>OZ025290.1:297741371-298345538 GCA_964019185.1 Maratus speculifer
TCAATAAACCATTCTTATTCAAAAATTAATAACTCAAAATCCCATCATTTCTCCGTCTTGAAAATATCAGTACTTTTAGCCAAAAAATCAAAAATTAACATATATTTTTGAAAAAAAAATTAAAAATGGTGTTCTTAAAAAATTTAAATTCAAAAATTTTTTTAATTTGTCAGAAAAATATTTTACTCAAAATAGTTAGTGTTGCATATCATATTAAAGGTAACAAAAAGAGCTTTAAAATAAGACATAAATGATCTCTCTAGGTCAATTTGTTAAAGAATTATGGAGGATCTTGTGATTGCAAAATTGGTTAAATTTGTTACTTTTGGCAATTTTTAAGATTTTTCATATACCCCATCAATACAAGATATAAACAAAAAAATATAGAAATCTAAGACATCAAAGTCTAAAAATTGCATTTTTTTAGTTGATTTGACATGGATACCTAGAGAAAATTTACTGCTAAATGATAATATTTATTAATAATATGTTTGAAATTTTCTGTATAAAGAAAATATTTTAAAAATAGATTTAAAAAAAAAAATCACTTTTGTGCAAAAAATTCCTACAGCTTCATAGAAACGAAAACATGCATACTTAAGTTTTTTAAAAAAAGTTTTTTAATCAAAATATGTACAAATGTGCATAAATAAAATGAGTTTTCTTATATTTTTTAAGACTATCATTTAGAAATTCATCTTTTATATGTAATACAGGTAAAGTATTAAAATTTTGTCACATCTGTAGAATTCCTTAATAAGGAACTTTTCATGTATATTTTTCGTAATTATTTTCAATATTTAACCCTTTATATTTATATATTATGAAATAAACCTTCATTATGTAACCGTACATATAACTGAGTGAACATTGAAATGTGTTGCAACTTCACACTTTATTATTGATTCGTTTTAAAGTGTTAAGGAATAATAAAAGCTTAAATATGCGAATTGTTTAAATTTAGACACTTTCACCAATCTATCAATTAAACACTTTTTTAATCCCTTTTATAAACATTTTAAGTTTATTTTTTTATTTTTATTTTTATTTTTATTTTTCTATTTTTTTTTTTTTTTTTTTTTTTTTTTTTTTTTTTTTGCATGCTAAAATTGTGCATGTGCATTCACTGCATTGCAGTTATTGCAAAAATTCCTCAAGCGACTGAAATTTTTATACAAACAATCAGACGTAATAAATTAATTTAAATTTGCTTTGGGAAAATGTAATTACTTTGAAAAAAATCTGATTGAAAAACAAATTGCATTTTTCCAATTAGCCTAGTGCAGCAGGCATTCTTTGCACTGAAAGTGTGAAAAATATCAGTCTGTTTTAGATACAAATGGATCATTTTCCAATTAGTTTAAAGTTGATAGGCTCTCGGCGCACGTGAAGAAAATCATTCTAAAAAGATTCATAATTTTATAATTAGCGCTTTGGAAACAGTGTTGGCGCTTTCAGAAAGTCCTGATATCTTAATTAGTCTAGAAGTTTATAAACTGACAGAAAATAAAAGAAAGTTTTGTGTTGTGTTTTAAAGATCTTTGCACATGAAATGATGGTGTTCCAATAATCTTTTTTCTAAAAAATGTACATTTTTACAACAAAATACAAAATAAAGTCTTTTTTTCTAAAATTATGCATTTTATAATTCTATGTTAAAGTCTTCACTACATAAATTAAAGAGGATAAAAATTCTCTTTTTTTAAGTTTACATTTTTTTTCTCTGATCAATAGCTTAGCAGTGAGGTAACTGAAAAAATAAGTATCAAAATCTCTTAAAAAACAGACTTTTTTATTCCAAAATAACTCCTAAATGATGCAATTCACATAAAAATTGGCTAGATGGACTACACCCAGGGACTGACAAAAATTGTAATTTCTTAGGCGCCAGAGAAAATTCTTAGCTTCTTGAAGAATCTTTTCTGGACATTAACAGATTTACAACAAAATGGAACACTGGCTACTCATAAATGTATTCAGCTATTTTTGAGTGGTATGTGTCATTTTGCACTGAACAACTATTTAATAAAAAATCAAAATGAGGAAACTCTCTAATTTAATATCCCTTTTACATTGTAAAAATTAAATAGAAGCAAACTATGAATTTAAATTTTAAAGCAGTAAACAAATTAATATCCTGACCCTAATTCACACAAAAAAAATGTCTATAAACTAACAACGCTTTCGATATTTTGATTTGAAATACCATTTGTCAATTGTTTTTTCAGTATTGAAGTCCTTTAAAGATATTTATTTAAATTCATAAACAATAAATTTTTCGGTAAAAAATTTAGTCGCTGAGAAGAATTTTTTAGTCGCCCAGGCGACCATGCGCCAGGGGTTTGTCACGACCTGACTATATCATATCTATCCAGGAAATTGTAAAGATACTTTTATACTTTATAACTTATTATTTTTTTCAGCATTTCTATTCATAGTGTCATAAATATAAGATTAAATTGAAATTTCCCATAAAAGTTTTAAAATTATAGGATACTTATTTAACTATGCCCATATATTATTTCTTAAAGAAATTAAATCAGATCAATTTTCTTAATATAAGTCAGATTAATTACACGAAAAAATATTATGATGATTTTTTTACGGTAGTTAGATTGAGATTTTTCTTTCTTACCTATATACAGAGTTATTGATTTACTGATGAATGTATCATTAAGTATTCTATACGGCTTTCGCTAACAATTACTCGGCATTCGATAATGAGAATGTTGCTGATATGCTATTGATCTAGAATTCCTGTTTCTGCTGAATTCGCATACCTTTCTCTTAATAAATGAATGATTAGACACTTGGAATAATACTTTGCTGACTAATTATTTTTTAATTTCATTTCTTTCAGTATTGTGCTTGCATTTTATAAACTAAAAATTTAAATTGCAAAATAAATAAATAAATAAATAAAATAAAAAAAAATCTTCTTGTCCTTAAAAAATTAACTCGCAATATCTATTTTTTTAAATTAATAAATTGATATACATTTTATGTGTTTTATAGGTATAAAATGTATTTATCATTTGATAATTTACGGTGGTTTAACATTTTATGAACAAAATTTTCACAAATCACTAATAGAGCATCCTGCATCAAATAAAAATGACGTAAGTCAATATATAACTCATCGTTACCTATTTCAGAAGCTTTTCTTTCAGTTAATATAAAATTATAATCATTATTTTATGTTATTTTTCTTTATTTTATTTATTTATTTATTTATTTATTTATTTTTTTGCTTCTAGGTAAATGAATTAAAAAAGGGGATATATTTAGAAGTTCATATGTGTTTGTATTCTTGATTATTTGATTTTAAAAGATGGTGTATTACAGGTTTAGCATTATTTTAATACACTATATTGCCATTGATTATGGGACACTTGCGATTTTAGACATTTTACTAAATATCTAGAAAAATACATGAGGAATCATCTCGAAACTCTTAGTGTATAAATAGAATAGTATACGTCATACATCTCCGTGAAGATTTTTTACCGAAACTCCGTAGGGGACCGTCAACAAATTAAAAAAGAATGAATATCTTTTGAATAACCCTGTCAAAACTAATGTAGCAAAAGCGCTCAAACTCTAGATTATGATTGAATGCCTTATTGTAATACACTGTGTTCATTTTTATGCAAATAGCATGCATACTCGCAGAGTAATTAAGGTTTTTAAAAAAATGGTCCCAAATTTTTCCAAGTTTTTCCCTTATAATTTTCAGAGTTCTTAATATAAAATAATATATTTTTTAGAAAATATGACAAACAACAGTGCACACAGTACCCTGTAATCAGAATTAAAAAATAATAAAAATTGTATGAAAAATGTGTAGGTTTACTAAATAATTTTTTACTGCGCATGCGTCAAAGATATCAAAATTTCATTTGCATATTATGTTAGCTAAATGTATAGAGCAACTTTTGTAAAAGTCTCAAAATTATAGCTTGAAAATTCTGAAAGTAATCGTCTATAGAAAAAGGACAAAATCCGTTGTTTCCAAAATGAAGCAAAAAAATGAGGGATTTTATCCAAAAGTAGTCGTAACATCCCGTATTGTGTATTCTATATTGACACTAATCAATGAATATATGGATACAACCCCTCTTGTTTTTGCTTCATTTTGAGAATAACGGATTTTCAACTTATTCAATTGACGATTATTTTCAGAATTTTCAAGTTATGATTTTGTGACTTTCACAAAAGTTGCTCTATACATTTAGCTAACATAATATGCAAATGAAATTTTGATATCGTTGACGCATGCGCAGTAAAAAATTATTTAGTAAACCAACTAATTTTGTATACAATTTTCAATATTTTTTAATTCTGATTACAGGGTACTGTGTGCAATGTTGTTTGTCATATTTTCTAAAAAATATATTATTTTATATTAAGAACTGTGAAAATTATAAGGAAAAAACTTGGAAAAATTTGGGACCATTTTTATAAAAACCTTAATTACTCTGCGAGTATGCATGCTATTTGCATAAAAATGAACACAGTGTATTACAATAAGGCATTCAATCATAATCTAGAGTTTGAGCGCTTTTGCTACATTAGTTTTTACAGGGTTATTCAAAAGATATTCATTCTTTTTTAATTTGTTGACGGTCCCTATGGAGTTTCGGTAAAAAAATCTTCACGGAGATGTATGACGTATATTATTATATTTATACACTAAGAGTTTCGAGATGATTCCTCAAATATTTTTCTAGATATTTAGTAAAATGTCTAAAATCGCAAGTGTCCCATAATCAATGGCAATATAGTGTATATAAATAAGAAATCATCCTTATGTAATTTTTTACAAAATAAAACATACAGATTAGAACATAACTGTTCTGTTTAAATATTTTAAATGTGTCTCTATATACATACACACACACATATACCGGGTGTTTCAAAAATGACTGGTGGATTTTAAAATTCAATAACTTGCAAACGATGACAGCTGTAAAAAAATTTTTGCAAGACGGTTTTGTAAAATGTCAGGAGTTTTTTCACCGTGATTCTTGATTTTAGTTAGAATTTTAAACAATAGATGGCGCTGACGGCGATTGGCGTTCAGTCGACGCCGAAACTGACTTGACCGAGCATTGATGAAAAGGAAGGAGATTAAGGCTATGGAGTGCGTATCATTCCTTAGTACAATCTTACTTTCAAGCCCTGATTCTGAACTCATTTGATATCATTTCAATGGAATGAGTTGTTGCCATGGAAATAACAGATTCATCGATAGTGGAATACAACAGCTTTCAGAAGTGGGCATAAATTTCGCAAGCAGTAGGGGAGAGTGGGGATACTTGAGCATAGGGGATACTTGAGCCACCCCTATTATCTCTACAGTTGGTTAATTTTTCTTTCTAAAACTGCCAATATGATAACATATTTATAGTTCTGAACATGTAAAAAAGAAATCACACATCTTGGTACCATTTTGAAAGTATAGTGTTTAATAGTTGTCTTTTCCCTATCTGAAGTAAATATTTGGGTGCATGGTTTTTTTGTTTTTTTGTAATCAAAGTTTTGTTTAAAGTTGCAACTATATACATACATTCAATAAGCATAATTTCAATTGTATTTTGAGTCTAAAATAGTTCTAATTGTTGCATGCTTTATTTAGTAAATCTCTGGGAAACAAAAATAGTGATAGTGGGGATACTTGAGCCAATGAGAGTGGGGATACTTGAGCCATGTCTTAACCATCCCCACTAGAAATTAAACATGGGTGAAACAAACAAAAAATAAAATTCCATCCTTATATTCACTAATAGATATTTTTCTGGAGAAAAGAGAGAATAATTTTTCATTTTATTTTTCTTTCTTAAAAAATTAACGACCTAAAAATGTTTAAAAATGTATATTTTTAAATGAAAATGTCTATTTTGTTTTTCGGTTTGACTAACAAAATAGCCTGTCTAGATAAATGTAAACATAGTTTTCAATTTAACTTTCATTAAATGAAAATAACTTTTTAAAACGGTTTTACAGGCTATAATCTCTAATACTTTAATTAGTTAGGTCCAACATATTAAAATATTTATTTTTTAATATAACATATTAAGATTAGTATTTTATATTGAAATCGTAACCTCTGTTGCTGTAACTTTTTTTTAAACTAAGAAAATTGAAGAAAAATTGGTAAAAAGAGCGCACAAAAACAAGAAAAGCAACAAAAATCCCAGTTCAAACTTACCTACATGGAGCCAAAGAGGAAGACAAAATCTATTCCTGTGAAATCAAAAAAGTGTTTGAAATAGTAGAATGATACATCTGGCTTAAATTCCGACAGCTACTAAACTAAAAGCATGAGTTCGACAATATCATTAGAGGAAAATTCTGTCAATGATGGTGATGATGTGAAAGAAAACCTTCTATTGATGGTTGTTTACTAATAAAATATGCCAGAAAGAAAACTGTAAAAATATTTGTTGGATAAGTGCTTAATATTTTGAAAATGAAATTTGCCCGAAGAATTGCAGATTCCAAATTTAAATGGCTCTGAACTGAGGATGTTTCTACCGTCGTTATAACTCAAGTTCAAATTATCCTTCGACAACCAGTTTTAACGACAAAAAATTGTCGTATTACTAGCTTTGTTTTCTCAATTGGTTTTGAAAGACTTTACGTTTCATAATTTATCATTCTGTAAAATGTTTGTGCAAAAATAAAGCGAAAAAAATTACTTTTGTAGGTATTTTTCCGTAGTGGCTCAAGTATCCCTTCACTATGGCTCAAGTATCCCCGCCATGGGGATACTTGAGCCATGATGTAAAACAAAAAATAAACATTGATTATACATAGAAAAATAGTTCAAAATTTATTGAAAGTGGTTTTTAGTTGAAGGAAAAATATCAAATTTTCATTTTCAATATTTTATTTTATTCTAAAAAAAATATAAAAAATTTAAAAAAATTAAAATTCAAAAAATGGCTCAAGTATCCCCATCTTCCCCTATTCGAGTTTGCAGGAGATTTTGCATTTATGAAGTTTTTTTCCCGGATTAATTTCCTTTTTATGGCATTATTTAAAGAATATTTTATTCATCGTTATTTTATATTTAAGTGAAGAATATTTTTTGTTAAAAATGTTATAGTTTTTGTTATATTCCAAGAAATTTTATATATTTTAAATAAATTTTAAAAAATTCCAATAGGAAAGTTAGGAATTTTATAACTTAGTTTAGCATTTTATTCCAAATTAAAATTTAGAAATTTTAACTATATTTCTAAATTGGTTCTATAAAATTCCCATAAGTACTTATAAATGTATAATAATCTTCAAACTCGAATTCAGTTTGTTATATTCATGCCCAATTCCGAACACTGCATTTTCCTATGGAGGAATTTATTATTTCCATGACAACAACACATTCTATTGAAATCATATGGAATGAGTTCAGAATTGGGCCTTAAGAGAAGGATTGTAGCAAAATATCTTCACCTACAATGTAAAAAAATTGACCCTTTTGCTGCATCGTCACTCCCTCGCTTTTACAGAATATCTCTGTTTTGACTCATGAGAATGCTCCATAATATGGTGAAGTAATCGTTTTCTATAAAAGTGGTGGATTGACGCTGCAGCAAAAGGGTCAATATTTTTACAGTGTACACTGTTAAAAATTTGAAACTTTTGCTCCATCGTCACTCCATTGCTATTATCGAATATCTCTATTTTGACCAATGAGAATGCTCCATGATACAGTGAAGTAATCGTTTTCTATAAAAGCGGAGGTGAGATGATGCAGAAAAAGTTTCAAATTTTTAACAGTGTAGTTTTAAATACGATGCATCAAATATTCTTTAAATCATGCCATAAAAAGTAATTTTATCCGGAAAAATAAAACTTCATAAGTGTACAATCGCCTGCAACCTCGAATACTGCTTGCAAAATTTATGTCTATTTCTGAACGCTGTATTCTACTATCGAAGAATCTGTTATTTCCATGGTAAAAACGCATTCCATTGAAATAGAATCAAATGAGTTCAGAATCGGGGCCAGAGAGCAAAATTGTACTGACGAATGAGACACACTCCATATCCTTGACTCCTTTCTTTGCATCAATGCTGAAAGACGTCAGTTTCGGAGTCGACTAAGCGCCAATCGCTGTAAGCGCTATCTGTTGTTTGAAATTCTAACTAAAATCAAAAATCACGATGAAAAAACTCCTGACATCATGCATAACCCTTCTGCAGAAAATTTTTCCAGCTGTATTCGTTTGCAAGTTATTGAATTTTAAAATCCACCAGTCATTTTTGAAACACCGGTGTATATATATATAAACATTACGCAGTACTTCTATGCAACATCTACACTGAATATAGAATAACACAATTGAAAAACAAACTTGAACAAGACAAGATGAGTTATTCATATAGGAACAAATACGAATATCATTGGAAATAGTGTTACTTGGCTCGTTTTCAAGGGTAATACAGAGTACACATTAGAATTACGATTTATTTCCGATTGGAAATCAGGAATAATCCTAAATAAGAATTCTTTATTATCCGATAAATCGTAACCACAAAATTTAAGTCAATGAAAAAACAAGGCATATATAAAACCAATAATAATTGAATTAGAAAAGAGACACCAACAAGTGAAAAAAAAATCAAATGTGCAAGCTCATTCCACTAACAGTTAAGAGATGAATACATACATATATATATATATATATATATATATCTTTGAAATAATTATTGATTTATAGAAATAGTGAATTAACAATCAAAATGTGACCGCAGATTGTACGAAAGGTTCAGTTTAAAATTTCTTTCAAAACAACTTATCCTTTAATTCATAAATCCAAACTGTTAATTTGTAATTATTAAATTCTTACATAGATGACAGCACCAATAAATTTAACTTTAAAGCAATTATAAAAGGAAGGTATTTATTTTAATTAAATGAAACATGTTGAAATCATATTATTTAAATAAAATATAAAATTCTAAATTTTTTGAAAATCCGAAGTTAAAAAAAATTAGCAGAGATATAAATAAACTTTTTAAATATTTAAAGTGAAGAAAAAGTATATAATTTAAGATTTTGAATAATTAATAAATCACAAAAAAATAATAATGCCAAAAAATTTGAATTTCAGAAGAACGAGACCCTAATAAAACAAGCCCTATTATTGGCCAAAAATACGAAAATTCTTCTTATTAAATCCATCATAATATAAAAATTTCAAGTTCCAGCATCGGGAGTCGAACGAAGAACCTTCTGTTTTTTAGCAAGATACTTTACCTTTGGCTATGATGTTTTCAAGAAAAGCATTCAAATTAAGGGTCTCTATTGAAATTTAAATCGGAAAGAAAAAGAAAAAAAAAGTAATTTAGAAAAAAAAGTAATTTAATTAAAATAATAAAATTTTTCAAAATTTTATTATGTGTCATGTGACATGAGGTATTCCGCTGTTACAGCACGAAATTTGAAATCTCTGATTTACGTAGTTTTTGAGAACGAATTCCGTGAAAGACAGGCACATAGACCACACAGACGAATAGGGTTTGGTCAGATGAACGAAACCATAAAATTGCATTATCAACCAAAGCGAATGTACAAAGAATCATATTTTTGTTACTAATTGTATGCCAAAGTATTTTTTTTCTTGATCATGTCATAAAAATAGTAGCTTTTAATTCATTTCAGTAATATTAAAGTTATATTGAAAAGCTCTATATTTTTAGACTTAAGACTTATTTAATATATGATAAAAGCTATTTAATGTTTTAAGTATGAATTTTTTTATTCGTTTTTTTTTTTTTTTTTTTTTTTTTTTTTTTTCATATTTATGGCAGTAAATATCAAATATTCCCTTTGTCATCTACTCATATATATGATATACAAATGAAAGTTTTGTTTTAGCTCCTTGTTACTCGAGCTCTGCTAAGTGGATTTTAGTGAACCGTGCAATGCTAGATAACTTGTGTTTCAGAGAAGGTTTTAGGCTATAGCATATCGTTCTACGTTGATTAGGTATGGAATTATAAGGGAAAGTTCTGTTATTTAAGAAAAAAATTACCATTTTATTTTTGGCGAGCATTATTTTTGATTAAAGAACTGAAATGGCTATAAAAAATAAAAGAGAAAACTTTTACTAATTTTACATCAAATTTTAAATTAAAAAAAGAAAAAGAATATGTGTTAACATAATAAAATATAAATATTTAATTTAAACATGAAAGGGGAAATTCGTAATGCTTAGAAATTTATATAGTGTGAAAGATTTAAATTCGTTTAATATTTATTGATTTGTCTTTCGCGTCAGGTTAAGAAAAATGCATAAAAGAAATCTGATTACACAAAATTCGAATAATTTGTTTTTTTTTTTTTTTTTTTTTAAAGTCTAATTCTCCCAGTATGTGTCTTACAGCAGAAATTAGCAGAATTATATTTTAAAAATGACTTTAGCTGCACGTTGATAGTTATTTGATTATTTGCTATTTTTATTTTATTTTTTGTTAAACAATGTCATTTTAAATTAAAAAGGCATACGTTATTAACTGGAATGATGATCGTAATAATGGTGCTTTTTACTTTTTAGTGCATGAAATCATTTTAGAGGTATTTTTCATATTCCGATATAAATTATAAAAATTACTATTATAAAATCGGAGTAAAATATTAAAATTTTAGTATAAATATCTGCCACACACATATTGCAAAATAATATAATTTCATAATTTCAAAATATTTTCATCATACTTTAAAAGAGAAAGACCGATTGCTTTTCCCAAAAATGTGAGATTTTGGGAAATATATTAAATTATATTTAAATATTATTTATCATATTATATCATATTTAAGTGTAAACTGGATAACCAGCAGTTAATATTATAAAAATAGAATCAAATACTTACTAATCAGTGTAAATGATTGTTACATGTACACATATTGCAATAACAATAACAATAGCAATAGCAACAACAATAATAATAATAATAATCAGTAATTTCACACATCCAAAAAATAAAAAATAAGTATGTGGGAAAATGCTTATTTATTTTCTCCAGAACATGTTATTTTTATAGGCATGATCTCAGATTATAAAATATTGAGCTTTTCTCATTTACCGTATATATTCGCGTAAAATATGAAACCCTAATTTTAAAATGCGAATTCTGCAAAAAATCAAACACCTGCGTTTAAGTCGGTCCCCTAATTTTGCGCAAAATTAAATTTAGCTGAATTTTGCACACAAATAAACTAAAGATTTAACTTCATGAGAAGGCATTATTGAAAGGGCATTATTGTTGAAAGATGTATAATTACATCAAAAGCAATGAGATAGAATTTAATGCAACGTATGCTATCGGTTTTTATTTAAGAGAATCATACTGATTTCAAGTGCTTCAAAACTCTGAGCTGATTCAGTATAAAAAGGATATCATAAGTTTCAGCTAATAATTACGTTCAATAGTTAAAATGAGTTGTAGGTAAGAATTATCATTAAGTATATTTCCGCTTGGACTTTAATAATTATACGATCTCTGAAGTAAAAAGTACTACACAATTTCGACATTTTACTTTGTAATTAATACCTTCCTTAAAAAAATTAACATTAGTTTTCTATTTTATTAAAAAAGTAAAGAAAAAAAGAAAGAAAGAAAAGAAAAGAAAGAGAGAAAAACAGTACATATCTTATACAGATTTTATTGATTATTTTATATTTTTGATATTTTATACAGTAGCACAATACAATTTTCATTTACTCAGTATCATTTTCATTGAGTCCGCTTAGTATTTGTTTATTGTCACTCTCTTAAAAGAAAAGCAATTCAAAACAAAGTATTTTTATAATTACAAAATTATGCTGCTATGGTTTCTGTTGATTAATTTAAATTCTGAAAATCATGGAAATTTCACGATGTGTTTGGAATTAATTCGAGATATGATTATATTCTTCCTGATATAGTTATAGAGTTTTATAACAGTTGCAAATATTTTCTTCTTACCAACATAGAATATGAAATTTTAATGTGTTAAACATTGCGAGAATAATAATAATAAGAGTAACAGTGATAATAATAATAGTAATAGTAATAGTAATAATGATAATAATAGTAATTATAATTACAATAATGACGTTAATTGTGCTAAATGACATTTAAGTATAATAGTTTTTAATATATAGCTGAATACAGCTCAACAAATTAATATTTTTTTGTTATTTTGTTTAAAAACTAGCAGGCATCGCCCACTACGCTGGCCTGCTTTTCTAGACGAATCTTCGATATTTTATAGCAGGTTATTGATTTGCTATAGAACGACATAACGCCATGCAATTAAAAAATCATTCTTAAAGTTTTACCTAACTAACAATGTAAGTCTCATCAAAATCTGTCAATTAATAGATTTTATATAGATTCATTTTCATAATCGGGTTTACGTGATTATAGAAATTTACTCTAAAATACTGACTCCAACTGACAAAAATTATAACGGAGCATTGTAGAACAATATTTAATATACTAAAAGCACTCCTGAAAAATTATTTAACTGACAATAAAAGTTTCATCAAAATATGTTGAATAGATCTTTTTTAAATGAGCAATATTCCATAAATGAGTTCTCCTGATTATAAAAGATTCTCCCATAACTCGATAAATAAGTAACATAAAACAATGTGAAGCATGCTGAATGCTTCCAAAAAAATATTCCATGAAAATATTTTCAGCAGGATTCAGGATATCAAATACCGGAATGAAATATCAATTTGCATTTTATGTATAAAGTAGAAGTAAAACTATGAATAGGTGTTCGTGGCCACTACTGGTCATCACAACGTGCTCTAGTCGGGGCCACCACAGGGCTCTTCCGAACCTCTCTTTAGCCGTTTCCCAGATGTGCACAGTTTTAGAAGACCTCGGACATGAGAGGCGATTCACAAGCCTCCTGATCCCTTCAACAAGAGGTCGCGACCTTTCCTAAAGAGTACGACGTCTGGTCTCATCGAGTTAAAGTCGTTCAACTTCAGATTGTGAGACGTTACCTAATCATAGTCAATTTAGGACTTCCAGAAGGGAAAGACTGACATCTAATTGTGCGTTTGATCTTATAACCTCGACATTCGGCACATTCTTCTCCACTGCGGCCCGTACCCTTTAGGTAAAAACAACAGATCAACAACTAGGAAAATTTTATTGATGTTTTTAATTTTTATATTAGGAATGTTCAATATAATCTTCTTTAGCTAATGCATAGCTCAAATCAAACTTTAAATATTAATTTATGTTTAACTTTTCTGCTTTTTAATCTGGGACAGCATATGTAAGCGAAATTTGAAAATGGCGAATAAAATTACCTTTATTCATAAAGCAATACAGGAAACTATTTATAGGGTGGAACCGCACGGGTGCAGTTTTACATCTAGATAATTAATCAAATGGTGTCACCACACTGGTATATTCATTTTAGATTATAATGAGAATATAAATGAATGATGAAAATTATATTTACATACTTACAACATACTTACCCTCTTTTGCCAACACATAATCATTCCTACGAACACCGACACTCAACCCGAAGACCATTCAACTATGAGATGCTTGCTTCATGAGGGAAAGGTAGACTTACCAGAGGTGAGGTTCTACCTTCTTCAAAAAAGCCTTTAGGGACTTCCTGAGCTTTGGAAGCAGGAAGTAGCTTCGCACCGCGTTGATTGAGAGTCTCGGACAATGACGTTCACTCAGTGGCTGAGTTCCCAACACTCCACCAGGATGTGACGAGTGATACCTGGTTTTGGGAATGAACAGAACGGGTAGGGACGAGGCAGATGTTTGATCCGGAAACGTCAGTAGTAAGATGAAAAAGGACCATGCTCTGTAACTATCCAGTTGATTAATGGAGATATGGAAGCGCGTCTTTCCGAGACTCGCAGAATGATTTCGAAGACGCTCCTGCCTAGATTTTCGTCTTCTCACCGCCCTTGCAAGTTTCGTAAAAATTCCTAGTTTACGTGGTGTTTGATAACACACCGTGGAAGACCAACATGGGTATTGGTAACCTCAAGCTTACCTCCTTTTTTTGCAAGTTTATCTGCAGCTTCGTTACCATACACTCCAACATGGGCCTTTATCCAACACCACTTATCTCCAAACCCTCCCTCAGCTTGTGTGTCTCCGCCACTCGTGAGTTCTTAAACATCGGGATAGATATAACGTCATAATAATATTGATCATTAAAATTTATAAAACAGCATTTTATTTTTCATTATCTCTGCTGAATAAATGCCGTAATTGCATCAAAATGATGTAAATTTAAAAAGTTTCAATGCACGAATATTATGATTTACGATTATTGTTTCAAACTCTATATTTAATTTTGTACCAGTTTTGTGAAAAACTTTTGAAACTTTAATCAATTTTTACCATCAGTCATTAAAATAAACTTTTACTGTCTTATACCTTAGATAAAAATAAAAATAATACACGATTAAAAACTTTGAAATAATAATTTTTCTTATAATGAGCCTGGCCTTCACATATCATATATTCTTTTGAAATCATTTCTGTCCAGAATTTTAAATCTGCATTATAATGAGATAATCATTAATCTTACTTGAATGGTCGTCCTTTACACTCACAATTTTGATAAAATGTATTAGAAGATTAATTATTGGAAAACATATTTACATAAAGTTTTGGAATTGCTTATAATAGTTGAAATAAAATTTTAGTACGTGTTTGAAGAAATTTATAATATAAGGATTTGGCAATTGGCCCCATGCATTTATGTAAATGCATTTATTATATGTTTGTGTGTAACACTAACCTAATTTACATTTTAAGATTTCATTTAAATCATTGATGTATAATTTAAAGGAGAGTTGTTGTGTAATTTTTTTAATAAACTTTTTGTTGGTTTATATAATTTTACATTTTTTAATATTGTCACGGACCCTTTATAAACATTCACTTGGAAATACTTATTCCTCTACAGTAGTTTGTGTTGCACTACTTACTGATGCAACAGCTCTTCTTTCAAAAATAGTACCAAAGTTGCTAATTAAAAAAAAAGATAAAATTTAATCTTCAATTACTATCATATATATGCATATATGCATACACGCAATCACACACACACACACACACATATATATACATTAATAGCATATACAAGTTATTTCAAAGTTTGTGAAAGTACAGACAATAAAGATTGATTCTCTTAGCAGTTTAATTCTAAAACAAAGTAAAAAATAGAATTAAAAAAATATAATCGAAATTCGTAGAAACAAGGAAGAATCGTCAGGCCCTAAATACATTGGCACTACAAATAAAGTGTGTGGTTTCATCTTCGTATCAGCTATAAAAAACTAAATAATACGAAGTTAGGGCTAGCCACACGCATCAAAACACGAAAAAAATGAAAAAATAATTAATAAATAGATTCGGGTATAAATGGTTTGAAAAAGAAAAACATATTACCACTTACAAATCGTCTTTAAACTGAAGTGTTGACCACAAAAAAGGTAAGGTTCTATTCTACTGTTCCCAAAATAGTTTTAAAAAGATGGACCAAGAAGATATAATGCGGAGCATATTTAAGTACAATCTGCAACACATGTGATAGGAAATACTGGTGCACAATGGTCCACTTTTTCAGTTTTCATTTTTTTCCCTCTTTAATGAAAAGTACAATCAGCCAGAAAATCTTCTTGAACTTTCCTTAAGCATTTTTACGTTAATCAGTTTTTTTTTTCAGAACGTAGCTTCAAATACATAAAAAAATATATTTGTATACAATTTAAAATGGACTGGTGTACCCCATAAGTAAGGCAAAGTGGTCAACTATTAAATAGTACTCGAAATAGAATAAAATTATTTTTTTTATTAATTTATATCCTCTTTACTTCTTCTTTACCACCAAGATAACATAATAATGAAAATTTGCTAGTAAGATTTTGGGACCAAAATGAAAAAAGCTAAACAGAAAAATTATTTCAAAAAATCATTATATTTTTTAAATAACAACAGGGTAAGATACAGGAAGAAAGGTAAATAAAGAGATATTATTAAATAAATTAAAGTCGAAGTTCAAAATAAAACTTCCAAATACATATGAGCCTAAAATTTTCCTAAAATTCTGATTTCAAATTTGTTTTAAGCTACATCTAACATGAGTTATAAAATTTCAAAATCTGCTACAATTTATTTTAGTAATAACAGGCTTCAGTCAACGGCATATTTCTATTGTTACTAAAAGAAATAATTCAAACCGAAATATTTCTATGTTAAACAAATTGACATTTTTCTTTGTTTACTTTACCTTGCAGTAAAATAATTACTTGAAATTCTACATTAATATTGTGGATTACGGCAAAAGCTGCTGGAAACATTGCTTCTAGCAGTTTTTGCCGTAAATTTAACGATTTTTTTTTCAGTGTAGTAGTATCCTCTCTCAATGTAAAGAGATAAAAAAAAGTGCGTTTATGCGTTCCACAAATTCGTCCTCTGCGCTGTAATACTTTAAAGTAACAGTATTCTTTAACGAATGTGTTTCAAGTGAATTCTTCTGTTTCTATAGTTTTTTTTTAATATTGTGTCAACACAATTTATATGAATTTATTTTTTTCAATAAAATTTATGCATCAAATTGTTAACATTTATTTCTTCTTCTCTAATATATCTTTTTTTCAGGAGTATTTTCAATTTTTTTCTAAATTTATAAAAGTAAAAAAAATTAAATCCAACAAAATTCTAATGCAGTTTCAAAGAGAAGATAACTATATACATTTTTCAATCTCAAACTTTAAGAAAATCTTATCAAACACAACACACATAAAAATATTGAGAAAATAAATATAAAATAAGTATATTTTCTGAAAATAAATGATTCCTTCGTAAGTCCATTTTCCTTTCAAAATCGTTCCCATCCATTAGAGCAGGTCTTCATTAAATGCATTTCCTTCATTTATCTTATATGTATAGTCTTGCTTTGCGGTAATAATTTTTAGGAAACTACATAAAATATTAATTTTTAGCAAAAATATTTGCATATGTAGTTTATAACGGAATATTTGTGTCATTTATATAAAAGAGGATTTGTTATTTGAATGAAATAAAATGTAAAATATTAATATTATTTACTGTTAAAAGAAATAGGTAATCTGTCTAAAAATATCTGTCCGTCAAACTTATTTTGATATAGTTTCAATACATAGATTATATGACTTACATTCTTTCTTCCATAAAATAATATTTCCTTACATACAGAGATCTCACTGTTGCTCACCATTGCGCCAAATCAAAACTAAATTCTCCATTTGGCGAATAAAAAGACAATGAGATTACCCAGAAAACAAATGATCAATTTCTACTCATTTTGCTTTTATGCCAATACAACTGAGATTCTTACGGGTCTTATCTAGTGGGAAAGAATGAATTGGAATTGATATCACATGTTGCCCTGTGGGAAAATTAATTATCCTTCTTATTCATTCATATTTGGAAATTACAATAGAATTTTTATCCAGAACATACATAGAAATGTTCTTTATATCTCTGTAAGATTCAAATTTTAATATATTTTTCCAGTCATAATTTACAAGCGTGTAAAGAATACCATTTTTATTAACTTTTCAGAATTTTTTTTTTTTTTACCTGGATTTTCAACCATACATCTTTAAAATATTTAAGCTTACAGAGGGATAAAGAACTTTTCTATCAACACGCTGAAAAAAAATATTGTTGAAATAATCAAATATATTAATTTTCAAAAAGGGACTTTTTTTTCCCCTTCCCCAAGTCCCCTTAACGGCGATGCTGAATGATTGGTATCGCTTCTCATGTCCAATCGCACTGTGATATGTACATTTCACAATTCACATTGATCAACACCAGGGTTGGGTTTTTGACATGACAAGTGTCAAAAATTGGTTTAAACCGTCAAAAACATGCAATGTGCTTTAAAATATTTTAAGAACAGGAGAGAAACATTGAATGAGTCTTAATGATTTAAGTACTTTTTTTATTTAACATTAATTGCTGTAATTTAATAATTCCAAAAAAGTTAAATTATTTTAATTGCAATAAAACATATTTTTTAGAATGTTCAAACAGAAGAAAATGATTTTGTAAAGTTAATAATCTGGATCAATTTTACCCCACAGCATCCTTCAGCACATAGCCAATTTAGCACAATTATTTACATCCAATCGATTTTTGAGTTTAGATTCAGCCAAAGTTAGAAAATACTCTTTTTGAATTGATGCTGAGCTAATAAAGCTTGATAGCAGAAGCATTGCTAGTAGAGCACGTTTTTCAGATTTATGTCAGATTTTTATTTTTTTTCCCTGGAAATGCTAATATACAATAAAGTAATAGCGAATTTTTAAAATTACATCTAATGTTGTATATGTGCGACAGATATTTAATGTGAAATTTTACAGATCAGTGTAGCATTTGAGGTTTCTGACGGGGTTTTTGACAAGAAGTTTTTGACATGACGGTTTAAACCATGGTTTAAACCGGATAAAAACGCACACTGTCAAAAACTTTCCAACCCTAATCAACACCAATTTATTTTAGCAACAGATAAAGATGCAGAAAGGATTATGCGATAATTATTTCTTTTTTGCCAGTTTTATCATTATTTATATGCCGATAAAAAGACAAACAAAGTTACTCGTACATGAAGTGCCAAACAGAGAAAAGTTCTGCTGTAATGCAGTGTTTAACCCTGCTATTCTGTTCGCATTTGCTATACGTATGTAGTGTTCGGGTCAATGTGACCCGATTTAGAATATTACCTTTTCTAGCAGTAAATGAAAATAACTTTTTTAGAAATAATAAAAAAATAGGAAAATAAGCTTAAATATACATCAAATAATACAAAACACCAGTATAATAACTTAAAAACATTTGAATACTTACTTTTATTTACAATTTGGACAAAAATAGCTTACGTGAAATTTGCAAGTGTGTTTTTTGCATTGTAATATAATATATTAGTTTTGTTGTCGTTGGTTGATGGGCAGAACTTGCATCTTGCACATTTAGTACACAATGAAGTGTTCTCATCTAATTCCGAGGGTACGTTTGCACTTTCACTACGCATTCTCTTCACAATTTTGACTAAATCTTCGCTTCTGGGAAGATGCTGTCTTACTTCAATGTGTGGAAAAATTAGAGATTTCCCCAATTCTTCTAAAAAGAGCCTTCATTTGGTTAATTTATTTTTATTCCATTTGCTGTTTATTGAAATCCGCAGAATAAATGCAGTGTAAGCAGATGTATCAAGCATATTATAGAATACTATCATAGGCCAGAGATTTGATTCTCTTACAAGTGTATGTACTCAAAAGTTGATCCACCCCTTTAGTTGCGTTATAATCTAATATCATTTGTGGTTTTTTGTCAGGTCTGTCACTAACTTCATTTTCATGATGGAAAGTGCTCATAAGAATAATATTTTTGTTCTTTTTAGGGATGTAGCTTACAACTGTTGTATCTTCTGTAAAATAAAAGGATGAGCTTTGTACTTCTTTGTTTAGCATTTTCTCAGGATGTTCGGGCTTAGTTTTTCTAATGGTGCCAAGCACAGTCATTTTCCGTTTTAGAAGATGTTTTCCCAAGTTATAGGATGGGAAAAAGTTATCAAATGTAACATTGTGCCCCAAATACCCATAAGTAAGGTCACTCACTACCCGCTTACCCTGACTTTTCTCTGGCTTTGATCCTTGATTTTTTCCAGTATAAATTTGTGCATTCAGTACATACGAAGTTTTACTATCACATAAAGTCCATATTTTTATCCCATACTTGGAGGGTTTACTAGGTATATACTGTTTGAAAGGGCATCATCCTCGAAATCCCACTAATTGTTCATCTACAGTAACATTTTCACTTGTATTATACAATTTAGGTTCAATTTCTATCCACTTTTCCCAAATATCTCGAACAGCAGCTAATTTATCTACAGACCTTCTTTCTTGCCTGGTAGATTTATTGTGAAAACGAATAACTCTCGATATCATATGAAAGGTTTCGAAGGACATCGTAGCACGAAATATATTTCTGCCTGTTTCTTGATTCCACAAACTTTTTGTTGATTCTCCATATAATTTGTACACACCAGCTAATAATAATAATCCGATGTATGCTTGAACAGTTTCAGTACTAATATCTTTCCAGTCTTTTTCATACACTTTTCTTCCTTCTATATTAGTCATTTTTATGATTTCGTTCTCGATTGTAGAATTGAATACCGTCGCAAATGCGCTTTTCATGTCAGTTATCCTTGTCGTTGCATATCTTGTGACAGCTGAAGTAGTTTTTATAATATTAGCAGACGTTAATCGAAGAGAATGAAGAAGGGGATTCAATTTCCATACTATTTCACGATTCGTAGACTGAATACTATGTATATTGTGCGTCTTTTGAATATCAATATCAAAATCGTTGTCAGAACTTTCACTTTCACTTTCCCCACTTGTATGATTTTCATACTCAGGCGCATTTTCCTCTTCGCTGTCAGAGGCTTCCATTAATTTAACAATAGCAGCGCGCTCAAATTCCTACGATTCGCCATTTTTTCACAAATACTCAGAGATACAACTGTTCTTCAGATTATTAGAAATTTAAATACAGCAAGAAAAAAGAAACGCTACTAACAGGTGCATTTTTTTCCCTTCCGCCAATGATATCAACATTTGGCTTTGCTCTCCTGTCACGTAATCTAACACCTCAAATAGACCCGAACAGAACAAGTTTTAAAGGAGTCATTTAAGACGCTATGTATTAGGTGCAAGCAAAGTATTTATTGCCGGTCACTGTTTTCAATAATAACTGCGAACATAATAACTGTTGCATAATTACTACATGATTATAAGGGAGCTTATTTGTATTTTCTCTTCAGTTTTTTTTTCTTCGTTTTGATTATCTTCGGTTATCTTCGATTTCCTTTTGTAAATATTTAGCTTAGATGATAGATGTATTAAAGTATTCAATACTCGCTACTCGTTAGCAAAAAAAAAAAAAAAAAAAAAAATCTTTAGAAAATTTATTTTTTCTAACAAAAATGATCTATTAGCAAATTAACTGTTCATAAAATAAAAATAAATATAAATATTTAATTGATTTATTAATGAAAATATTATTAATTTATTAAGAAAAATAATTATATAAAATTAATTTAAGTACAACTGCATTGCCAATTTCTTAACATTTTTTATCATCAAACTTTTATATATGAAACAGTGAATGGGTTGACACAAAATATGTCGCCAATATTCCTTATTATGCCAAAAACATTATCGTAATTTCGTGTAATTGCGCATGCTGCAAAAGTTCCAAGAAATTATATTTAAGAAAAATTTTAAAATTTGATTACAAATTTTATGTTATGTTGTCGTTATTATGACCCTCTTAGAAATTAAACTAAAATTTGATGTAAAATTGAAATCTATATTTTGTATTTAACATTTTATGTACATATTGAATCAATTTTAAATTATTTCGGTAGTATAATAAACTTTCAAGCAGATTTATAATATTAAACACTATCATAAAAAATGTTCTTTTATAAGAAACAATGAAAAAAATGTACTTTAAATAAAACGTACTTCCTGAAAACATTTTAAAAATATTTTCATGTTTGTTTCATATACTTTAATTGGACCATTTTTCTATGAAGACAATAACAATAAATATACTTTCATATGTTCCATTTCCTCTAATAAAATTTTCTTTGCTTTTATTGAAATGGTTTGATACAATTAAAGGAATACTTTCTTTCATTCCAGTTTCCTTTCCAAGTGAATTACGATATTCACAGTTTGCTTGAACTTCAAAAAATGAGCAGCATAAGGGCATCAGATAATATTTGCTTTTTGGTTCATTTTATATCGTTATTTCCTTTTTTACTGGTGAATAAAAAAGTCAGTTATCTGTAAGATAAAACCGGTAAAAGAGATAATCAGTTAGTGTTTAAAATAATTTCAATATGTATTCATGCTTACTATGCGAGTAACGCTAAGATGATGAAGTACACTTTAGTGTTTAATGTATCATTCAATAAAAGGATAAAGAATTTCTGGAAATTGAACACTGATGCTTCAATGGAAATAAAGGCATACTACAACAAATAATTTGAGTGTGGAAAGACGGAATCGGAATACATTTATTAAGTGAAAAGCAGAAGGTGAGAAAGATGCTATGACTTTGAATTTATGTACATAATTCAAAATATTATGAAGATAATTAAAAGATTATTTAATTTGATTATGCAGCATCAATTACCGTAAACCCGGGTTACTCTATCACGTTTCAAAGATATTTTTGTACATAATATTTAGTATTATTCCAATTTGGATCAAAAAAATAGAGCGTATCAACTTGACGATGGTCTTCAACATCAAAGTAGATACAATTATAGAAAAGAAGCAGTGTAAGAATAAAAAAAATATATATGCATAAAGGTGACAAAATTACCCTGGAATGGAGGTAACTCTGTCATCTAATAATAATTATGCTTTTAATGCATTTATTAGATGAAAAGTATAAGGTGTAAAATGACACTATGAATTCTAATTTCTGTATATAACTCAATGAAGACATTCTAAAAATAATCTAGTTTGATTATGCAGCACGAAATTATTTTCACTTAATAATTTTACCCCATTAATGCTTATAGTCCTATTTTTGGGATGCTTCAAATTTCTATATAATTGAGTAATTTTTTCTTCTTTATGACATAAAAGTTTTATGAAATAACTATCTATAAATGTCTTTATCTGTTGTATTCTTAATTCGACCGTTTTTCTATGAAGACCATAACGATAAATATGTGTTCATGTGTTTCATTTACTCTAATAGTGATGCGAAATATAATTCTCTTCGTTTTTATTTAAATGGTTAGGAACCATGTAAGGAATATTTTCTTCCACTCCAGTTTCCTTTCCGAATGAATTACGATATTCACAGTTCATTTAAACTTCATAAAATGAGCAACACAATAGAAACAGGTAATATTTGCTTTTTGGTTCATTTTATTTCGTTATTTCATTTTTTAAACTGGTGAATAAAAAAGTCGGTGATCTGCATGAAGACAAAACCGGTAAAACAGATAATCCGTTACTGTTTAAAATTTATGAAATAAATATGTATTCATGCGTATTAGGCGAGTAATGTCATGGTAATAAGAACAAATTTTACGTTTGATGCATCTTTCAATAAAAAGAAAATGAATTTCTGGAAATTCTCGTTGAAGGTTGAAAGGAAATGCGAGTATACCTCAACGGATAATTTTAGAGTGGAAAACAAAATCGGAATACATTTATTAAATAAAAAGTACAAGGTGAGTAAGATTCATTATTGAGAAATCATAAAAAAGTGAAGCATAGCAGCGTAATAAGTTAGAAGATTTTCCGCAAAATGTTGAAAACGTCAATTCATGTCAAGGACAAAAAGAATCTGAATTTTTTTTTTAAATCCCTGAATTTGTTCTATGAGATTGAACTATTGCAGAAATCGGGAAAAATGCTGCATGTCAGCGTCACGTGTTGAGAAATTTATACCTAAATGTAGAAAATATCAGTTCGTGTTAAAGACTAACTGAATCAGCAATTTGATGAGAATCAGGCATTAATTCTGGAGATAGATATATTGCGAAATCAGGACAAATGCTGCATAGTAACGCCACCTCTTAAGCTATACACAAAAAAACTAATCAGCGCCAATTTATAACAAGGACCATAGATTATAAATTTTTATATAATTCCTTGCATTAGTTTTTGCGATAAAGCGTTCATAGTATCTGTGTAACACATATACCGAAAAACAGCCTTCTCGCAGACAGATATTTTGTATAAAAAAAAATTGTGTTGCGAGATTTTTACCATTAAAATTTGTATATCCTATTAAAACTGAAATTCAAAACTCTTCATGAAACTGTTCTTTTATAAGAAATATTTAAGGAAAAATGTACTTGAAATAAAACATATTTCCTTAAAACACTTACAAAATATTTTTATTTTATTCTCTATAGTTTAATTGTGCCACTTTTCTATGAAGACGATTACATTAAACATGTTCTCATATGCATCATTTACTCTAATTGTCATTCTAAATAAAATTCTCTTTGCTTTTATTCACGTGGTTAGATACTATTAAAGGAATAATTTCTTCCACTCCAGTTTTCCTTCCAAATGAATTACTCTATTCACAATTTATTTAAACTTTATGAAATAAGCAACAAAATGGAAACAGTTAATATTTGCTTTTTGGATCGTTTTATATTATTATTTCCTTTAATTTGCCGGTGAATAAAATGACAGCGATGTGTATGGAGACCAAACCGGTACAAGAGATAATCTGTTACTGTTTAAAATTTATGAAATATGTATTCATGCGTACTATGCGAGCAAAGTAGTGATAAAAAAGTGTAATTTTGCATTTGATGTATCGTTCAATGAAATGAAAAAGAATTTCTAGAAGTTCTCGTTGGAGATTGAAAGAAAATACCAGCATACTAGAACGGGTAATTTTATAGTGGAAAAACGGATTCGGAATACATTTGTTAAGTGATGAGTACCGGGTGAGAAAAACACTAGGAATCGGAATTTATGTACATAATTTAAAATATAATGAAGACATTTAAAAGATATTTAGTTCAATTATGCAGCATAAATTTCTGTAAACCCGGCTTGCTTTGTCACGTTTCAGACAGATTTTTGTGAATAACATATTTTATTTTTCGAATTCGTATCTCAAAGAAACACAAGGTTAGCAACCTAAAAATTCCCTTTAACATCCAAGTGGATACAATTATACACAAAAAGTACTATAAGAATAAAAAATAAAAAAGTTGTTAAAGTTACCCAATAGTCCAGTCATTTTGTTTTTTTACAAATAGCGGAAAAATCTAGAGCAAAGCTGGATTTTTGCATAGATGCTAGTTAGGGTATGTAGTTTAACATACTAAAAGTCCCCATCGATCCGGTGTGAGCTTTCGCTTCCAGGGGGCGCTAATGAGTTCAAAAATTGGTTTTCGGTGAATATCTCACGAACAATTGTATCTAGACAAAAAAAGTTCAATTATAAAGATGTAGATAATTTAATTTCCTACAAAAAGTGTCATTAACATTTTTCGTCACACCAATCCTTCCCTGCCAAAAATTAAAATAAAGTAAAAATTAATGAAAAAATGCGGAAGCACAATCATAACACGGCGAAGAGGCAGAAGAAATACTTTGGATGATCCCCCCACCTCTTCCCCCATTGTCTGTATGCCGTTTTCGTGAGCTTGTGCAATAGTCATTGCCCAATACCCTATCTCTCTTTGCATTTGTCGAAATGTACCACATGCAAGTACCTTTCCAATATTTTATTTTCATTTGGTGCTCATTTCACTAGTATTAAATCAACCTAATTTACTGAACGAAGTGCTCTTTATGAGATTTTAGGAAGAGAATAATTTTATTTCAACGCATGTTGTAGAAAGTTTTAAATAGTTATAACAGTTTAAAATGACTTTTTCTTAATTGCTGATTGTGAGCGAAAAATGGAGATTGGCAGAATAGTTTGTCTTGTATGCGGTGAGGATTGCGTTTCAAAAGATTATGTAAAATTCGGAAAAAAGGGACTGAAGTCCCTTGAGGCTGCAAGTTCGGAAAGAGGGGACCATAAGAGGAAAATATTTGAAGAAATGGCTAAAAACAATAGTGAATTTATAGTTCACCCATTTTTTTATTTATACACGAAAAAATTCTATTAAATTATACAATAAATCGATTGCAGAAAAACCATCAACGTCCACACAAATTACTCCATTGAAGGAAAAATTAAAAAAGACAGTTCGTTGTTTGAATTTAGGGAATAATGCTTGTTATGTTCTGAAACATTAGACGAAGCTTTTATAGAAAAGGGGAAAAGGAAAGCTCTAAAGTATCGCGAAAAAGAGTTTTTTTTAAATATAATCATTAAAATAAGACACGTCTCATATCTATGCTTGTGGAGAAATTTATGGAGAATGGTTTCGAATGGAAACATGCAGAAGATGATGCCAGGGCTCCCAAATATTCCGCAAACTGAAAATCAATATATTTTAACAGAAAATTTCATAATATGTTTTAGAGAATTTGTGCTAGAATTAAAATTCAAAGGTGGTTTCTCGGTGTTCTATGGAATAAAAACCTAAAAAGAAAATTTTTCTAGGAAAATTGTGATGTTCAGTTGGCGAACCATTTGGGAGCCCTGTGGTGCATACACACTAATTATTAATGCAGCTATTAATTTTGCAAAGCCTGGTGCGCTTACTGCTGTTGTTGGCGATGATGTTTACTGCTTTAACACCTCAAGAGATAGAGATATTTTATATTAGCAAAGAAGAATATATTAAAAAGACAAATAGCAACGACCCTGTATTCATTTCACAGTCTTAACAATGATGCAGTTCTGAACGATCATATATTGTTCCTTCACGTTTTTTCAGGTTTTGACTCGACATCAGCAATATTTCGGAAAAGTAAAATGTAGTTAGCAAAATTTTTGAAAAAGAAAGATCATCATCAGAGACAAGCTGTCAGTATTTTAAAAAGTGATCAAGCACCCCAATTTGAAATTTCCGATGCAAGAAAAACTATTTTTCTTGTTTTATAAGGTGGTAAAGTAGAAATTTCTAAGAACAAGCACCGTTATATATGTTTCAAGAAAGGAGTTGTTGTTAGTAAAAAAAGCCTTTCATCGTTACCGCCTAAGGAAGATGCAGGTTGTACAGTTTACATGTTTATCATCAGGTACAATACTGGTTGGGCAATAACCTACATCCTGAGAACTGAAACTGGCAAAATGCACTTAATTTTTCTCCAATTCCAGCTACCTTATAGGCCGCACCAAAAAATATTATTTAATCAACTTTTTGTACTTGCTTCAAAGAATGTGGAAAAGCATTTGGAAGCTGAAAAATTGGATTGAAATGTTCTGATATTTGCATAAATTGCTGCGGAGTTTCATGTCATAATGCATGTAAAATTGAATGTGAAGACGAGGAAGATATTGACAAGTATCCTGCCCACTGCAAGGGAAGAAAGAAGCGCTACTTCTGAATTCAGTGATGATATCGAAAGGCAAACAAAAGATACTGAAAGCAGCACAACCACGAAAAAAAGAAATACAGATAGTGACGAATCTGAATCGAGTGTAGAGATTGAAGATTTGAAAAGAACTACTAAAGCAATCAAACGACTGAAATTGGATTAAGCCAGTCACTATAAGTGGAATATGATTACGAAGGAAACTACAATTAAAAAAACGCGATACATGCTTTACCTCAAGGGAATGTGGAAATAAGCATAAATATATATTATATATTCACTTTCTCCATTCAAATGTGAGAATTTTAGGTCTGTTTACGTAATTTTTTTAAGTAGCGGCAGATTTTTCATATTTTTATAATTTTACTTACAAATATGTTCACTTTTTTACATCTTTGACTGGAAAGGTTTGGTGAGATAAACAAATGTTAATGACACTTTTTATAGGAAATTAAATTATCTACAACTTTGTAGCTGAACTTTTTTTTCTAAATGCCATTTTTCGCGAGATATTGAAAAAAACCGATTTTCAAGCTCATTAGCGCCCCCTGGCAGCGAAAGCTCACATCGGATCGATGGGGACTTTTAGTATGTTTAACTACATAACCTAACTATCACCTACTCAAAAATCCAGCTTTGTTCAAATTTTTCCCCTATTTTTGCTAAAATGACTGGGCTACAAAGTTTGAGATAATGCCCAGATTACATTTATTAATTGAAAGGTACAAGGTGTGAAAAACAATATGAATTCAAATTTCCGCACTTAACTTAATAAAGACATTTAAAAGATCCTCTAGTTTGATTATGCTGCATGAATTAACTTTCACTTAATATTTTTCACATAAGTAACTTTGTCACCTAACTATAAATATTTTTTTAAATGCCTGGAATACCTTTATTGAAGGAAAAGTACAAGGTGAGTAAGACACTATGAATTCTAATTTATGTACATAAGACTTTCTAAAAGTTATCTACTTTCATTATGCAGCACAAATTAACATTCACTTGATAATCTTACCCATTTATGCCTAGCATTACCTAGCATACTGTAATTATCCGTTTTGTTTTATATGATTTTGTTTTATATAATTTATTAAATATGTATTCATGGGTACTATGTAAGTCATGTCATGATAATGAAGTCCAATTTTACGTTTGATGTATCATTCAATAAACGGAAAAAGAAATTCAAGAAATTTTCGTTGAAGCTTCAATGGAAATGCGAGCTTACTACAATGGACAATTTTAAAACGAAAAAAAACAGAATAGGAATACATTTATTAACAGAAAACCTCGAGTTAAAAAAAAACTATCATATTGCATATCTATACATAGATTAAAATACAGGGTGTCCGAGAAAGATCCGTACAACTTCAAAAATTTATTGAAAAAGAAACAGTAGGGTAACAGCGAAACTAATTAGGACATTAGATAGAATAACTCAAAAAGTTTTTTTCTGCAGTATGTTTCTGACCATAGATGGCTCTACATGTCATGCAAAGGAATATTAAAGCATTTTAGTTATTTCAATGGCGGATCGCGTGAAGAAAGCTCAATGTGTTGCGCGGTTTATCGAAACAAAATCCGATACGCAAACACAACGGAATTATCGAACGACGTATGGGTAATCGCCACCATCTCGGTCAAGCATTCGTGAGTGGTTGCCATTGCATGGCCACCCCGGTCTCCTGACCTAACACCACTGGATTGTTTCTTTTGGGGTTATGTTAAAGATACTGTATACCGAACGCAAGTTAAGAGTCTCGAAGAATTAAAGCAAAACATCCAAACAGCTGTAGCTACTGTTGATGTTAGCATGCTGAAACGGTCGTGGATGGAATTGGAATATCGTCTTGATATTGTTCGTGCTACGAAAGGGTCTCATGTAGAAATTTCCTAAGGTAATAACTTAAGTTATAGGGAAAAAAAACTTTTTGAGTTATTCTATCTAATGTACTAATTAGTTGCGCTGTAACCCTATTGTTTCTTTTTCAATAATTTTTTGAAATTGTACGGATCTTTCTCGGACACCCTGTATAATGAAGTCATTAAAAAAATTAATGTTACCCCGGGTTTTGATTGACTTTTTCACCTAACCATAAATTCGCTTTGAATTCCCGGAATACGTTATTAAATTAAAAGTTCAAGATGAGAAAGATACTATGAATCCTAACTTCTGTACATAAATTAATGAAGACAATAAAAAAATTCTCTACTTTGATTACGGGGCATGAATTAACTTTTACCAATTTAACTTTGTCACTTAACTATAAATATGCTTTAAATGCCCGGAATACATTTATGAAATGAAAAGTACAAGGGGAAAAAGAAACTGTTAATTCTAATTTCTGTACGTAACTTAGCGAAGAAACCAAAAAAAATTAGTTTGATTATGCAGCTTGAATTAATTTTCACTTGATTATTTTCACCATTTATGCTTCGAGCATTTACAAAGTTTGCAAAGTTAAAAAATTCTATGAAATAAATATCTATAAATGTCTTTATCTGCTTTGTTCCATATACTTTAATTGTACCACATTTTCTATAAAGACAATGACAATAAGAATGCATTCATATGCTCCATTTCCTCTAATATTGATACCGAATAAAACTCTCTTTTCTTTTATTGAAATGGTTGGATACCATTAAACGAATAATTTTTTCTACTCTAGTTTCCTTTCCGAAGGAATTACCATATTCACATCTCGCTTGAACTTTATGAAATGAGAAACATAATGGAAATAGATATTTTTTTGTTCATTTTATATCATTATTTCCTTTTACTTACCCATCATACGTAGTATAGGGTAAGTCTTGCAATCGTTTTGAAAATCGAAAATTTTTTTTGACGGATTTACACGTTTTAGATAGTGGAGATTCCGAAAAACATATTTTTAGAAAAAAAAATTTGCCGTCCGTCTGTCTGTCTGTCTGTCAGTCTGTCTGTCTGTCTGTCTGTCTGTCTGTCTGTCTGTCTGTAAACGATCTATCTCCCGAACAAATTGAGATAGAGACTTGAAATTTTGTATGTAGTTAGTATGTAAGAATGGGACGAAGCCTATTTAATATCAGCAACCTCGATTATCCGGAACTTTTTTTGTCGGACTCTCGAAAAATTCGTTCTGATGAAAGGTATATTAAAATTTTCGACATTTTTTGTTCTAAGGAATGGATGTAAAAGGCAATAAAATAACACACATTTTGCATATAAAACGAAGTTGATCGGATTATTAGTTGCCGAGATATTTGTAATCCTGTTTTCCACATTCTTCTATTTTTCATGACCTTGTATTTCATTCAAATTTCAATTCAGAGGTATATTTTAATTGGAAATGAGACGCTTAATCCGACACATTTAATTGTTAGTTAATAGAGGTATTATTTTTGGAGTTATAAGGATGTTTCTTTTACGCAGTTCGGTACTAGTAGTTTAGAGTTTTATATAATTTATCAAAATTGGTAATCAGCAGTTCTTTAATAGAGCATTACTATGTATATTAACAATATTTAAATTTTGTTTATGAATTGCAATGCATTGTATAAATAGTTTTCACATGTTTTATTTTCATATGCCTATCCATGATGGGTAAGTATTACGATGGCCCCCAACGACTAGTTTTACTGGTGAATAAAAAAGTCAGTGATCTGTAAGAAGACCAAACAGGAAAAAGAGATAATCCGTTACTATTTAAAAATTATTAAAAATGTATTCAGGCGTACAATGCGAGTAATATCGTGAAAATAAAGTCCATTAATATTACGTTTGATGTATCATTAAATAAAAGGAAAAAGAATTTCTTGATTTTCTCATTGAAACTTAAATGGAAATGCGTTAATACTACATTAGGTAATTTTAGAGCAAAAAGATGGAAACGGAATATATTTATTAAATGAAAAGGGCAAGGCTAGAAAGATATTACGACTTTGAATTTCTCTAGATAACCTAAAATATTATGAAGATCATAAAATCATTATTTAGTTTGATTTGCAGCAGGAATTACCATAAGCCGGGTTTATTTTGTCACGTTCCAGACTTTATTTTTGTACATTTCTTTTTAAATTCTCCGAATTTGGGTCTCAAAAATTTTAGAAAGTATCAACATAACAACTGCCTTCAACATCAAAGTCGATACAATTGTATACAAAAAATACTGTAAGATTAAAAAATGTATAAAAAATTTATGGTAAAGTTTTCCTGGGTTTGGGGTAGCTTTGTCACCTAACTATTAATGTGCTTTAGATGCTCAAAATACATTTATTAGATGAAACGTACAAGGTGAGAATGATACTATGAATTTTAATTTATGTGCATAACTTAATGTAGACATTAAAAATTTCTCTAATTGGATTATGCAGCATGAATTATCTTTATTTTGATCATTTTAACTCATTTATGCATAGTATTCCATTTTTGGGATTCAGAAATTTTTTATGTAGTTGATTAATTTTCTTCTTTTTTATAACTTGAAATTTTATGAAATAGTTATCTATAAACGTATTTATCTGTTTTGTTCTGCATACTTTACCTGGACCTTTTTTCTATGAAGACAATAACAATAAATATGCTTTCATGCGTTCTATTTCCTCTAAATGTGATGCTGAGTAAAATTATATTTGCTGGTTTTCAAATGGTTAGATACCATTAAAGAAATACTTTCTTCCAATTCAGATCCCTTTCCAAATGAATTATGACATTCACAGTTCGCTCGAACTTCATGGAATGAGCAGCATAATGGAAACAAATAATGTTTGCATTTTGGTTCATTTTATATCGTTATTTTCCTTTTTTATTGGTAAATAACACAGTCAGTGATCTGTACGAAGATAAAACTGGGTAAAGAGATAATCTGATGCTGTTTAAAATTTATGAAATGTGTATTCATGCGTACTATGCGAGTAATGTCGTGATAGTAAAGTCAAATATAACGTTTCATGCATCGTACAGTGAATGGAAAAATAATTTCTAGAAATCCTCGATGAAGCTTCAATAAAAGCTCCAGCATACTACAACGTTTTAAAATGGAAAATGTAATCGGAATACATTTTTAAGTGAAAAGTACAAGGTGAGAAAGATGTTATAACTTTGAATTTCTGTATATAACATAAAATATTATAAAACTAATTAAAATATTATTTAGCATAATTATGCAGCATGAGTTATTGAACAACCAGATTGCTTTGTCACGTTTTTGACATATTTTTCTGCACGACGTTTTTTATTCTTCGAATTCGAGAAACAAAAAAAACAGGGTTGTATCAACGTATAACTATTCCCTTCAACAAAAGAGAAGACACAATTATATACAAAAAGTTCTATAAGAATAAAAAATATAAAAATGGTGACTAAGGCATCCAGGGTTTGGAGTAACTTTGTCACCTGACTAGAAATATGCTTTAAAGATCGGAATACTTTTATTAAATGAAAAGTACTAGGTGAGAAATACACTGTGAATTTTAATTCGTGTACATACTTTATTAAAGGTATTAAAAAATTCTCTAATTTGATTATGGAGAATGAATTAACATTCACTTGATAATTTTCATGTAATTTACTTTGTCACTTAACTATAAATATGCTATAAATGTCAAAAATACATTTATTAAATGAAATTTACAAAGTGAGATAGACGATATGAATTCTAATTTTCGTACATAACTTAATGAAGACATCAAAATAAAAATTCTCTAGTTCGATTATACAGCATGAATTATCTTTCTTTTGATAATTTTTACTATTTATGCCTAACGTCCCATTTTTAGGACTCTATAAAGTTGAATAATTTTCTTTTTCTTTATAACATGAAATTTCCATGAACTAATTATCTATAAATGTCATTCTCTGTTTTGTTCTATGTACTTTATTCCAACCAGTTTTCTATGAAGATAATAGCAATAAATATTCTTTATTATGTTCCATTTCCTCTCATTCTGATACTGAATAATCTTCTCTTTGCTTTTATTCAAATGGTTAGATACCAATAAAGGAATACTTTTTTCTACTCCAGTTTCCAAATGAATTACGATGCTCACAGTTAGCTTGAACTACATGAAATGAGGAACATAATGGAAACGGATAGTATTTGTTTTTTGATTCATTTTATATCGTTATTTCCTTTTTTACTGGTGAATACAAAAGTCAGTGATCTGTATGGAGACCGAACCGGTGAAAGCGATAATCCTCTACTCTTTAAAATTTTATTAAATACGTATTCATGCGTATTATGCAAGTAATGTCATGAATTAAAGTCCAAAATTACGTTTCATGTATCATTCAATGAAAGGAATATGAATTTCTTGAAGTTTTCGTTACAGTTTCAATGAAGATGCGAGAATGCTTCAATAGATAATTTTAGATTGGAAAAGCGGAATCTGCATGCATTTATATTGGAAAAGGACGAGGTGAAAAATATGCTATAACTTTTAATTTCTGTACATTACTTTAAAGATTATGAAGATAATTAAAAGATCATTTAAATTATTAATGCAGCATGAAATATCACAAACCCGGGTTACTATGTTAATATATTTTTGTACTCAATGTTTTTTATTCTTCCAATTCGGGTCATAAAAAATTAGGGTATATCAACTAAACTACTTAGATTGCCTTCTACATCAAAGTAGATACAGTTGTATACAAGAATTCCACTTTGAATAAACAAAAATACTTTAAGAAGGTGAAAAAGTTACACCGTGTCTGGGATAACTTTGTCACCTAACTAAAATTATGCTTTTAATTTTCAAAATATATTTATTTAACGGAAATTACAGTGTGAGAATGATACTGCGAATTCTAATTTCTGTATATAACTCAATAAAGACATTTAAAAAATTATCTAGTTTGATTATATAACACGTATTAACTTTCACATGCTTCACAGCTGGCATCCCAGTATTGGTACGCTTCGAACTTTTATCAATGTTTGTAATTTTCTTCTTCTTTATAACATGAAAATTCTAAAAAATAATTATCTATAGATGTCTTTATCTCTTTTATTATTAATTGGACTACTTTTCGACAAAGATAATAACAATAAATATACTTTTATATGTTCTATTTCCTGTAATAGTGATGCTAAACAAAATTATCTTTGCATTTATTTAAATAGTATAGATGCCATTAAAAGAATTGTTTCTTCCACTCCAGTTTTCTTTCCAAATGAATTACTGTATTCACAGTTCATTTAAAATTCATGAAATGAACAACACAATTGAAACAGATAATATTTGCTTTTTGGTTCATTTTATATCATTATTACCTTCTATACAAACGAATAAAAAATTCAGTGATGTGTATGGAGACCAAATCGTTAAAGGAGGTAATCCGTTACTGTTTAAAATTTATAAAAGATGTATTCATGCGTTATATGCGAGTAATGTCATGATAATAAAAGCCAATTTTGCATTTAATGTATTGTTCGATGAAAAGAAAAATAATTTCAGAAAATTCTTGTTGAACCTTGAAAGGAAATGCAAGAATAGTAAGGCGGATATTTTTAGAACCAAAAACCGTAATAGGAATCCATTTGTTAAGTGAAAATTACAAGGTGAGAAAGATTGTATGAATTTGAATTTCTGCTCATAACTTAATGAAGCCATCCAAAAAATTACCTAGTTTGTTTATGCTATGCGAATTAACTTTCACGTGATAATTTTACCCCATTTATGCCTAAAATCCCATTTTTTAGACTCTTTGATTTTTTATATAGTTAAGGTGCCTGCCTACCTTTAAAATGCAATTTTCGGTCAAAAATCCGATTTTCTTTATTTGGTTTAGTATTAAACCCTGATATTTTAGCTTTCTAAATCAGTTTAAATTGTGTTTCTATCTTCTTTAGAACTCGAATTACAGGCCTTTTAATATTAGTCATTTAATAGGTAAAATCTGGTTTTTAATTATATTTTGTGCTTTTTCTCAAAATGAGATTTTGCACATTTTGCTTTATCGCAAAACACCATAACTCAAAAAATCATGATTGTAACATTATAAAACTTTGCAAAAATACTCTGAAAGAGTTTATTTAGGTTTTGCGCCTCTACTATTATGATAGTTAATTATTTTTTCACATTTTAGTTGATACAAGTTATGAATTGTCATATATTTTCTTGATTTTTCTATGTGCAAAAACTTCAAATTCTATAATTTTTTAAATAACATAGCTATAGTTGTGAAAATGCTTCAGTCCCTTAAGAAAGTTTCATTAATCATAATAAAATTTACAGAATAAAAATATCTTCATTTAAACTTGAGTTTTGATGTTTTGCAAAAGTTCCATTTTATAGCAATTTTTATGTATGTTTTTAGCCTAAAAATCAAAATATTAAATAATATAAATATTTTTTTACATGTTATTCATAATTTTTAGCTATATTCTATAATATAATGCACAGAAATGGGCAATTTTTCAAATATTAAAAAAAAAAATCCCTTCTGAAGGTAGGCAGGCACCTTAAGTAATTTTCTATTTCTTTACAACTTAAAAATATTTTCTAAAATAATTTATTTATAAATATCTTTATCTGTTTTGTTCTTAATTGGATCACTTTTTTTTATGAAAGCAGTAACAATAAATAAGCTATCATTTGTTCCATTTCCGCTAATAGTGATGCTTAATAAAGTTATTTTTGCTTTTATTCTAATAATTAGATATCATTAAAGGAATACTTTCTTCCACTACAGTTTCCTTTCCAAATGAATTACGATATTCACAGTTCGGTTAACCTTCATGAAATGAGCAATATAATGGAAACAGATGATATTTGCTTTTTGGTTCATTTTACGTCATTATTTCCTTTTTCTTTAATGGTGAATAAAAAATCAGTCCTCTGTATAAATTAATCTGACAAAACCGTAAAAGCGATAATCCGTTGCTGTTTAAAATTTATTAAGTTTTTATCCAAGTGTATTCTGCGAGTAATGTGATGATAATAAAGTCCAATTTTACGTTTGATGTATCGTTCAATGAAAGGAAGAAGAATTTCTGGAAATTCTCGTTGAAGCTTGAATGGAAATGCGAGCAAACTACAGCGGACACTTTTAGAGAGGAAAAACGCAATCGGAATACATTTGTTAAATGAAAAGTACAAATTGTAAAAGAAACTTAACTGGAATTTCTGTACATAATTAGAAATATAATAAAGACATTCTAAAAAATTATCTAGTTTATTATGCAGTATGAATTAACTTTCATTTTATAATTTTAACATTTTATGAGAAAACTTTTTGCGACGTTCGAATTTTTACGAATTTGTGCATTTTTTTTTTTTTTTTTATAAAACGAAATTTCGTGGAAATAATCTATAAATGTCTTTATCTCTTACAGAGGTGTGAGAACATAATATGAATATTTATTTCCTTAAATTGTGGCTTTTTTCTGATTTTTATACATTTTTCATTTTTTCAAGTCAGTGAAATATAGAAAAAGAAATTAAGTTTATTTGTAGATTTTCTATTAAAGATCCAGATAAATAATTCATGGTCGTAGCTTGTATAATTTGTCAAAGAATAACTCAAACTACGTTGTTTCCAAAGAGAATAAAAAAGATGAGACCCTGTATCTAAACACAATTGTGCCTGCTATATTGCTTATGGTATTTTGGTATAAATCAATGGATATAGAAATACATCCCTTCCTCTTTTTGCTTCAGTTCGGGAATAACGGATTTTGAACTTATTCTATCGACGAAAATTTTTAGAACTTCCAAGCTATGTTTAAAAATCTTTCAAAAAATTTGCACTATACATTTAGCTAACGCATTATACAAATCATATTTTATTGCTTTCATGCATGCACAGTGTAATATTTTTTTAGTAAACCTGCTCATTTTTCATACAATTTTTATGCATGATACAATACACTATTTCATACATTGTTATTTTTGATATTTTCTAAAAAGGTCATTTCTTTTATATTAAGAACTCCACAAATTACAAAGAAAACATTTTGCAAAATTCCGGACTGTTTTTATATAAAAAAAATAATAATAATTTTTTAAGAGTGTACATGCTATTTCCAAAAAAATAAACATACTTTAAGTACGTACAATAAGCCACTGAATCGCATTATGCAGTTTGAACGTTTTTTTATATTATATTTGACAGGATTATCCAAAAGATCTTTCTTTTTTTTTATTTAAGGACAGCCCGCTATAGGATTTTGGTAAAAAATCTTCACGGAAAAATATGACCTGTATTTTGCAATTTACGCATCTGCATTTTCAGAATTATTTCTCATGTATTTTTCTAGATATTAATCAAAATATCTAAAATATCCAGTCACCTTTCGCAATACAGTATATTTGAAATCAGTAATACAAAACAATAAAGAAGTTATTCCGACAGAAAAGTTTCTAAATAAGTAAAAAATCTGTTTAGGTTAACAGTCAGACTCACAACCTATGTTGTACTTTACTAATTCCATTAAAATTGTGCTATCCGGACGGCATCCGACAGCAACAATTAATATACACAACACTTTCGCAGTAATATCTGACATGGTATATGAGATAGCGCAATGGAATAATTCAGAGGTAATCAAGTAACAGTAACAGCATATGTTTACTCATTTGAAAAATTCAATTAAAATGATAGCTTTAGCATTCAGAGGGATTCAGTTGAAGTAGTAGAGTGCATTTATGTTTTTTAAAATATCCTTGATTTGTATAAACTGATGAACAGTCACATATGACAAACCAGATTCTTATGCATATTGATTGTCTGACGTCCAAATAGCTCAGATGGTAGAGAACTGACACAATAAGCCAGAAATAATGGGTACTCTAAAATTTTCAATTTTAACACAGTTGAAAATCTCCAAATTCAATCGGTTTTTCAATAGGTAATAATTATAGGTATTAATATTTCAGGTAAATGTTTTGCACGTAAAATGTGTTCAGTACATGGAATTTAAATTATTAAGAACTATTAAATTATATTTGTTGTAATTTCTGATATTTATATTTAGGGATTTACGTAAATTTTGTTTTTGTAGCTATATCTTTTGGTAGATATCCAATATATGTTATTATTTTATATTTATTTATGATTATTTTGAGATAATAAGGATTGGAAATATATTCTGTAATAACAATATTTCAGTATTATTTGAGACTCCTAATCTAATCTAAATATTTTTTACTAAAGTATCCTTAAGTATTTATTTCAAGAAATTGTACACTAATCATAAGCTTATAAATTCTTCAATAATATCAAGTTCAATAGTCAATTGCTTCTGAAATTTATTTTATTATAAAATCTGCTGAACTTGATTATTGGACTTATTAGTTATTGATAAAAATATCAGAAAATTTCATTTAAAGTATTATTGACACACTATTTTTCAAACCCATGCTTTATAATATCTATGATACAGCAATTGAATATAAATTAAGGGAAGATGAAGTAGTTTTTTATTTAATTGTTTTACAAATCGCCTGTTGATTTTGTTTGCTATTCGTTGATTTCTTGTTAAAGTTTGCACTTTTATATACAATTTAAAAAATATGTGATTCATTTATACTTTGTAGAAAGGACAGATACAAGTATTCTCTAAAAGTTTCTGATTTATTTCTCTGATATTTAAGCTTTAGATAGATTAATTTAAAAAATGAAAGTGTCAATAGTGTCCTTTTTTACTTACAACTGAGCGTGTGACGTTTTAAATATACATACATATATATTTAAACTAAAATTTAATGCTAATAACACTTACAGTCAAATATATACATTTTAATAAAATAACATAAAGGTACATTTTTTATTTCACTCTATACTAATGAAGTGTTTTCTTGGATTCGTGAAAGTTTTGTTATTTCATTTTCTTTAAGGCCAGCAGATATGAATAATTTTAGATTGAATTCGTCCGTCAATATTTTTATACATATGTCCGTCTATTTATATTGAATTTGTCTGTCTAATTTAATAATGTACTGATATTTAATAATGTTATTCCGGTAACTGATTTGGAATAAATCCATTGCTATTATTTTAATGTCAAATTTTAGTTAATTTTCATTCGGTACTTTAGACACTTGTGGTATAATGTCTTCAGCTTTCAGGTATGCATAATTAATATTTCCCCACATTCATCTTTTCTTAACTTCCTCTCTTTTATATGTTAATTAAAAAGGTTTCACATCTCAATAGAAACTACTTAAACCCAACAACAAATAGTGGACGAAAAAGAAGCCTACACTCAATGGCGTTTGGTCTCCATGGCAACGCTAACCGCCTAGACACCAGTGATTTTATTTTTCGTTTGCCGAGAAAAGTTTTCTTATTCGAGAAATGTTTTGTGGCATCAGAAGGTTGCATGATTCTGTTTATAAATTCATTCTATTTCTACCGAGTGGCAGTCTGTTGAATAATTTATTCGTTATTCTATTCTGATAAAAGATGGATCCGTGATAATATGGATGAATTCATTCTATTCTACCTAGACTCGATATTCTGTTGATAACAGGGTTCAATTCGATATTCTTTCTGTTAAAAAGATGTAACATTTTAAGTCAATCAACTGTTAAGTCTACGGAGTACGAAAAGTGCAGAATTTATTCGATTTAATTCTATTTACTGTTCTATTCTCATTCGCTGTATTCTTTATTCGAAGAAATGAAGTATTCTAGTTTGTGTGATGATAATGCGGAATAAATATGTGTTTTGTTTTATAATATCAAGCCTTATCTTCCTTCCGCTTGTTCTGTCCAAAATAAATCCATTGCTATTATTTTAATGTCAAATTTTAGTTAATTTTCATTCGGTACTTTAGACACTTGTGGTATAATGTCTTCAGCTTTCAGGTATGCATAATTAATATTTCCCCACATTCATCTTTTCTTAACTTCCTCTCTTTTATATGTTAATTAAAAAGGTTTCACATCTCAATAGAAACTACTTAAACCCAACAACAAATAGTGGACGAAAAAGAAGCCTACACTCAATGGCGTTTGGTCTCCATGGCAACGCTAACCGCCTAGACACCAGTGATTTTATTTTTCGTTTGCCGAGAAAAGTTTTCTTATTCGAGAAATGTTTTGTGGCATCAGAAGGTTGCATGATTCTGTTTATAAATTCATTCTATTTCTACCGAGTGGCAGTCTGTTGAATAATTTATTCGTTATTCTATTCTGATAAAAGATGGATCCGTGATAATATGGATGAATTCATTCTATTCTACCTAGACTCGATATTCTGTTGATAACAGGGTTCAATTCGATATTCTTTCTGTTAAAAAGATGTAACATTTTAAGTCAATCAACTGTTAAGTCTACGGAGTACGAAAAGTGCAGAATTTATTCGATTTAATTCTATTTACTGTTCTATTCTCATTCGCTGTATTCTTTATTCGAAGAAATGAAGTATTCTAGTTTGTGTGATGATAATGCGGAATAAATATGTGTTTTGTTTTATAATATCAAGCCTTATCTTCCTTCCGCTTGTTCTGTCTTTTTGGGAAATGGGTAAGTAACTTTAAACCCATTTTTGTTAACATTCTATTTATCTCATTCGATTTAATAAAAATTCTGTCATTCATGTTTTCCAATTCGAAATTCGTAACTCTAAAATTTTCATAAACCAATCATGATTCTTGTAACCCATATTTTCTGGTCCGTCGAGCCGGAGCTACGATGGAATAATTTTAAATCGTAGCCGTATTCATTTATTTATACCTATGCTAGAACGTAGTTAGAGGAAAAAAAAGTAAAATCGTCTGCGTTTTAGTTATTCTTTGTTGTTTGTTTATTTATTCTATATTTAAAGAAATGTTGCATTTATTAAGTTGCTAGTGTTTTATTTATTTTATTATTTTTATTCATTTATCATATTAGATATTTCTAAACCATTCATTATGCCAAAACAATCAAAACAGGAACAGTTTTTTGAACGCATTTGTAAGGAAATCGATATATTTAAAAAAAAAAGTACTAGGTTCCAAGTCAGATGAGCAATCGAAAATTAAAATTCTGAAATCGAAAATATCAAATTATGAACTAAGGCTTTCGTAAGCATTTGATAAGCTTTCCCCGAATGAAAATAATGATAATTTGGATAGTTTTTTGAAGTATCACGAAATAATTTATGATCTCTTAGTCGACTTAGAAGGGAAAACGAAAAATAATTCTCATGTAAAGCTTTCTAAGTTCGATCTCCCCCATTTTTTTGGAGATTCAGATAATTGGATTTATTTTAAAGAAGTTTTTAAATCTACGATTTTAGAAAATGAAAATTTGTCTGATATTGAGAAACTACAATATTTACATTCTTGTGTTCGGGGCAACGCTGCCAGATTAATTCGAGGATTCTCTCTGAGTGCAGCAAATTTAATTCAGTATTGGGATTTGTTAAATGAACGCTATGAAAATAAACGGCAATTGGCTTTAAGCCAAATAAACAAAATATTTCCTATAAAAATTATCAAAGCGAATAATTCAAAAATGTTGTTAGAATTATTAGATACATGTAATGAATCCATTCGAAACTTAAAAATACTTGGATTAGAGTCTAATATTTTGAGTGATTTAATGTTAATAAATTTTTTGTTAAATAAATTAGAACAGCCTCTTAAACAAAGATGGGAATTATCACTAGATAATGATAAAATACCTGATTTGGATTTATTTCGAAAATTTAATGAGCGCGAAGCTCGAAGTGCAGAAGATCTAAAATGCAATAAAGTTGATTCTAAATTGGTTGTTAAATCCGGCAATAACTGCTTACTATGCAATCAAAACCATGCGCTCTTTAGGTGTCCATAATTCAATACAAAACCTGTTATAGAGAGGTGGAAAATCATTAAATTAAATAAATTATGCGAAAACTGTTTAAGACACTACCATAAGGTAAATCAATGTAAAATAAACGTTAAATGCAAAAATTGTTCAAAATCGCATCATACTGTGTTACATATTTATACTGTTAATCAATCCAAAAAAGAGCTTGTTAATGATATTGAACCAGAACTTTCAGTATCTAATAGTGCCCAAAGTCATTCATCGTTGCAGAATTTTAATGTTTTGTTATCTACCGCTCTTGTCAATGTTAAATCTATCACAGGTAAGGTCATTCAGTGCCGTGCACTTATTGAGAACGCTTCTCAAAATTCTCTGATCTCAAAAAAGTTTGTAGAAAGATTAAATTTGCCTGTAGGAAAAACGAACCATATTCTTGTAGGTATTAATGGCATTTTGGCTGAGACCTGCCTTAATTTCACTGAATTTCATTTCTCACCATTTTTTGAAAATAAGTACAATTCTTTAAAAGCCCTTGTAGTTAATCAGGTTACTACCCCTCTCCCTAACTTCAAACTGGAAAGGGGTACATGGCAGAAAACGAAAACGTGCAGCGGACTTTCATGAGGAAAAACCCATCGAAATTCTGCTAGGAGCAGATGCGTTTGCCAAACTCTTATTAGGGTCACCTATTTGTGGACAGTTGGGTGAACCCATTGCTATCCCAACTACACTGGGTCACATACTTAGTGGTCCAGTACTCCACTCGTCAAAATCGAACACAAGTGTAGCCTGCCATTCAGTAATTATGACTGACTTTTTAAATTTAGAATTGATTCCTAATTCAGAAACGAGTCCCATTTCTTCACAAATTACTTTAAAGAAGCTAACAATGGTGTAGGGGCGCTTTGTAGTAGCAGCTATTTTGTTAGAACACTTAGAAAAAACGTAGTGAAGTATAGTAGTCCAGGTCTAGATGTGAAGACAGCGAAAAAACCCCACAATGATTGTTAAGTCACTTTTTATTTAAACATGGTGTAATAGGGGGGTACACTTATAATAATCGGAGAAAATCTCCGAACAGAGATGTACAACTTATTCAGTCAAGAGCAGCGAGTCAAGTGTCGTCGTACATAGAAACAAACCGCCACTTTTGGCGTGAAAGAAAATCGCCAACATACACAAGTTCGCCCATGCACAATGGATAGTATACGCCAAATTACAGTTAAAATGCATCCGGCATGATTAGAATTCAATTTGGCTGCCCGGCTGGGATGGGGAAAAGATATGGTTGCCAATAGATAAATGTTGCACGTGTTGTTATGTCTAAGCAAAGGGGCACCAGATTTTAATGCGCAGATGTTAAATTCTTTTTAGGATTTTGTCAAGAAAGGAAAAAGAAGCGTAAGCATAAATTTTACCCGCGATACAGAGAGGATCTCCTTATAAGGTAATGAAGAATTGATTCGATCAGAATTAGCCGACATCTGGAAATTGTTTTGAACGGTTGAGTAAAAATGTGGGTGTATTTCTCACAGATAATCTTGGGCAGCTGCAGATTTTCGGTTAGAGAAATAATAAGCAAGGAAAATGGAAAAGAAATGAAGGACAATTTAAAACTAATTTTGAATTGAAAAGGGAAGGGAGGTGCAAAGGAATAATTTAAGAAAATAACCAATATATAACGAAATAATCGTTATAAATGGAAGATAACTCTAAAACTAATAGTCGTAAATCAAATACTGATTTTTCTGCTTGTCAAAATTCGATAAATGACTCTGTTGAACCTTCTAAAAACATTTCTTGTCTGAATTCATCTATTTCACCTGTTGATTTGAATTTTCATAAGCAACCTGAACTGAACTATGTGAACAGATTAGTAACTATGTTTCTCCTGCAATTGTTGAAGGGAAATATTTCGAATCTGATTTGTCTGATAATGTGCCTTTATTCCATTCTAATACACCGCAACCAATTATTCTTCAAAATATAATTTATACTGATGATAGAGAAACAATATCACAATTATTAACCTTGAATAAAAATGAAGGTGATTCTGAAACTAAGAAAAATACATTGAAGAATCTTAATCATACAGAAATCTCCACTGTTTGTGACAATAAGTATTGTTCCCCATTCTTAGCTCTAAGAGCTATTCAGCATTTGTGCGACGATGAGAAAATTAAGTTCAATTTTGATTCTAGTCTAGCCCAAAGCCACATGCATGTGAACGATTTTCCAGGTGGCACTGATTGTATTCATTCAATTCAAGCTCTCATTGATGAGCTCCATTCGTTAATTCAGATTGGTGGTTTCCAATTCAGAAAATGGACCACCAATGAAACCCTTGCTGTTGAACATTCGCCAGATTCCTTAAATTCTAGCAGTTTTGCACATTCGTTTAATCCTGATTCATCCCAGCGAAGATTAAGACAAGAGTGGAACTGGGAAACAGATTCCCTACGAGTCAAAGTTGTAGAAAATCCAACTGTAATTACTAAACATCAGCTGTTAGCCATAATCATGTGTAATTCTGATCCTATGGGTCTTTTGCAACCTTTCACAGTTAATTCAAAATTTTAATGCAAGGAGTGGTGAAGGTTGACTTGAAGTGGGATGATCCTGTGTCTTCACTTATTCCAATCAAATGGAATAAATCATCCAATTCTTTTGTTGACGAACAGTCTTCAACTTCAAATTTATTCATGGAGTTACTATTCGAAAATTCTTGTGTAACAACTCAACTATAGAATAATCTTGACATTCTAACCAAATATTCGTCACATACAAAGTTAATTCCAATAGTTACTTGCATTCAAGGATTTGCTTACAATTCCAGATTATCCTCAAAAGCAAAGGATCCTCTAATTGCTATTGAACTTAACACCACTTTTAAAACTATAATCAAGTTCTTACAATATTCTACCTATTCTGATAAACTTAATCTACTTAGCAAACAGAGAACACTGTCTTTCGATTCAAAACAGTCAATCATTCTTCCTAACAACCATGTATTAACAGAAGTCATTATTCTATACTTCCATATCTATTCTTTGCAAGCGGATCCTGATCAAGATCTCTCCTTAATAAATCAAAACTTTTGGATTCCTGACGGCAGATCTACCGCTAAGAAAAAATTAAGAAAGTGTATTCCTTGCATCCAACCATCCGCCCAACCGATTACTCAGCTCATGGGAGACTTGTCCTCTTCACGAATTAACTCTTTCAGAGCCTTTGAGCGTATAAAGATTGCTTTTTGAGACCCAATCAAAAGAAAATGTGAATACATTCGGAAGTCTTCTATATTTAAATTCTGCATCTGTCTTTTTTTTCTGTATGTGTGTCAAAGATTTACAACTTCAGTTGGTCTCAGAAATTACAACCGAAGCAATTCTTACTTTAGGGTATTTCATATCACGAAAGAGATGTCCAACACACATGTTTTCTGATCATGGGAAACTATTCCATGGTGCAAATTATTATCTTAAAAAACTGTACTTCGCTCTCAAAGAATCCACAATCCAGGACTATTGTTCGCAACATCAAATTTTTTCTCATTTCACACCTCCTTATAATTCAAATTATTTATCGGTCTTAAATCAAGGACATATCCTTATTCGTGATCCATTGCTTGCTTCACCTGAATTAGCTGATCATTATAATCCATAACAACAAATAGCAAAAGGATCCGCGATGAAAAACACTTTCTTAAAAATTATTTTATATCCACTAATTACACAAACAATTTATTTTATGAGATTATTTCCTATTTTATACATTTTGGTTGTTTTTATTACATAGAAAATCGCCATTTTTTTCGACAATAGTTGAATAACATCTTTCTTTATTTACAGCTGTCGGAATTTCACTTTATATAAGCTTTTCAGTTGACAATTTAATATAACTTGAAGTTTACACTGTAAAAAAAATATTATAAGTTACGAAATTTTTTAGCAAACATATAGTCCAAGAACTTTTTGTATAACAATAACAGCAAAATTTCATGTAACCAAGAAAGGTTACATGAGTTTTTGCTGTTACCATTACATTAAAAATTCTTGGAATAGAAATCTACTAGAAAAGTCTTGGTAACTTTACATTTTTTTTACAGTGTAGGATGCATTTTCCTTGAAATTTAATTCAACATATCATTTTTCCAAATATGATTTTCAATATTATTTTATCCAAAATAATACGGCTTGAAAATAGCTTGATATTTTCATTTTCTATGTCTTTTCATTTTTAGCTTTATGATTTGCTAGACTGAACTAATAGTTAAAAATATATATGTGTAAAAAAGATACGAGAAATATGTACTCACATAACACGTTTATAATTAAATTAATTTATTAATGACCATTTCGCTGCATTTCCTACAAATGTATCTAGACATTATTTTTTCAAGTATCGATCTAATTAGAAACATTTAACATGGTAATAAATTCAGTTATCCAATAATAATTATTCGTAAGTCAATTAAGAAATGAACTGATGAGAGTTGTTCATGAATGTTAATTGCTCATGAATGCTAATATCCAATCTATTGATAGCGTCTGAAATACTCTTCCTTTTAAATATGTTTCATGGTAGAAGTAGTGGAATATATAATTCCATGCAATACTTAGATTCCATTTTGCGTTAATTTAGAAAAATGCATTTGAACGAAAATAATCTTCTTAGTTTCATTCAAGCAAAGGGATATATGAATTGTATTTATTGTGTTTTCACGATTTTTTTTATTTTAATAAAATGTTTCGTCATTTATATGTTATGTTTTTCCAATAAGTTTCAATTAAACTAGTTAGATGTGCCAATCCCAAAACTTTCTTCTATCTCATACGTGCATTTTAATATTTAAAAAAAATAGTTACTCATTTTAATGTTTTAATAATTTTAATTCAATACCACACTGTAAAAAAAATTTAAGAGGTTACTAAAAATTTCTTAGTAAATTTGTATTCCACGGAATTTTTTAGTAACCATTAAAAGCATTTTTTTGCAAGTGAAACAAACATTTCTTTTGTAAACGGAACAAAAGAATTTTTTGTATAACTAACTTAAAACTTTTTAGTATGAGCCACCAAGCAAATTTTAGTAATAGCTCCAAAATTTTTTTTAGTTAACTAAAAATTATATTTAGACTTTTGAAGCGGAAGATTTTCGGCAAAACCACAATAGATGGCAGCACCAAACATTGATACGTGCTCGATTTTGACACGTTTCTAAAGGGGAGGGAAAGTCCAGGGATCATTATCCATGGTAACTGCAACGACAGGATTTTCATAATCCCTTTATTTAACGAGTATTTACTTTGCATATATTAGGTGCACATTTGGTTGCGTTCTGCATCGAACCCGAGCACTTTCAGCCTGGAATTCGGTGCTATGACCACTAGGCTATCCTACTGCACCAAGTGAGTTTCAGTAATAGCTATTAAAAATGTAAAACTATTAACTCAATTCGTTGCTAGCTTTTTTCTAGTAATTATTACAGATTTCTTGTAACCGATTAAAATTACTAATTTTTTTTTTAGTAATTACAACCCAGGTCAAAATTCATGCTGGTATTTGTTTGCTAGACAAGCATTACTTACTATATTCCAGCAAGTAAAATAGCACAAACTACCATTTCATATTTGCTGGTTCCAGCAGAATTACCAGCATGCCATGGTGTGTTTTGGCCCACTTTGCTGCTTGGCCAGCATACATAATCCAGCATGTGTTGCTTGAATATGTTGCTGGCCTAGCAGCAATAAAGGCCATCATTTGCTAGTATTTTCTGCTAGTCTAGCACTATTTTTCTACCATCATTTGCTTTAAAATTTTGCTTTTCTAGCATCAGTTGCTAGTTAGAAAAAAACGCAGGTGCTGCCATCTATTGACAACACTGGAAGCGTCTACGGATATTGGTGGAAGAGAGTGCATCGCATTTTTTCACTCCTGAGGGTTGAACGCGCTAACTGTGGTTTAGGAGACGCGCGCGCTACTTACCTCGCTAGCGGGGACCTGTCAACCGACGCCTGTAACTTCTAGTGATTGTTGACGAAGCTAATTCTACTTCGCACTACTAGCGCATACTATGCGCTATTATTTTTACAAGGTTAAGAGGGAATTTATCGATGCAACTATTTCCTCAAATTTTCAATGAATAAAACTAATTTATTGTTAGTTTTTTTTTTCAAATAATCAATGGGTAATTAGAATATGATTACATTAATATAAATCAAGAAATAAATAATTATGAAATGTATTTTTGATAGAATAAATTTCAGGTAAATACTGTTTAAGATGGGGGATTTTAAAACTATAATGCATATTGGAAAGACAGGAGGAATCAATTATACATATTTTTAAATCGATTGTTATAAACATATTTCTTAAATGAAAAATTGCTTCTTGAATATTGAATTTTAAATGACTAAAATTTGTTTTTTACCGTTTTTGAAAAAACACATTTATTATTTTTTAATAACTTAAGTTAATTAACATCAGCAAAATTGAAAGCTAATAATTTTCGGGTGGACGAAGGAAGTTTTGAATTTACGTTGTATTAGCCCAAAGAGAAGATCTAAAGCATTTTGATTTTGAAATTTTAAAAACACATTTTTTCCCTTATTTTAATAAACACATAAAATTTTACTTTTGAAGTAACTTAAAAGAACTAAATACTATGAGAAAGTGACGGTGATTTTCTTCCATTTCATGAAGGGGGGGGGGAAGCCTATAAAAATTAATTGTTATTATTTTTTGTTAAGTTTGTGTGTTGAAGCATTATCGTTACGAGTTCAAAAGGCATTGTTTTATTCACATGGTGGTGCATAGCTATTCTTCTCCTTCCTCAGCTTTTTAAATTCAATAAACAAAATTTTATTTTCATTCTATTCTTAAATAAATCATAAATTTATGAGTTAGTATTATAAATTCGCTATAAAAATAAATTCTTTGTTCTTTTTTTTTTTTTTTTTTTTTTTTTTTTTTTTTTTTTTTAATAAGTTAAAAATTAATCTCAAATCGGGGGTTTAAAGTAATAATGAATTTAAGTGGTGATAACAATCCTTCTAAAGTATTTTTAATTTTGATGAACGAATTTTTTTTTCTCTAATTTTCAAAGACATAATTGAATATTTTTTCTTTTCGAATTAAGTTAAAATTTATATATACTAAGGAAAAGAAGGAATAATTCAGTTTCTGAAACATAAAATATGCTCTGATATGAAAGCATAAAAAATTCAGATAGTTTTCACGAAAAAATATGCTTTTGCAATATTAAAAAATATTTACTCTTTATGAATTTATTGTATACAATCTCCCATTTTTTGCAAAATTGTGCAGAATATTGCTTATAAAGTTAGATTCTGTTATTCTAGCAGAAATTCATAACCAACAAATAATTTTGTGCTGCTATTCTTGTTTTGCGAATTAGAATATTTTATTGGCACATGGTGCGTCATGCTGTTTTCCTAGCATATCATTTTAGCAAGCATCAAAAAGCATGTAATGCTAAAGCATATAATATTTCCACCTCTCCATGCTTTGGAAGAAAGTTAAATAGAAAACAAGCATAAAAAGCTTATACATAGCGTGTCATGCTATTTCTCCCTAAACTGGCTACATAGCATATTATGCTGGCAAGCATAAAAATCATATTATAGCAAGGTACCTAACTGAGCATGCTTGGAAATAGCTTAAATAGCAAATAAGCAAAAGATACTTATACATAGCTTGTCATGCTATTTCTCCCAAAACTTGCTGCATAGCATATTATACTGGAAAGCATAAAATAGCATGCTAAGGTACCTGCCTCTGCATGCTTTGGTAAAAGCTTAATCAGCAAATAAGCATAAGATGCTTGTACATAGCTTGCCATGCTATTGCTGTGTCAGCTAGCTATATAGCATGTGATGCTGGCTAGCAATTTCAAGCATATAATAGCAGGGATGTCTAGCAGACAAAGCAAAATATAGCAATAACTAGCACATTTTTGTTGCTGGTACTAGCATGAATTTTGACCTGGGAAGGATCACTATAAGTTTTTTAGTAGCCGGACACTTTTTTTTTACAGTGCATACGAACTTTGGTTTTCACCTTAAATTTCTGCTTCAATCAGTTAATCGGAGTAAAAACGAATTTCCGTTTGTACAGGAGCCAATGAACAATAGAATAATAGGCAGATTTTTTTTAATTCAGGGAGGACCTATTTGCCTCACCAAAAAATAATTATATGCAAAAATTTTAGTTCAGTTCTAAGACAAACTTCATACACTTTTAGGTGATGCAATATTGAAAATGGCATAAAATTGGCTATTACAGCGCCCCCTTCCGGCAGATTTTTTTTCAAATTCAGAGAGAACCAACTAGCCATAGTCATACACTTACACAAAAAAATTGGTTCAATTTGATACATAAGTTCATATACTTTTGGCCGGTACAATATTGAAAATGGCACAAAAACCTCGATTGCAGGGCCCCCTTCCGGCGGAATATTTCAAAACTAAAAGAGGACCTGCTTTCCACAGCCAGAAACATTCATAAAAATTTGCCTCATTTCTATGCATAACTTTATGCACTTTTTGATGGTAAAATGGCGACATACACACAGACAGACAGACACACGGGCAGACAGATATTTTGTAAAAACATATTTTTTGGACTCTCTGACCTCTAAAACGTGTAAAACCGTCGAAAATCGGAAGTCGAAAAAAATTTTCGATTACAATACTTTCTTCTATTGAAGATAGAAGAAAGTAATAAAAAATGATATGTTTTAGTCGTATAATGTTATAGATATGCCAAGAGTTATTTGCCTAGTTATTTTTATTAGAAGAAATTATATTACTGTGATAAGAATAATTCAAATAATGTTAATTAATCCACAGCTTGACTAAACTTCGATATTACAAAGCATTAGACAAAAATTAGACTTCAATTAATGAGAAGAGCTAAACCCAATCCTAAATAAATAATAATTAAAAAGGGGGTAGCGGGTTAAGGGGGGTCTGGCGGCCCCCACCGAATCTGGTAAAATCGTACCAAAAATCTTGAAGAGGGTCGAAAAACAAGCAGTATAAGCTTTTTACCAACATTACAACCCCAAACGAAAACACAGTAATGGCGAAAAATATGATTATTGTGATTTTTATTTTTTACAACCAGTTTAATTTATTTTTAAATAGTTTAAACGCAATTGAAAATTTGTTTTGGATGTGTGGAAGTCCTCTGAATTTTTTCAGATTTTTTGATCAAGTAAAAACATGTGAATTTCAGGTTTAAATGCGAAAAAATCGTGAAAAACGCGTCATTCTCAAGATTCAACCCTCTAATTTTTAGGGTTGTTTTCATTTTCCCGAGGGGTGCTGTATAGTATAGATAGCGGCAATCGTCCTCTTTCGAATGCAGGCAACTTGAATCAATTTGGTAAATTTTGGTGAGCGGGGCGATTTTTTGAAAAAAACTCGAATTTTCAACTTTCGGTAAATTACGGCGCGTACTTGGTATAATGCGTTCAATGTGCAATTCCGGTAATCGCAGCGTGAATCAAGCTCTTTTTGTATTTCTTTTTATACTCAGAACTGGCAATTCCAACAGCATAGCAGCGTCAATATTTGATATTAAATACGATAGACAAGTATCTGATTATTGCGATTCGGTCTTGAAATCCTTCAATAAAGACGTTTTGCCATATCATTTTGGGGTTCAAGCGTGTTCACGAGAAGACTTGATAGCTAATCACACTTCTCCGTACGTGAAAAAATTACACGGTTTTGAGAATCGACTAGTTTTGATAGCTGATGGATCGTATGTTCAACATGAAAAAAGTAGCAACAATTGTTATCAACGAAAATCGTATTCAGGGCAAAAAAAAACGTTCCACTTTTTAAACCCTTCACGGTTTGTACCACGGATGGGTTTGTGGTTGATGTTTTCGGGCCTTACGAAGCAACGGTTAATGATACTACAATCATGATGGAGATTTTTAAAGATCCAAGCGGTTTAAGATCACTTCTTCAAAAAGGCGACGTCTTTATACTTGATAGAGGATTTCGAGATGTAAAAAATTTCTTACAGTCTGAACGATTTGTTGTTTTGATGCCTGCGTTGAAAGGAAAAAGGAAACAACTAACGACTCAAGAGGCGAATGACAGTCGATTTGTAACTAAACTAAGATGGGTAGTAGAGGCTGTTCATGGGTCATTGGCAGCAAATTCCAACTCTTGCATCATGAGTTTGACAATAAACGTTTGCTATCAGCTAAAACATATTGCAAAAAAGCGAATTTTCTGGTTAACGTGTTCGGAAAATGGCTCAATTGTGATAGCGAATTACAAGATGAGATCACTAACAAAATGTTGCTCAGAAAAAACGTTAATAATGATTTAGCGAAAGTGGTAGAAGAGAAAAACTGGAACAGAAAAAAAAGGATCTTCAGACCTCTGACGTCAAATGATGTTGTAGACTTTCCGGAGTTGACAGAAAGAGATCTGAAGATACTTTTTACAGGGTCTTACCAGTTATCACAGACCGTTTCTTATTTAGCAGAATTATGTACTGAAGATGGAGTTCTTAATATGCATTACTTGTTGGAAGATAAATCAATTTTGAAATGCGAAGTTCAATCGAGGCACATAAGTCGGAAAAAGTACAGAGGTTACGTAAAATACGTTCCTAACGCTATTGGAAGAAGTGGTATAGAAGAATACGTATGCGATTGTGCGAATGGCCTCAGAACTGTCGGTTGTTGTGCACATGCGGCCACTATCATTTACTTCTTAGGGCATGCGAGATATTTGTCGCGAATTATTCATCCAGCACAGATTCTCACAAATCTTTTCTCTGTTCAAAGCATTGAACCTGTTATTGAAGAAGATAGTGACGAGGATTAAAACTGTAAAATTGTTAACTTAGCTCTGTAAAAAAGTATTATGCTATTTTATATTACTGTGTGACTATTACGTAAGCTTGAATAAAATATGATTTATGCCAGAAAATTTAGTTTCATTGATTATATTATTTGAACACGATATTAAAATTGTTTAAATGCTGTGATCCAATGACATTTTTTACATTATCAAACCTGTGTTAATAAATATTTATGGGTGAATTTGTTGTCAAAAAAATTTTGACATCAAATTCGTGATCAGCGACCTCAAAACCCCCTATAGAGATGTATTTTTTTTTTTTTTTTTTTTTTTTTTTTGTAGCAAAGACGCATTATACCAAGTACGCGCCGTAATTTACCGAAAGTTGAAAATTCGAGTTTTTTTCAAAAAATCGCCCCGCTCACCAAAATTGACCAAATTGAGTTAAGTTGTCTGCATTCGAAAGAGGACGATTGCCGCTATCTATACTATACAGCACCCTTCGGGAAAATGAAAACAACCCTAAAAATTAGAGGGTTGAATCTTGAAAATGACGCGTTTTTCACGATTTTTTCGCATTTAAACCTAAAATTCACATGTTTTTACTTGACCAAAAAATCTAAAAAAATTCAGGGGACTTCCACACATCCAAAACAAATTTTCAATTGCGTTTAAACCATTTAAAAATAAATTAAACTGGCTGAAAAAAATAAAAATCACAAAAATCATTATTTTCGCCATTACTGTGTTTTCGTTTGGGGATGTAATGTTGGTAAAAAGCTTATACTGCTTGTTTTTCGACCCTCTTCAAGATTTTTGGTACGATTTTACCAGATTCGGTGGGGGCCGCCAGACCCCCCTTAACCCGCTACCCCCTTTATTTTGAAGTTTTTGCGCTCATTTCAGTTTGAATGTGAAGTTTTTTTAACCCATTCTTACCATGCATTTACTTCTTAAAAGTAACCGCTATGTCATATTGTAATCGTTTAGTTCAACGGTCTACGTTAAAAAAAAAGTGTTAAATGATGATGCAGGTTTCCATGCATGTTAACCACTTAATCGTCGCGCCCGAGACATTCACGGTCTTCAAGCTTCACAGCTTTTATTTATATTTATTCGATTCCCACCAGTTTTATAAAATAGTGTAATAAATTTTATTCTGGTATCGTTTTACTTGCCATTAAATAAGATAAGTATTTTTTTTTTCAAAAAAGTGGTGCCAATAATGAGTTTGTATTTTTAAACGGTAATTTAATGCGGCCATTAAGGGATTAATATTCTTTTTAAAAAAGAGTGATTTCCTTCCTACGGTAAAATATTTTTACTGATAAATAAAGTAATGGCATAGTCTGAACTTTTTATAGAAGTATACCCTAGATGCAAATTAATCAGCTATACTTATCTATACTTATTTACTTCTGGATTTCTAAACATTTCGGAAATACTCACTTAAGTTATAAAATTTATCAAAAATTAAATTTATGAAAGATTAGACAGTATTATACGATGAATATCCCAATATAATAAGATTAATTAATAGCATGAATATAAATAATTCAATTTCTTGTTTAATTGTTTAACTAGATTCCCAGTAAACTTATCTAGCAGTATTTTTTTCTTTATAATGACGCTACTTGAAAGAAAATAATGATCCTATTAAATTTATGTACACTGGTGGAAATTGATTTATAAAAAAAAAGGTTTCTTGAGATAAATCTCTATAATCCTCATTAAAAATGAATGAAATTTCATGGGATGTACATAGTACGTATGACAAATCTGTTACAAAAATAAATTTTCACACATAATAATAAACATAAACAAAAAATTAAAAATTAAACTTTCGTAGTATGCGAATATGGAAATTCATTTATGAAATATCACATTTCATTGGTTATTCCGAAGCAATGTGACAAAAATTTGCAAAAAACAAGGTAACGTGACTTGCAAAGTAGACATAAAAAACGTTGTACAGTGAAAGCAATAAGTTTCAGTTACAATTTTCGCGATGGGTAAACGAAAGATTTTGACTAAGGAACAAATTGATAAAATCGATGCATATTTAGAATATGGCAAGTCTGTCCTAGAAATTAGTAGATTAATTAAAAGATTTGTTAAAGTGATATATAACTATAGGAAATATCCAGCAAATTATGGCAAAAATTTTAAGAAAAAAAGATAATCTACGCTTAATCAGGATACAAGAAAAGGGGGATTCTTAAACTTGTGTCGAAAGCTAGTCACAGTTCGAAGCAAATTTGTGCAGATTTATCCCTGCCTGTTACTTCTAAAAGAATTAGGCAAATTTTACATTCTTCACGGAGCTTGAGATCGTAAAAATGTGAAGCCATGATAGTGAAGCCATGTCCAAAGTTACTTCTGTGTTACAAGCAGATGCGTTTGCAGTTTTGCGAAAAGTACATGAAAATGGGTGACAATTAGAAGAAAGTCATTTTCTATGACGAAAAAAAAAATAATTTGGATAGCCCCGATGGTTTGAGGTATTACTCGAGAGATCTCCAAAAAGAACCGAAATCTACATTCAGCGGACATTTTGGTGTCGGAAGTTTGATGATTTGGGCAGCGATTGTTTATGATGGCAAAAGTGAAATTGTATTTTTAAACTGTCGTCAGAACAGTTTTGATTAATGTTTAATTTCAGAAATTTCACTTCTTCCATTTGAATGGCAATATTATGGTTTAGACTATATCTTCATGCAAGATAATGCCAGTATTCGCATTGCAAATACAATGAAAGATAGGTTTCAAGAACTGAATATTGTTCTTTTAGATCATCCACTTATTAGTCCTGATTTGAAACCCATCGAAAACTTTTAAGAACAGATTTTTGAATGGTTTATGCAAATGGGATGCAGTAAATATCCCCTATAGATTTTAAAGCTTCAATCTGTTAAAACTTGAAAGTAATTGATCAGAAATACATCCAAAATCCTGTTTTATCAATGCCATATAAAATAAAAGAAACTCTAATGAATAGTGGCGGCTTTATTAATAGTTAATTTCAATTTAATGTGATATTTCTTAAGTCAAATTCCATGTTTTTATGTTACTAAAATCTTATTTTTGATGCTATGTTATAGTTTATTAATTTGTATGAAATTTTATTTTTCTAAATTATTTATTGTACATAGCATGTATAATGTATGAAATTTCATTCTTTTTTAGTTAATGTTATTGAAGGTTTGATTTAAAAACCGTGTTTTCATAATTCAATTTCCACCAGTGTAGAAAATCCCTGAAGGTGCTACAATACCTTGAACTTGGTCAAAACATCGATTTTCTTTTTTTTTTATATTATAGGAAAGCTTCTTAATTTGTAAATATTTTGAAATCTCACTTTTACCTATAAGACTATTATATCGCATGAAATTGTAAATTTTATTATTAGATCTAGTGCAAATACAATACAAATGAAAAACTTTAAATTGATTTTTCTCCTTGTTTACATTTTTATGACTTGCTAGTTCAAAATATACTAAGGCCTTTGCTAATTTAGATAGATGTTTGAATTTTTTTTACTTGTTCTCCATAGTGTATGTTATATATTTGTGCATGGAGTTAGCATTCAAGTTTATAGCTATTTAAAAAAATATGTTTCAATTGAGAGTTTGTTGATTTTTTTTATTTTTTACTATACACGCGAGAAAAAAACCATATTGATTGTAAAAGCCCATGCATCTAAAATTCTATGCACAGCTTTATATATTATATTCTAATGAATGCGAAAAAAAGCAAAAATATTCATATTTTTAAAAAATAGCAGAAATTTTTAAAAAAGTTACTTTTTTTTCATTAAAATTTTAGTAAAATATGCAGTTTTACAAGATTTTTTTGAAATTTTATTTAATGTTTAGTTTAAGTATGGTGCTACCACATATATTACAATACAATAAAATAATACGCGTCGCGTTTTCTTTATTTTTAAAATGTTATTAATTGCGATATTTTAAATTTTCTATTTATTTATTATATTTTTCTTACCGGCTTTTCCTTACCAGCAAAACAGAAAATCTAAATAAAAGAACCAATTCACATTCAATACTCAAATATCACTTTTCAATGAAATTGTAACTTTGCAGTTTATTTAAATTATGCATTTTATTTGTAAGATATGAAATAATGGGAAAAATTAAAAGTGAACTCATTAATGAATGAAGCTGCATAAATTTTACCGAACGAATAAAAGTCTCTTTAATATTTTAGGCAAAGTAAGTGATTTCATTAAAAAACAAACAAATATTCAAAAAAACTCATCGTCTATTTAACAATTAAAAAAAATATGGCTCTTACGTTTCCCGATTTTTAAAACATTGTAAAAAATTTAAATACGGTAAAGCCACTGTGATGAAGTGTTTTATAGTCACATTTATATTCTTAAAGCTTTTCACATGCTCCTTTGTTCTTTTCAGCAATATATCAGATCTGCAACAAACTACAATTTTGTTTCGAAATTTTGGGATAACAGGTGCATCAATTTGAATGCAACAGTTTCACTGAATGCACTTGATCCTATCATATATTTCCAAGGATTTATTGCTCTCCCTGCTAGAAAATCCGAACACTAATTCTCATTATCCGATACTTCCACAATTCTATTTTTTTTTAAAGCAAGCTGATTAAAATCACGATTGAATCCCTGATTTAATTAATCCGCTTAAAAACTTTGATGCCATAGTTAATACACAAGTTGAATTTAAACACCAACGGAAGTTCAAGAAGATCAACAAGTCATCAACGGAAGATCAACAAGTTGAACACCAACGGAAAATAACCGACATCTTACCGACAAAACTTTTCTTCAACTTATTTCAAAGTATTGGACAAGATTCCAGTACCCTCCTACTGAAGTAAAGAAATCGGAACCAGCCACCATTTATGCCTTGCAGAACGATCAATTATAAGTAGTCTCTAAAAGAGCCAGATTTAGTTTTCTGTTTTTAAACTATGGCTTAGGCTAATAAAAAGGGTTACAAAAAATATTTTATACACTTATAAGAAGTGTTACGATGAAATAGATATAAAATATCCCTTAAAAATAAAAACAAGTTGGGAATTGCACGTTAAACGTAGCAAATGAGGTGCGTTCGTACAATAATGAATTTCGAAAAATATTCAGATTTTACTGTTAGACAGTATTTTGGATACATTGTAGTAGCGAAAACGTTTTGTGTGTCCCTGTAAATACTACCTGTTTTCTTTTATACAGAAATAACTTGTAGTATTCTTCAGTAAGGTATATCATTCTCAAAAAACGTTAAATAGTTAATTACAATTAAAACGCGCACCAAACAACGTTCTCCCTGTATCATTATGTAAAGGAATACTTTTCTGTGGCCTTGTAAATTAATAAAAAAATGTTCTTTGCTGCAAAGACTGTACGGAATGTATATAATAATATGTACTTCATAGATGCATATGCATTTTATTACGTTGAAATGAGTGTAACACTATTAAAATGCATTTTAAACTTTTTTCCCCATTGACCGTAATGTAAAGGAATAGTTTTGATTGTCCCTGTAATTGACCTATGTATCCGATTTTCATTAAATTTGAAATGATTCAACAAAATTATGTAATAATCATATATTTTAAATTTCAAACTATTCGGTTGGGTAGTTTTTGCGTTGTTATTTGTGGACATACGGACGGACTGAACGACAACTATAGGTGCTACGTATTTACATAATTACGAACGCACCTAAAAAGAATGCAAATCGAAATTAAATTACCAGTACAAACCCCTATTACAGCTGATCGGGGTTTTTCAACAGTGCCCGCTTGTATGAAAGCCACATAATCCGGCAGCTTGTACAGCACGACATCTCATCTCAAGTTAACCTACAGACAAATATTTCTTCTATCATCAGTATATCTGTTTTAATGTGTAAATTTATGCATTTCTTTCTTAAAGTGTAGATATTGCAGACGTAATTTTGATACCCCTATTGTTGACGCCAACATGTTTCAGTACATGGGATTAATTTTACACTTTTACATTTATTATTTGATTTTTATATAATGTTTTAATTTGAAATATATTTAATAAAATTCTAATGTTTTCATTTTTGAATCATTTTCGAAAATAAACATTATGCAATTATTCTGCATAAGAAAATCTGTTTTATAAAATACTTTAAACATGGAGAATAATTTGGAAAATTTATAATATGTAATTAAAAATAAAAGGAAACAGTTTGAACTTTATTTAAATGGTAATATTTGGAATTCATATTTATTTTTAAATATTAAGTATTTATTACTACTTATTTAATATAAAAACTTTATCACTGTACATTTGCATAAAGATGTCATTTCTTATTATTCTTTAGAGGTATAACTGTACACAAAAGGATTATAAACACATATCCGCTATCAGAAATATTTTATAATGTAATTTTTTTAAAGTATTTATTTATTTTTAATTAATTATTGTTTATTCTGCTATAAGAACTATAAGTGTTGAAAATTACACGTTTAAAGTAGTATTTTATTTTAAGAACAAATTTTACCAGAAACGTAAACAGAATGTTATGTTATGTTGCCCTTTTGTAGATGACTTTGATTTAGATTTCATATTTTGTTTCCTTTTATGTGATAAAAATGTGTTATGTTAATGTCACTTTTTTAAGAAAATTATTACAATATATTTCTTATTCATGCGAAATCGAGTTTTATTCTCATACAACAAAAAGGAAAGAAAAATAAAAGAAATCCATAATAACATTTAAATATTTCTGCGATAAGTTTTAAAAGAAGCATTAAATAAATCTTTTGTTGTGTTTATAATTCTTTTCTTTAATCTTTGATTTTCATTAATTTGAATTACTTTAAAAATACAACAAAAAGAAAATGCAAGCAAAAGGTAAGAATTAAAGGTTAGCAAAAATATAAATTTAACATGCCCATAAAGATGAAAAAAGTTTTCGATAAATAAAATTAATTAATTGTACGTAGTTGTGGGATTATTCCGATTTTTAGAATTTTATTGATATTTCGGCAAAATTAATAAAATGAAAACATCTTACTTTTTTGATTTATTGGTATTTTTATTCTTGTAAAAAATCTTTAGTTTAATTTCTGTTTAATGTAAAACAAAGTAGGTCTCTATTATTATTAGAAGATCTTTTATTGGTAGATTGCGCTGGAAAATTTGATTATATATATATATATATATATATATATTATATATATATATTACATGTCATAAAAAAAGTTAGCTTGCCATATTCTTGTATTTCTATAAATAAAATTTATCATAATTTTTAGGTATGTAACCGGCCAAACCCGGTTTCATGGGAAACTATTTTATCCAAACGCACTTCGGAATAACTAGCTTTTCCTTGGCCAAACTGATTTATCTTAACAGACTTTGAAAAAACTAGTTTTTTCTAAGAAATACTAGTTTATCATAAACTAGTTTGGTCTAATGAATTTAGGATAAGTTTGATCTGCTATTCACTAGTCTGAAGGAGTTCAGCATGGTTCTTTTGAATTTGTATATTTTTATTGATCCAAACGAACACTCTGGTTTTGTTTTTGGGATTTAGAAGGCTTCTGTTTTGTTTTTGGGCACCAGCTCAAAAGTCGAATTTTTTTTTTCGATTTTATTTTATTTAAAATATTATCTCTTGCTCAAGAAGCAAACTTTTAATCATTTCTCCAACACATTTTTCTGAAGACGGTCGCAGACGATGGCTCGAAACGCTAACTATATATTTTATTTTAATAGTACACGTTTTTGTTAAAGTTCTTGTTTTTGAGCACCAATGAGTAAAGTTTTGTATTTTTAACAAATACATTCTTAGTATTTATATTTCATATCTCAATTGTCCAGTAAAAGTTTATAATTCTTTAAGTCATTTTAATATTTTCCATGTTGTATGAAATATGTTCATATTACTTTAGACTTTTATTCAATTTTGCTAAATTTTAATACATAATTAGATATGTGAAACTAAAACATAAAGTTTAATTTTAAAATAATTGGAATAATTTAATTATCATATATTAATTATATATATGAATAAATTAATCATCATATGTCCGATTTAAAATGTGTGTCAAATTTTTAATCTATACATAAAAATCTAAACAGTTATTTGTAATATTTATGTGAGACTTCAGATATATACAATAAGTATATGAATTCTAACAAAACCATTTAATGCTATGGTCATTACTAAATATCATAGCTTACGAAATACATTACTTCTTTCCTCACTTAAAGCTTAAATAAAATTACATTATTTAAGCATGTAATTTAGACAAGTAATAAAATATTACAAATTTACATTTTTTCAACTTTAATAATGACTGTAAAAATTCTCGTAAAACAAATTTAAAATGGAATTAATCCAAATTAAGAATTATTTCAAACTTTTAATCTATACGTAGAAATTTAAACAACTTCGCAACATTATACAAAAACATTTTTTTCAGTGTTTTAAATTTTAATTATGACTGTAAAATTTTTTTGTAAAATAAATTTAAAATGGCATAAGCGTGAAATGTTTTGCACAAAATCAATTAATGTTGAATTGTTTCCCATGTTGATATGTCTCGTGGGTAGCAACGCCAATCCATTTCTCAATGAAAGTCATTTTATCGATAGGAAATGGGTCAGATATTTTTTTTCTGAAAGACAAGGTAAATGTGTCATAACTGTTCTATTTTTACGCTATTAATCTCCAAGAAATGTTGCCATATATTTATTTTGTTTAACACGCTCAGACACCTATTTTGAATAAGTACGAGATTTTTTTTAATAAAAAACAATTACGGAAATAGTAATTATATAACATTAACACACTATTTGGAAGTAATAGTACATAAAATTGAAAGTTTCGAAAATTACGATTTAGATAAAAGTTCTTGCGATTCGATAGCTGAATAAAACTATTCATAGATTGTAATTTTCTGATATCTATATTTATTCCTAAAGAAGGACCAAAAAAATATTTGTTTTTAAATTCTAATTTAAATTACACCCCTTAAGTTTAAATGTGTTAGACTAATATTTAAATTGGATCGACCATTGTGTATAAGACAAGCTAGTTAAAAATAATCGTTGCTAATGAAATAATTCTTTATGTTATTGCAATATTTTCCATGTTGTATGAAATATATTTTTTTCAGTTTTGACTTTTATTCATTTTTTTTTTCATTTAAGTACGTAGTTATACATGTTAAATTAAAACATGATATTTAATTTTTATATAATTGGAATAATTTAATAAGCTTATAAGAATAAATAAATCATCATGTTTCAGATTTAAGAATTATTTCCAACTTTAAATGTATACGTAGAAATCTAAACAGCTTTGCACATTATACAAAACAACCAATTTTTTTCAGTTTTTTCAACTTTAATGAAGACTGTAAAAATTCTCGTAAAACAAATTTTAAATGGAAATAACGTGAAATGTTGTACACAAAATCAATTAATGTTGAACCCTTTCCCCTTTTGATATGTCTCGTGGGTAGCAACGCCAATCCATTTCTCATTTAATGTCATTTTATCGACAGGAAATGGGTCAGATATTTCTTTCTGAAAGACAAGACAAACGTGCAATAAATGTCTATTTTTAGGCTATTAATCTCCAAGAAATATTGCCATATGTTTATTTTGTTTATCACGCTCAGCGAAATAATTGTTGTAAATTACATTTGTGTATTTATATACAGACTTTGATAAAATCTCACTAGATATGATTTGTGAGCAAGGCATTGCAAGTGTATCAAAATAAAAATAAAAATTCTATAATAAAAAAATACTGGGAAGGTTTCATATATATATAATGAATTTATAGTAAATGTAAAATATTTAGAAAATGTGAAAAATGTCTTTTAATAATTTTTTAAATAATCTACATTTTTAATCTGCATGATAGAGAGGTATAAAAAATAAAGATGCGGAAATATTAACTGATCGATAAATACTGTTAAAAAGCGGTAGATTTTCAAATAAAAGAAAGTGAGTTCATTGAAAAAAGAAGACTTTTGTAAGTCGCTATCACGATTAGGTTATTTATTCGGTTAATTATCTAAAAGCATTCAGTACTACTTCTTATAATAAAGTCTGTGTATTAATTATTAATATATCCTGTATGCGAAACTGATTTCTATAGCCAACAAAAAATGATACATACAGTATGCATCTTTTATAACCAAACCCATTTGCGTATTACGGTAAGATGTGTTACCTTTATTTATAGAATTTCATCCTTTTCGTTTCTTAACCCTTTCCGACACAGACAAATTCTGTTCGTAAAATGCGTAATGATTGAATGATTCTTATAATATCTCACTTAATACATTCACTCTAAAAGTGGAAAGAGTGGAAAGCTCTTTTTGGGAGAGTGAGAGCCATTTTCAATATTTTTGGAGTGATTTTTGTAAAAATACACTGCTAAAGGAGTGAAAATTTCCACTCTATACAAAGGAGTGAATAATCTCACTCTATAATCGAGAGTGAGAGAGTCACTCCATTGATGAGAATGGCTGTCTCACTCCATTATCGAGAGTGAGAGAATCATTGCAATGATGAGAGCGAAATCCTGGCTAAAAACTTTTGAAAATTTCCGTTCATCTTTGAACCAATATATGGAGTAAAATAATAAAAATCAGCAATATGCGACTTTTTTTAGCAGCAACGTGCAAAGAGAAAACTGTACAAGGAGCAAAGTTTCAATTTGGCGACCCTCCTCCCCGTCTTTTTTTCTTTTTTTTTTGTGGCAGGCATCATAAGTGTGAAAACACAATTAAATTCAATTGAATACATATTTCATGTTTACCATACAATTTTAAAAGATTTAATTTTAACAACTAAATAATATAAAATTTTGCTTACATTTTAGCTAAGAATATTTGGAAAACAGACGTGGATTAAATGTATCTATAGTAAATTATAACAGTTTGTAAATAACCCTTTTTGGATTCCAAGAAAGAAGTCATATGCTGTTTTCAGAATGTGTGTTTTTGTTACAAAAAAACTCCCTAATATATTCATTTATGCATATTTGTTTTTTTTACAAGAAAAGAAGAAACAAGGCAAGTTGGTAGTATAAATTTTGAACCCCTCATTTTCTGCTCCCGAGGTGATTGCCTCCTTCTCCCCTCCCCCCCAGGGCTCTCGCGAACGCTTTTTATTGGTGGGGGAGAGAGCCTTAAAATGCTAAATCAAAATTCATTATTTGCCAACTCATTGAAAAGCAAACATAAATAGCTCTCGGCGTTTGCCAACTAGTTTTATAATTTTACAAAGTTATCTTGTTTAGAAAACATAATATAGCTTATATCTGGAAAAAGTTTAATCATATTTGTAACTTTCGCGAAATTTATTACAAATAGGAAGTGCATTATAATTTTTTTTATAAAGTTTTGGACAAATTTGTCAGTTTAGTTTGAAAATTTTCCATCTGTAACAGCATGTGCAAATGTTTGGGGGGGAGGCTCCTCGCCTGTTCCTCCCCCCACACATACACACTTTGCACGGCCTTGCATTTTAGTTTTCAAAACTACATTTCGTAATTTAATCTTTGAAATTACACCGATTTACGAATTCGCATTAAAACGCATTCTTTTTAAAAGAGTGTCACTCCTAAAGAGTGACTTGTGACGCAATGAGGGTAGCGTACGCATTACTTAATCATCAACCTATCAGGTGAGTCTCTTGTGTCTATCTACGGCATTTTGTGCTGGATAAGAGATAATTACCCGCCATTTTGAAATCTCTTCGTTCCATGGATCCACACATGTAGACGTTCATATCGGCGTTGTGATCATAAAAAATGCAGAGAATATTGTATAAGCAGAGTATATACGTTATCTTCGTGAACGTTCATGGAGAGGATATAGAAACACAGGGAGAGACACAGAATTGAGAAACACGGGGTATACAGAGCTTCTTAAAAAAATCCAGAAAGTACACGACGTATATTCTCGATCGGATACCCTCTACTAATTCGTTGGATATTTTATTACATGGATTGTTATCGAAACTTAACGGTAAGTCATACTTAATTTTAACTTTTTACTCTAGTACGAATGGATGTCATCACTTTTATTTAAATAATTATGTTATATAGGAAAAAATAGGTTAAAATTGTTTTCAGAACCGATTAATTCCCTATTCTAAACTATGATTTTTTTTTAAACATTTATCTGCCTTCACATGAAAACTAGCTAAAAGGGCTGATACAAAGTTAATTCACAATAAACGAAAAGATTGGTTTCAGTTACTTAAAAGATTAAATTAATTTCTGCTGTGGAGATTTTTTTTTCTTTTTGCTTTCTTTACTGTTTTCGGATTACTATAAACTTTAGTTTGGAATTAAATAATAATATTCGATTGTAATTATCGCAAACAATGCGAAATCGAAGCTATAAAATCTACCCGATAATATAGACATCGTCGTTTTACGTGTGAAAAATAATTTAAATATCTTACAAAAAAAAAATGAAGCTTCAAAAACATTTCACTTAAAACTTAACACCAACTTTATTCCAGAAAAAAATTCTACTACTCTTTTTTTATCATTGCTCGTGAGCATCTGCGAAAAATAAAACCACGACCATGGAGTCACCATGAGAGTGTGGACACTAAAGCAATTATAAATATTAATCTAATTCGCGACATTCTCCCACCTTGAGTTTTCGGCAGTTAAACTCAATAATGGGTACAATAAAATATAAAATAAAATATGACTAATACTTACATTACAGTGATAAGATACAATTCTTACAATATTACATTTCTCAAAACAGGTAAATAAACATTTTCTTCTGCAAAATTCAAATAAAATTAAACATATTATTACAAATTCAAATTAACACTATGAAATATACTAAAAAATAAGAATAAAGTTTTTTGTTGAAACAGTATTTAAAGTTAATAACGTTTTGGGACAGTCACTATTCTGCCACTTCTCGTTCTTAATACTGGATCACTAGAAAGTTCTTTTGGAATCTCTAAATTGTACAGTTTTTGGACAGGTCTCAAAAGTTCACCATTTTCAGTTTTTAATCGTGCAACTCTTGGGTGGCCATCTTTACCAGAAATAAGTTCTTGCACTCGGGCTAAAGCCCAATAGGCACGTTTCTTATCAGACTCTACGAGTACGACATCACCAACGGTAAGTTGCTTGACATTCTTTTGCAAAGAACTTTGCTGGCGCAATTGTCCTAAATATTCAATACGAAATCGCTTACGTAAGTGTTCTCGAACATGTTGCCTATACTTAACTCTTTTATTTAAATTAATTAACTTTTTCCTCGTTGTAGCAAGCTGCTTTTCGGCCAATTCTTTATTCTTAGGTAAGCAAGCTTTATCTAGCACCCACGGCAATGCTACTTCGTATCTCCCTTCTGAATCTATTCTTATATTACTCTTAAAATGCTGCATAGTTTCTTCATGAATTTCAGATTTAGTTTTGGATTCAACTGGATCCGTTATACCCATAATATCCAGCTTCCACAAATCAGCAACGGAACAATTGTTCCAAAGTGATGAAATAATCATAGCAGCCTTATTTGTTTCTGATTTAATACTTGGAATTTTTCCCATTAGAGTCCATCCCAAATGGGTTTTTACCGCAACCGGACCACTTTCTAAAACTTTAATATTTCCGGTGAGTAATTTTCCAGCCACATCAGAACCAATCAATAATTTAATTTCATTTTCGGTTTCACATGAACTATTTTCAACATCAGAAATTTTAAACCATATTTATTTAATTCTGATAACCAAGGCCCAGTTGGCACTTTTCGTATTTTAGAACAAATAACAGGAACATCTAAAACATGCATATCACATTTATAACTATTGTCTATGCTACTTAAGTGAATTCGATACTTATTATGCTTTGTTTCACTTGTTTCAATATTACCAAATAATGTGTGAATTAATTTAATTTCACCAATACTTTTATAATTCAAATATTTAATTACATCTCGTGATAAATAGGAACGTTCGGATCCTGTGTCAATAACTCCACGCACGATTTTCTCTTTTCCATTGTGCTTTACACGGACACTCAAAGTTTTGGAGTAACACAGTAGGATCCGAAGCTTGAGTAGTTAAAACAGTGTCATTACTCCCTGATTCATGTTTATGACTTTCTAACGACACATTACCACCTTCATTTAAAACATTTTGACATAATATTGAAACATGTCTTTTACCACAATTCGAACATTTAATTTTAGAGTTACAATTGCGTGAAATGTGGTTTTTCTTCAGGCAAACAAAGCAAGCTTTTTTCTTCAAAATTAAGTTACGTTTCTCATCAAAAGAAAGCGAACTAGCTTTAAAACATTTTTCTGATAAGTGACACTTGTCACAAAATATACATAAATCTTCACGTTTTTTAACTAAATTCTTATTAGACTTATTATTTATAAATAAATCTGTGGCAGTTGGCATTGAATTATATTCATTATTACATTTATGATATTTCTTTGGGTTTTCAAAACCAAGATTGGAATGAGCCAAAAGAACCCGCTCTTCCGCAATAACTTCATTTTTCAAAAAATCAAGGATAGAATTTAATTGATTCTTACCTTCAGCAGTCTTCTCACGCTGTCTTTCCCAGATTTTAAGGACATCATGAGGTAGACAAGATTCTACAAGTGGGAAAAGTATGCTGGCATACTTTTCTTCTGTGACACCTAATGATTCTAGAGACCTAAGTTTTGTCTCTAGATTATCATATAACGACGATAAATTGAAATTCTTGCTTGATGATTGATTATTATTTAAAACTAATTGAAGAAGATCTCTAACATATATCTCAATAAGTGTATCTTCTCTGCCAAACCTTTCTTTCAGATGTAGAATTACTTTTGGATAATTATCAGCTGAAACCGGATAACTATTTACTATCTGTGCTGCTTTGGATTTCGGCGTTATTGCCTGTAAAAGATAAACAAATTTCAAATGGTCATCTAAAGTGGTGTCTTCATGAATTTTACTGAATGAATTCCAAAAGGTTAACCATAATCTTGCATCGCCATCAAACGGCTGTAAACTTATTTCTGGTAAGCGAAGTGGTCGCGACACTGTTCTTTCAACATCCGTATAATTCTGCGATCGGAGTTGTTCTTCGATAGGCTTCACCAAAAATGTCTTTACTTTTTGCTTTATAGCAATAAATTTTTCTGTATACTCTTCGCAAGCTTCAAATTCTTTAGAATAATCTTTTTCTATAACTTTCCCTGTCAACATAAAATTCAAAATTTCTTTATCTACAGCTCGCAATCTTGTGCTTTTATCTTCCAGTTGACACATTAAATTCTCTATTAAATTAGTATCTGGAGTTGCGTCGTTTAAAGCTTCATTTAAAGCATTATAAGTTTTCGTAAATCCAGATCTAAGAGGAGTTCTTTTGATTTTCAAAGCATCCATTTTTTCTCAATGACAACTTCTGATAACAAATAAAAAACAGTTACTTTTCACACGTCCCTAATAGTTCGGACGCCACATATCGCAAACAATGCGAAATCGAAGCTATAAAATCTACCCGATAATATAGACATCATCGTTTTACGTGTGAAAAATAATTTAAATATCTTACAAAAAAAAAATGAAGCTTCAAAAACATTTCACTTAAAACTTAACACCAACTTTATTCCAGAAAAAAATTCTACTACTCTTTTTTTATCATTGCTCGTGAGCATCTGCGAAAAATAAAACCACGACCATGGAGTCACCATGAGAGTGCGGACACTAAAGCAATTATAAATATTTATCTAATTCGCGACATTCTCCCACCTTGAGTTTTCGACAGTTAAACTCAACAATGGGTACAATAAAATATAAAATAAAATATGACTAATACTTACATTACAGTGATAAGATAAAATCCTGGTAACTTTCGTACAGTCACGTGCAAGAGTAGCTCCCCTTAAGAACATAACGATACCCCGGTTGGAGCTTTTAGCATGCTGCATTGGAGCCAGGTTGGGAAGTCGTGTTATATCTGATCTACGAATTCCAAATTTAAAGATATTTTATTGGTGTGACTCAACTACAGCTTTAAGCTGGATAAAGCGAGACGAAAGATGGGGAACATTCGTTTGGAATCGCGTAGAAGAAATCAGATCCTTAACTCAAAAGAACCAATGGCGACACATTGCAGGAAAATTTAATCCGGCAGATATCCCTTCCAGAGGTTGTTCGATTGAACAATTTTTACAATTAAGATGGTGGGAGGGACCGGATTGGTTGGCTCAACCTGAATATACTTGGCCTCAAAGTGCCGAAATTCCCGATGAAGAAATTATTAACTCTGAAAAACGGAAAAGTGTCATTTCAGCAATGAACAAGAACACAGAATGTAGTGATTGGTATTATCGACGGTTTTCATCTTTCAAGAAAATTATAAGATTGATCGCCTGGATTTTAAGATTCTTAAACAATTTAAGAAATCCTAATTCAAAAGAAATTTCTGAACTTACGTGTTTGGAATTAGAACAAGCCGAAAGAAAATTGATAATTTTGATTCGGAAAAACAGATTAAACGAGAAGAATAATCAGAAGATACGTAGCTTAAGACCAATCCTAGATGAAGATGGTATTATAAGAGTGAAAACACAAGTTATTTATAGAGTTTGTGAAGGGATTGATGGAAACTATTATAGAGACGAGAAAAGAGATGGAAAAAATTGCGTTGGAAAGAGAAGAGAGGGAGTTTAAAATTGCGTTGGAAAGAGTTGAGTTGGAGAAGTTGAGGATAGGGAAAGATAGCGAAAGAGCAGGAATTGATGGATTGGAAATGAAAACCTATAATTATGGAATTGAATTTGCGAAACTTATGCCTAAATTTAATGTCAAGGAGGACGACATTGTTTTGTATTTATCTATTTTTGAACGCCAAGCAAAGAGGATGTGTGTAGATCCAAAACATTGGGTATCGAACTTGTTGGTTTTGCTGCCGTCCGACATTATACAGGCTCTCGCACGTGAGGCAGAAGAAAATGTTTATTTACCTGTTTTGAGAAATGTCCAGATCTAAGAGGAGTTCTTTTGATTTTCAAAGCATCCATTTTTTCTCAATGACAACTTCTGATAACAAATAAAAAACAGTTACTTTTCACACGTCCCTGTTCGGGCGCCACATATCGCAAACAATGCGAAATCGAAGCTATAAAATCTACCCGATAATATAGACATCGTCGTTTTACGTGTGAAAAATAATTTAAATATCTTACATAAAAAAATGAAGCTTCAAAAACATTTCACTTAAAACTTAACACCAACTTTATTCCAGAAAAAAATTCTACTACTCTTTTTTTATCATTGCTCGTGAGCATCTGCGAAAAATAAAACCACGACCATGGAGTCACCATGAGAGTGCGGACACTAAAGCAATTATAAATATTAATCTAATTCGCGACAGTAATGATATTGCGAAATGCTTTGAGTTTGAAAATTAGGATTATTTTACGAAAATATGTTTTTGATTAATACAGTTGTGATAATTTTGAAAGGTATTTCTTTATTACTAATAATGTTTTAAATTATCATTTAAAATCATAAATATTTATACTAATATTTTCAGATTTAAGATTTGCCAACTATAAAAAATAATAGGAATTTCTTCATATAGCAAGATTTTTCAGAAACTGCTAAATCTAATAATGCATTTAATTCATTTATTGTGATATGTTGTTGTATTATAATACAACTCTAAAAAACTAATTATATTTTAAATGTTTTTCAAATTTTTTCCTATAAAACGTACGAATTTTTTTTTATCTGATATAAATAACATTCAATATGTAATTAGAGTGAAAAGTGATAATTAAATATGGCTTAATTTTCTCCGGGAGTAATTTTTGTGTGTCTGTCTGTGTGTGTGTGAGAGAGAGAGAGAGGGACGGGGTTATAGAATTCCGGTGGGAAATTACACTTTTTTTTTACCGTTGAAAACAGAAAAACTCAAATGTTTCGGAGAGGGACAGTAACACAAGGTTTAACTTTGAAATAAATTATTTTAGTTAATTTCTGTCGGTAATATAATTTAATTCATATGTAACTTTAAATAAGTTTTCCCTTAATAATTCAATCAATGTTAGAAACAATGAATTAAATAAATATTGTCAATAACGTATTTTCTTACGATGCCCATAAAATACCCATAAACTAACATAAAAAAAAATTTGCTGAAAAAAATAATAAGCATTCTCTCCTACGAAACAGTGACTACTCACTCCTATGAAAGAGTAGTTACTCACTCCTGCGAAAGAGTAAGTGTTCACTCCTACGGATGGTTAACTATTCACTCCTACCAGGGGCGAAAAATCGCACTCCTTCAGTAAGAGTGAATAGTCACTCCCCCGAAAAAGTGATTATTAACCCCTGTTTAGAGTGACTATTCACTTCTCAGGAATGAGTATTCACTCTTTGAAAGAGTCAACAATTCTACTTTTGCTCAAAGTGAATACTCACTCTAAAGAGGTTCAGCATATTTTGAGTCTGCGATAGAGTGACTATTCACTCATCCGGAGTGAATAGTCACTCTTTTTTTATTTAGAGTGTTACTTATTTCCTTACTTAGGTAAGGATGCTTAAACATTATTCTTAAACAGTGTCATTTTTTTATACTTTATTTAAAGAATAAATAAAATAACGATGTTTAAGCATAAAATTCAGACTAATAATAATATTATAATAAAATTTTTCACTTTTTTCGCATATAGGAATATTTCTAGAATAACACTGAAGTCATTGAAACACATTTATTTTACTTAAATCTGATCATGATTACAATGACAAAATTGCTTTTTCTTCATTTATAAAACTTTCTTTACTAATATCCTCTGATACTTCATCATATTTTTTTGGTATTTTTATCAAGCAGAACATTGTTTTAACATGGTTTCCCGGAAAAATTTATAGACAAAAGTATTGTAAGAAAAGTAATCCCTCTTTCAAGATATGTAAGACGATTGCAAATTTAGAGTTATCTACAAACAGTTTTGTGATGTCATAGTTATTAAAAAAATTAAAAAGTAATAAATAACGTTTATAATTCATTTTATCGCAATTCCCACACCTAACATTATTAATTTACTTTTAAATAAAATTGATGCTACTAGTCACTCCAATTATTTTTGATAACAGATAGAAAATATTTTATATAGACAGTACAAAAGGAAAATTTGAAGCAAAATTAAGTAATGAAATAGTAATTAGTATTCTAAAAGTAATTAGTATTTTGGGATTAATTAAAAGCTTGACGAAAAAAAGGCCATTTGAAAAAAATCTTATTTGATGTTTTTTTTTCTTAATTTTTTTTTTTATTTATATAATTTAAGAATTTTGATAATGAACAGGAACTCATTTGCAGTGATTAAAATAAATTTCGAGTTGCGGAATAATAAAGAAGTAATTCTGAATTATGTAACATATAGGGGTTGAGGGGTAAGGTTTAAATCAAATGTTGATTGACAGTGTGTTTCAAATGTTAAATAAAATTGAATTGGAAAACTTTTTTTGCGATGAAAATCACTGACGCTGCCCCCCCCCCTAAAGAAAGAAAGGTTCAGGTTGCTGTTAATATTTTTTTATGTGTATCGGGGTCAGGTCCTCTTCGAATTCAGATCGATTATTTATGGAGCTTTATTTCGAATTCAAATCCATTTTCCGTTGTGGTTTAACTCTAACGAGTCGGGATCTAGTGGATTCGATTTTATTTTAAAGTGAATATTTTTTTTCCATACCAGAAAAACAGTAGCTTGAAAATTAATGAGTATTTATAGGTTATATGTTTAACATAAAACATGAAATCGATGTTATACATGAAATTTTGGTCTATTTTAGCATAACTGTATTACAAAAGGGATTGGTTTTCTCACATTTCCAGTTTGGGATGATGTATGTCTGGTTCGGATTGGTATTAAAACTGATATATATATATATAAGCAGATGTAAAATACAATAGACAATCTTCAGCTCTTGCTAGATTTTTTTTTCTAAAAATCAGATTACAACAACACGTTATGAAAATTTGAAAATTAACTGGCTGTGTACTTATCCGATAATAAGGATAGTTAGAAAATCTATGGAAATTGAATAAAGATTTCTAGACGTTCGTAATGAAAGATTTTCTTACAAGATACCGAAATTGTTTTGAAAATTTTGTAACAGGATTTAATTCAAGGTTAAGGAGGTGTGATATTAATATTCAGTTTTTTTTCGATGTTTTCTCTCTTGAACCCGAATGATTGAATTGCAGCTGAATTGCGCTGAGAAGTTTAACACAGTATGTTTATTTTTTTATTTAACTTTACGAATTATAAATATTTGTCTTTCGATATGTTTTTTTTTTTTTTGAAGTATGACCATGATGATGGCTACTGGGTAGTTAAAACTTGTAGGTTTTTCGGATTAAAAAAAAAAATTGTTTTGTATGCTTCAAAAGTTTTTAACTTTTGTGTATGATACTCAACTTCTAGCAAATAATTTTTATTATAAATTTGATATTAAACGCATTGCTTTTTGGGGAGGAGGAAAAGGGGCGGTCGACGGGATGCTGCATATGATCATAATTTTTGAGAAACTAAGCAAACATCTGGTGAAATATTAGTTGTTTGAAAAAAGTGTTATTCTTTCATCTTTTATCTCTAAATTCAACGCGATTTAGGAAATTGTTTTTTCAGTCTGTTACAGGTAAAATGTATATGGCCGTAAGAAATAACTAAAATTTAATTTCAGATAAATCGGTCAAGTGCGAGTATTACTCGATCACAGAGTCTTCCATAGATTAAATATATAAATTAGTAACTAGGAGTTCCATTATACAAATATATCTATAACAGTTTTTATCTAGACTTTTAAAGCTCGTGGCGTACAAAATATACATTTCGCGTCCTTAGGTATGCCAAACCACCCATGTTTTTAAGATTTAATATCTTGTTTGATTACAGAAATATTTTTTCGAAAATCATTACAAATAATTCTTTTATACTTCTGGAACAATTAATAATTCCAGCACGGAAGTAGCTGGAAAACTCTATTTTCTCATAATCTATATGAGCTATATTTTTCATGCAAGCTCTAAATTAACTTTTACTACCTCCATTTCTTTTATAACTTTAGTTCCCGTACATTCAGAAATGGAGTGGTTGCCATCATCATCATCATCATCATCATCATCATCATCATCATCATTATTATTATTATTATTATTATTACTATTACTATTATTATTATTATTATTATTATTATTATTATTATTATTATTATTATTACTATTATTATGCGTTACAATTTCGACTACATCTGTCAAAATATACTTAAAACTAAAAAGAAATTTAATTAAAATAAAAAGTATTTTGGAGTTTGGAAGTACAAAACTTTCACACGATATTTTACACAAGCACAACAAAAATAATTGTTTTTTAATTAAATTAACAAGCTCTTCTACATTTTCCCAAATATATATTCGAAAGGTTCATAGTATGTAAATAAGTTATTCAATAGCCTTTATTACATCAGTCAATTTGAACATTCTACTTATAGTTTAGAAATTAGATGGCTGTTACAGATAGAATCTTAAGTGATCTCATAATGACCCCCCCTGTGGCGTCGTTTTGTAGTAGCTGCTATTTTATTAGAATACTTAGAAGAAGCGTGATTACGTATAGTAGTCCAGGTCTTAGATGTGAAGATGGCGAAAAAAACCCACAATGATTGCAAAGTCACTTTTTATTTAAACATGTAGTAATAGGGGGTACACATCAGTACTCGGAGAAAATCTCCGAACAGAGATTTTGCGACTTAACCGGACAAGAGCAGTGAGTCAAGTGTGCTCATACATAGCAACAAACCGCCACTTTTGGCATGCTAGAAAATCGCCAACATACACAAGTTCGCCTATGCACAATTGATAGTATACGCCAAATAACAGTTAAAATGCAGCTGGCATGATCAGAATTCAATTTGGTTACCCAGCTGGGATGGGAAAGGAAAGGTTGCCAAACGATAAATGTTACACGTGTTGTTATGTCTAACAACGAAGCACACCAAAGGGACATCAGATCTTACTGCGCAGATGTTAAATTCTTTTTAGGGTTTTGTCGAGAAAGGAAAAAGGAGCGTAAGCATAAATTTTAACCGCGATACAGAAAAGATCTCCTTATAAGGTAATGCATAATTGACTCTATCAGTAATAGCCGACATCTGGACATTGTTTTTAACGGTTGATTAAAATGTGGGTGTATTTCTCAGATAAACTTGGGCAGCTACAGATGTTCGGTTAGAGAAATACTAAGCGAGGAAGATGGAAAGGAATGAAGGACAATTTAACACTAATTCTGAATTGAAAAGAGAAGGGGGGGGTAAAGGAATAATTTAAGAAAATAACCAATCTAACGAATTAATAGAAAATAACCAATATATAACGAAATAATCGTTATATATATCACCCGGTGCACCACAAAAAAAACTTTTGCTGTCCAATGTGCATAGGCTAGCATAACATATTATAAAACATAAAAACATACATAAATGCAAAAGTTTTTTTTTATCTATATATATATGTAGAAAGTTGCTGTCATGATAATGGATTCTTTTGTATTAAAAAAAACAGTCAGAAGTTCTAAAGTTTCTATATTTTTTTATATTTCTGTATATGGATCGAAGCTAGTACTGTATTTTCATATTTAGAAGTTGAGTCGACTCAGACAGTACAAAAATATTACTGCAGCTTTGATTGTTATCATGACACAAGTAAAAATTCTGAAACATATACAGAAAACATGAAACTAATACTAAATGAATGTAGAATAGTAATACACAAAACAACATAGTTGCACTATATTTTTCAAAACAATTAAAAAAGAGTAATATGATGTATAAAAATAAATTTTTGTAGAAAAAGTGTTTCATGCCGAAGCATAGGATGACAAAAAAAGAGGTGCTCCAAGCACGCCCATAAAAATATGCGTCACCCTGAATCTTGTGTAAAACACAAGTATTATGGCATCAGCTTAGGGCCTAGCTTTAGATGAGGAGGGAATTGTGATGCTCCCCAGAAGGCACTAGCGGTCTTCTGAAGGAGCCCACGTCGAATTACATGAAAAAAATTTGAATTGTTGTGAATTGGAATCACAATTCAAACATTTGAATCGAAACACCAATTCCAAAACTTTGTCTCTCAACACAATGAAGCTTGAACCCTTAGGGCATTAATTTTGAACGGGAACAAGACTTCAAAGGAAAGAATTCAAAAAGAAAAAAAACAAAAAAATGTATATCATATAACAACTAATATGGGCAGACAATCCTAGAGTGAAGAGAGACGAGAAAATGTGTCACAATCGAGTGAGGTGATGTACAAGTCATATAGGAAAAAAATGTGTTTTATTTAACTACATGAATCATTTGTTTACTTTTCTAAACTACAGTATCTGTTTATCTAACTATAATATGTTTGACTTACAGTACAGGAATTGTTAAGTGGGAGGTTAGCTACTGGAAAAATACTGAATTAATGAGGATTGTCAAAGAAATTTTAAGTGTACTGCAAAAAAAATTAAAAGTAAATAAAATTTTAAGTGAGTATGAAGACATATCTAAGTGTTGAAGGATAACAATGATACCTAATATTGTTCCCAAGAGATCTTCAGAGCAACAGTGATGGACCAGCCATGATATTGTTAAAGATCAGTCAAAAACTAGAGTTGCAAAAAGTCGGTTTATTCCCGGGTTTATTTCCAATAGACCAGGTTTATTCCCAGGTTTATTCCCAAAAAACCGAATTATTCCAAAAAATCCCGGGTTTTTTCCAGGTTTATTCCTAAAAACCCGGTTTATTCCCGGGTTTAAACCGGGTTTTTTCTAACCTTTGCAACGCTATCAAAAACAATATACACACAACCATGAGCTCTTTGGTTGGATATGTGGTATCATAAAACATGACTTAAAAATTAATAAATAGTGTTTTACATTAGCTTCTGTTTCTTAGATTGTATGTGTGAGGTTGATAAAACGTATTAAAGTTAGTGTTGTTTATATGACTTGATGCATCAAATAAGTGTCCATAACGAAGGGGTGCAAGTAGAAGTCTATCAATATGTACTCGAAATGCTGTGTTATCAGGAGCATACAACCTTTTAATTGAGAATGACACAGGGGAATGTTTACAAGTGACTATATATGGACCAGTATATTTTGTTTTAAACTTGTCATTTGATTTTAGATATACAATATCTTTTAAGAAAATGGATCTTAATTTAGCTTTCTGACCGTAATATTTATATCTTTTATCTTGAGCAGATTTAATGTTGTTATAAGCCTTGTGATATATCTTACTCAAATCATCAAGTAATTTGTGTACTTCAATATGTTTATCAAGAAAGGGTTTGTTGCACGACTGATCAAAAGTATAAAAAATTAGAGAAAGCTCGCGTCCAAAATGAAGAAGGTTAGGAGAGTTCAATGTAGTTGCATGTTTGGAGCCGTTATAAAGAGATTTGTGTATAAAGACTGCATTTTCGAATGAGTGACCTTCTTGTAAAAGAATATTGACTGAATATTTGATTGATTTATTGATTCGCTCTGCAATCGCATTTGATTGTGGTCTCGAGGCAGAACTGTGTAATACCTTAATGCCCATCGTATCATTAAAAATGTTATATATCTGAGAAGTGTACTGGGGTCCTAAGTCTGATAAGACAACCGAAGGTCTCCCAAAGGTGGTTATGTAAGAGAATAAGCATTTAACAACCTTACTTGCAGATATGTCATTAAGTGGAAAGAGTTCAATATGTCTCGAAAATTGATCAGTGATAGTTAAAACATATTTTCCATTAGTAAACGGTCCAAGGAGATCTGAACTGATAGTGTGACCAGGGTACCTGGGAGTGTATGTGGGCTGCAAAGGTGCGGGTGGAGTTTGATGATGTTTAGTTTGAAGACATTTGATACAGGATGCCACAAAGTTTAAAGTGTCTACATACATACCCTTCCAAAAATATCTACCTGACAAGAATTCATAAGTTTTATTAAAGCCAAAATGAGATAAATGTGAAATTGTTAAGACTTTGCTTTTAAGTGAATTTGGAACAATAGTGTGATACGAAAAAGTGTTATTAAAAATATTTTCCTTCTTTAACATTAATACCTTCGAATCAGGATGAATGAAGTAATTAGGAAATTTTTGAGAAGATCCTTTCTTTAAGATTTCTTTATAAACAACAGACAAAGTAGGGTCATTTTGTTGTTCAGAAGCAAATGTTTCATTCGAAATTTCTAATAAAGGGTCAGGATTTGTTTGTGTACCAGAAATAAGGCAGTTAACATGCATATTAGAATCACTCGAGCTGGACTGTGGAGTATCACATTCTACAATAGGTAAGGGTTGAGGATCATGAATAAGTTCAGGATTTGTAGCTAAAGTCTGTTGATTATTTTTAAAGTTACAGCGAGATAAATAGTCAGCGAGTACATTCTTTTTACCTGGAATATGTTGAAATTTGTATGTGTATTCTGAGAGATCTATGAGCCAACGAGAGATAATATCAGCCGGGTTTGTAGTTTTGTTGTACTTTTCCAGGGGTTTACTATCTGAAAGGATTACAAATTCTCTGTTGTATAAGTAATATTTGAAAGCAGTAACTGATTTATGAATCGCCATGAGTTCTAATTTAAGTGCAGGATATTTTTTTTTCTGATGCTTTTAAAGATTTTGAAAAGTACGCAACAGGTAATAGTTGTTTATCATGTTCTTGTAGTAAGACGCCAGAAATAGCAACATTTGATGCATCAGTATTTAGATAGAATTTTTTGTTCCAATCGGGTAATCTAACCATGGGTGAATTAAAGAATATCTTCTGTATGGTGTCCATAATTTTTTGGTGTTTACTTGTCCACTTAAATTTAGCTTTTGGAGTAGTTAAGTTTATAAGAGGTTGCACAAGTTCAGAAAAGGATGGAACAAGAGATTTGTAAAATGTAATGACACCTATGAGTGCTTTTAATTGACGTTTGATTGTAGGCGTTGGAAAAGATGTTATTTTTACAATGTTCGACTGAACAGGAGAAATAGTTTGATTTTCTATGTGAAATCCAAGATAATCTAAACTGGTTTTATGAAAAGTGCGTTTGTTAGGGGGCAGTGTTAAATTATATTTGACTAATATTGCAAGAATTTTATCCAACTTATCACACATTTTTGATATGAATTGGCACCAACAATAAGATCATCTTGGTAGGTATAGACACCTTCTAACTGTAATTCATCAAGTAACGAGTCCATTAAAGCTTGAAAAATTGAGGCGCTTGTTTTTAATCCAAATACTAATCTCTTATACCGAATAGAACCAAACATTGTAGTGAATGTAAGCTGATTTAAAAATTTTGCAGGCAAATCAATCTGATGATATGCCTGATGAAAGTCGAGAGAAGAGAAAAAACGATATTGTGAAAGATTTGAAATAATAGTTTGAATTTTTGGAAGTGGATAGGCCGAACCTTGAATTATAGTATTAACCATTCTGAGATCTAATGCGAGTCTATATTTCTGTATACCTGTACCGTCTGGTTTCTTTTTAACAAGAAGCATGGGGCAGGCCCATTCGGAACAATGACGTTCAATGATTTTGGCATCAAGCAACTGTTTGATTTGGTTTAAAACATCATTCTGCACAGCTTGGGGAAGAGGGAAAGGGAGATTCTTTATGGGGTAATCATTAATGAATTTCAAATCAGGTACAATTTTATCAGTATGACCAAGTGTGTCTAATGATTTGGAAAAGGCAGGATAATAATTAAGTAACAATTTAGTTAGGTTCTTAGCTTCGTCAGATTTTAAGTGAGAAAGTTTAAAATCCTTAGCCGATAAATCCTGCTTTCTTTTTTGTAAGATTTCATTAGACGCCTGAATAAAATTTACAAAGTGTTGTTCTGAGTTATTTTGCTTGTCAGATATTTCAGAAGTATAGTCGCGAATTTCCTCAATCTCAGATAATTGACATATTTTTGTATGTTTAGGGAGATGAATGGTCTTTTCAGCAGTGTTTTTAAGTGTTATTGAGAAGAAATGATGTATTTGTGAAGTTTTCTTTCTTTTATTGGATAATTTATTCATTTGAATAATGGCATCATTTCCTATTAATTCTTTTGTTTGTGCCAAATATTCAAATAGATAATTTCTGTCATTGTTGGTGTTATTGGAGGTGTAAACAGAGCACCATATTTGTTGTTGAGGTTCTAATATAATTTTACGAGTTAAGAACACCGCTTGATTCATTACATCATCACTCAAAGAATTGCATGATTTTGATTGTTTCTCTCCAGAAGATTCTTTACTGGTTTTTAAAGGAAGAGAGAAATTATTGTTGACATGGAGACACTTGTTAAAAGTATCGATGACAACATTGTATCTAGTTATGAAATCGAAACCTAAAATACCTTCAAAAGTGGAAGACTCGGGTATGTCAACAATATAAAAGTGGTGTGAAAACCCTTTTTGTTTTAACTTGATGGATGTTCTGATGCACGCGGAAAATGAGACGTCAGAATTGACAGTTTTAATATTGACGTCAGTGGAAAGTCAGTGGAAAGTGGAAATATTTTAAGACAGGTTTAAGTTGATTAAATAATTTTTGTGAAAGTAAAGATATACTACTACCAGAATCAGCCAATAAAGTAATATCATGGTTTGCTATAGTGGCTTTAACAAGAGGGAGGGATGGTGACATAGTGTTTACACTACAAATTATCTGAACATTATCACTTTCTGTTTGTGTACTGATGTTATTTGCTATCTTAATGGAGTCAAAAGTTTGGGAACCTACTGAATTAACTAGTCTCGAACTTGAAATTTTAGGTAAAACAGGGTCAAAAAGAAAAGTTGCTGATGTAGAAGTATTAGACTGAGACACAACACCATCAGCATAAAAATTGTATCTCTGATTCAGTTTTCCTGAAATTGTGGAGTGTAATTTGTGTAATTGTTTTTTCTTTGAGTGTTTGCTCTTTTCCATTTAAAACAAGAGAGAGCGTCGTGATTGTTTCGTCCACATAACTGACAAACAACTGGTTTTTTATGTGAAAACTTGTGTGGGGAATAACGCCTAGTGTAGCTCCGATTTTTGTAATTTTTTTTGAAGCGTGAAACACCTGCGGAATGTTTTGGTCTAGTCTGCAGATTTTTTTGCTCAGTTTCGGTTTTAGTATCAGGACGGGCAAAAGATAATGCATTTATTTTCTCAGAGATTTCTTTTAATTGCGATTCAATGAGATTTTCTGGTCTGTGTGCCGAAGGTAAGGAATGTAAGATTTTCTCATTCCTTAAAATTTCATGAAGGGTTTGCGCTCTTTCAACTGCCGTTTTATAATCATTAATGCCTTCTTCCTGTAATTTTATTCTAATATTTGAAGGAAGTACCTCTAGAAATTTCATGAGTTTGATAGTGTTGCGTGCATTTTCGTCGTTAATATCTGCATAAACTGTCGCCGCAAGAACATTTAGTCTATGGGCTTAATTTTTTATCGTCTCAGAAGGCATAAGTGCTAAACTGGACAATTCAACAGAGGCAACACATTTACTAGGGGGGGGGGGCGAAAAATGACGCAAATTCCTTTTCCAGCAAATCGAGGTCTGTTATCTTTTGCAGGTCAGGGTTTTGGGCTAGAAATTTTTGTGCAGGCCCAACTAATTTTCCCTTTAAGATTGCGATTGTTATCTGTGGGTTATACTTATTAATTTCCACACAGACTCTAATTTGGTCAAAGAAAAATTTAAGTAAATCTGGATCTCCATCAAATTGAATGATATTTATCGGAATTCGTTTTGCCGCTATGATTACAGTTTTTTTTTATTTATTTATTTAAGCCCACAAGTATTGAGAAATTGATACACAGACCGGATTTATACCCTAAAGCACATTGAAAACGAGTAAATTTCCTAGCTAGTAAAAATATGTAAACTAGCAAAATAAATAGACCTTAAAATATACCTCACTTTAAAGATATCTTATTTAAACCTTTTATGACAGTAAAGCAAGGGGAGCACATACAAAAGTAAATTATTTAGAAAATAAATTAAATAAAAAAACAAGAGAAATACACTTTGAAAATCTATATCAATATATTCCTTCACTTTAAAAAGAAGTTATTTCATCCTTAGATAATAAAGCAAAGAAAACTATATATAAAAATACCAAAAACTGTTAGTAAGCAAGCAATCTAACGAAAGCAATAAAATGAAATCTTCTTTTTAACTTCTTTACTTAAGGGAAAAAAAGGATCCCTTTTCGTAACTTAAAATATTTTTATTTTATATATATTTTTTTAGATGAAAAAGGATAATCTTATTTTAACTTTATAATTAAAAGTTCAAAACTGGCTAAAAACTTATTTAAGCATAATAGAGAATCAAAATACCAAATTGAAAAAACGGAAGGGGGGGGGACGTTAAACATGAAATAATAGCACATAAATGTAAATAACTGATAAAAAACTGCATAAAATGTCACAAAAATAATAACTAGAAATGACAACAGTTACCGTGCTTTCGCAAATTAAAAATCTTTGCAAAAACACAATAACAGGATTATATTAATGCTCTACAACAGAACATAAATGTTGACCGTTGTGTCCTGAATGTGAAAGCAGAACATGAAATAAACAAAGTAGGTAGGTTGACTTACTGATTTAGTTTTAAAAATAATTAAATGATTACTAATTTAATAACACAAAAACTTAGGGAAATGGGGCAAGATCTGCTCTCACGTTCAACGTGTTGATTATTTCGAAGTTGATTTACGTTGTTGTGCACTATTAACACATGATACCTACGATGAATTATTTCTGATGGATTTTCACACCTGTATAAAATTTATTTAACTTTGCCACCTGCCAGGTGGATATATTTTTCATTTGCACATCACTGGAAGAAAAACTGAGGACCTAGCTATTGCCTGTGCAAATTTTCACTTTCTTTTGCAGAGCACAACTAATGAATCACTATTTTGCACGATGTATGACTTTACGATGCATAACTACACATGCATACTTATTACACACAAAATTTTCTATGAGACTTTATGAACTTTCTGTAGATTACGTTCACTAAAGACACAAAACACACACCGGTATAGAAGCACAAAATGATAGGGGGTGTCGATGATATCACTTGAACCACACACAAACGATGCGAAGACTGAGAAGGGGGGGCGTCCACCGCCCAGGTGACGATTGGCCGCAGAAATTTCTTTTTAGTAAATGGAACATCGAGAGGTAAACACTCCGAAGCACTTGAGATGGAGAGCACAGGGAAGGAAAAGGGGGGGTCCAGCAAAGGATTTCAGGACGGGAACACTTTTCGACGTCGACCGCAGGTGAAGATGGGGACATCAATTCCACATCGGCTGACCCTTAGCAGGCAAGACTACTAGCAATTACATTTTCTACCGGGGGATGCAGAGAAGAAAAAGAAGAACCGAAATGCACCACATCCGCAGGAAAGTGGCAGTTGATTGTACCACCCCCATATTTTTTTTTTTTTTTAATGTGGGGAAAAACGAAAAAGTCAAACGGCACCAGAGAGTCTTGTGGCGTCGTTATGTAGTAGCTGCTATTTTATTAGAATACTTAGAAGAAGCGTGATTACGTATAGTAGTCCAGGTCTTAGATGTGAAGATGGCGAAAAAAAACCTACAATGATTGCAAAGTCACTTTTTATTTAAACATGTAGTAATAATGGGGTACACATCAGTACTCGGAGAAAATCTCCGAACAGAGATTTTGCGACTTAACCGGACAAGAGCAGTGAGTCAAGTGTGCTCATACATAGCAACAAACCGCCACTTTTGGCATGCTAGAAAATCGCCAACGTACACAAGTTCGCCTGTGCACAATGGATAGTATACGCCAAATAATAGTTAAAATGCAGCTGGCATGATCAGAATTCAATTTGGTTACCCAGCTGGGATGGGAAAGGAAAGGTTGCCAAACGATAAATGTTACACGTGTTGTTATGTCTAACAACGAAGCACACCAAAGGGACATCAGATCTTACTGCGCAGATGTTAAATTCTTTTTAGGGTTTTGTCGAGAAAGGAAAAAGGAGCGTAAGCATAAATTTTAACCGCGATACAGAAAAGATCTCCTTATAAGGTAATGCATAATTGACTCTATCAGTAATAGCCGACATCTGGACATTGTTTTTAACGGTTGATTAAAATGTGGGTGTATTTCTCACAGATAAACTTGGGCAGCTGCAGATGTTCGGTTAGAGAAATACTAAGCGAGGAAGATGGAAAGGAATGAAGGACAATTTAAGACTAATTCTGAATTGAAAAGAGAAGGGGTGGTAAAGGAATAATTTAAGAAAATAACCAATCTAACGAATTAATAGAAAATAACCAATATATAACGAAATAATCGTTATACCCCCCCCCGTTTTTACTTTTTAAATATGGAACCTAAAAAGGAAACAAGATTTCTTGTTGCTCATTGAAAGGCACCTTTAACCAGCGTGTTGAAAAATGTCAATTTAATAAAAATGCATTAAAGTTTTAGTACAGAAAAAAGTATATAATTTAGTTAATCAATTTTTAGGTGCGTTCGTAATTATGTAAATACGTAGCACCTATTTGTTGTGGCTCAATCCGTCCATCTGTCCGTCCGTCTGTCTGTCTGCCCGTCTGCCTATCTGTCTGTCCATCTGTCTGTGCCGCATATAACAACGCAAAAACTACCCAACCGAATCGTTTGAAATTTAAAATACACAATTATAACATAATTTTGTCGAGTAATTTCAAAATTTATGAAAATCGGATGGATAGATCAATAACAGAAATGTTTATATCGAAGCATTTGCATGACATTGCTAGATTTTCGAAAACCTATTGGTTTAAATTTCTTTTGCTATCACAAAAAAAAGAAAAAAGGAGATCTGCTAATATTATAATAAATATTTTTTATACAACCCTTATCAAAATCGTCATATTTATGTGGCTTTAACTATTAATTGAATAAGACGCAATTGCTGAAAATAGCTAAATAATTTGCGCTCGAGAACAAAGAAAGTACATAGCTTATATGGCTTATAAGTCTAGTTATATGGCTTATAAGTATATAAATTATTCAAGAATAATGTGGTTTTTTATTGTTTTAATAAAATATTATGTTCACCAAATTTTTAAAATGTCAAGAAATTGTCTTATTTCTGTTTTCGTTTTTATTTCATTCGAATAGATTTCTTGTAAATACAGGTAGACTTGTAATATTTGTAAATACATAAAATGAATATCAATCTTTAGGTTTATATGTATACATAATCTGTTTAAAAGCATTAACCAAATTTATAAATTTCCCATGCGTAAAATGTAATATTCTGAAACAACAAATAGCCATTTTATTTATAATTTTTATTTAAAAAAACCTTTTTATTTTATCTTATAAATGAAGATATATAAATTCAATAAAACCTTGACAGCTCATTAAAATAAATAAAGAGTTTTGAAAATGAAAGCGTTGTTTTGTAAACAACATTTTTTTTTCTTTTTTTTCAAGTGAAAAAGCGTCTGTAAAAGCTTTTTAAAGCCTGTCAGCTTTTCTATGATAAATAGTACAAAGATGTTTTGCTTGAAGATTTTCTGAAAAATGTTAAGGATTTACAGTATCTTTTGAATACTGCTTTCTGCATTTTCAATTAATTTTATTTCTCAAAGATATGTGTAAGACTTTATATTAAGTGAATTTATCTGACTAATATATTTTAAACATGATAGTAAAAGTTGTAAAACATTGAGGATAACGATATCAAAACAGAGTAAATGTTTCAAATTAAGCAATTTCCTTTTAAATATTAAGTGTTATTAATCTGAATAAGATGAAGTCAAGGCGTGATATAACCAACATCATTTTCTGTAGCCGTATTTTTTCTTCTTTTAAGTGTAATTGATTTTACAGAAAATTTCAAAATAACGATTATTATTATTACTATTATTATTTTGCTCAGCCATGAATTATTTTGTATTAAAACTTACATTTAACAAACCCATGTGAATAGCGGGTAGATGTTTTAAAATGTACATGTTCTCCGAAGTCATCTTGTGATTTATTTATAATAATTTTTAACACGTACTATTGTCAGTGGGCGATGAAATATCGCTCAATGAACTGTCAGTGGGCTTTCTTCTTTTTCAAACAAAGAAAGTGTGTTTTTGCCGGAATGAATATTCAGGTGGGCATGAATAAAATACGCTTGTTTGAATGCTTCTACTAACTAAGGTATTTCGAATATTTTGAAATATTTTTCTAATTATACTAGAGTAGACGAAAACGGGTTACGAAAAAAACATATTAATTCCACATTGTACCGATAGGGGGCGTTTAATTTTATTGAGTAATTTTAATTTTATTGAATAATTTTAATTTCTTTGAACTAAATTTAAATCCCAATTTAAACCCTGATTTGGAAATTTTATCCATATAAAGATATTTTTATTATACCATACAAATGTTTCTTACCATATATGCTGCATATAAGAGCTTTCATTTCCAATCCCTTATTGTAGGAGAAAAATTGTGTGCTCCACCATCTCATTTAATTTTTCGTTTGAATGTTTTAATTATTTTCATTAATGCTAACTTCTAACTCTACTTCAGAATATTATTTTTCTTTGTGATCAGTCTTTTACATAGCGCCACAATCATAAATCACAATGACGGAAGACAAGATTTTTTTAAAACATAACATTTTTATCACTAAAATTTGACAAGTTCTTTGATTGATGCAATAATATGTGTAATAAATCCATCTTGCATGAAAAAGCTTGTTGTTAACCAGTACCTATCTTTTCGTGAGAGATTATATTGTTTTGTAAAACTGCACTGTAACTCGATCCTGTTACGACATCTTGTCAGGAATCAATCCTTAGATATAGCGTTTTCAAAGAAAAATGGTCCTATAAAATCGGTCCTTGTCATCCCTCTCCGTTATATATTTTTAATACAATGATTTTTTCATGCAACGTGCACAGTGTATATATTCTGTGCATTGATTTCTTTCTAAGGTGACATTTTGCCGTTTCAACAATTTTGTTTATTTTTAAAAGTATGGTTCAAATAGTGAAGTTACTGCATTTCAAAGTTTAGCTAACCGTTAATTTTGATGAAAAAGTTAACAGCATGTTTAATTATTTTTTTATTGTAATTTTAAATGTAGTTAAATCTTTACTGCTTTTTTTAAACATTGATATTTTTGCCCTTTTTTTAAGGTTTATAAATGTGCATTACATAAGACTGCCCATGGATTTTTAGAGACATCTAATATTACATTTAACTTACTTTTATTCAATGAAAAGTTCTATTACTTATTTTTCTTCATTTGTATTCTATTTTACTTACTTACTTTCTTTATTTTTAAATTTTCATTTATTACCATTATTATCTTGCCATTTTCATTACTTCAGTTACATTTAATATCGATTTTCCTATTGGTAGTTACCTGAAATCCACAATTTTCCTATTTGTCAATAAAATTTTATTTTGAATCCTCATCTCTCCTACGTATATGTGAACAAATTTCCGCCATCCTTTGCACTGAGGGTGGTAAGATATATGCTACCAAAACCTGTATGCTTAAAATTTAAATTTATTGTTACTATTAATATTGATAGTTTTACATTTTTATTATGTTGCACTCGATCTACACAATTATTAAAATTCTTATATTTATAAAAGATTATTTTAGGTGTGATAAAGGAAATTTACTCGAATCGTAAATCATTTATATGTTTCTACTTAGCCCCTGATATTTGAAAAATAACGTTACATCTAATAACAAGCGAACAGAAAAAAAAATATCACTGCACGGTTAAATTACTATTACTGCAATTTTTTAAAGTCCTCAACGACCGACATTTTAAATTTTTAGACAGTTGTATAAGGGAAAAAATACTTTTAAATGCAATTTGTTTGAAAACTGAGTATTAATTTACTTTTGAGGTATTATCTTCATTTTGCAGCTTTTAGAGCAATTTCTGTAATAGTGGCATCTAAAGTGCTTTGTTTCAGGAGAGAGTAAGGGGGTAATTGCAGATCACTATATTTTTTCATGCAGTTTTCTCATAACAACTGAAAAAAAAGTATTAGAATGTATTCTATGCCAAGGTTGTCATCTGTCACAAAAATGTATTTTAAAGAATATTTGTGCAGCTTATTTCCTCCGCATTTACACATAAAAAAGATGAAAGAATGTGATTTTATTAATCCGTGTGTAGTTTAATTTTCCAAATTTTGAAAAAAAATTATATAAATGAATGAAATTTTGTAAAACATTAACCTATTCTGATTTATATTTATTTTCCAGTATTCATATTAATTTACAAACAAAGAAAGATATATAAATCATTAAATATGTTTCTTTTTTCAAAGACAACATCATTTTTTACTACTCAATAATGATGACATATGAACACATGCACGTCATTTTATACAAGTAACAGCCTGCATTTTGATTTTTAAGACTGAGTAAATTTTGTAGTGTTTATACATATATATATATATATATATATATTCGTTGGAATTGACAGTAAATTCTGCAAAAAAAAAAAAAAATAAAATAAAATAAAATAAATAAATAAATAAAAATAAATAAATAAATAATAATAATAATAATAATAATAATTTCTTTTGTATAAGATGTTTTTTATTTGTTTGTTTTAAGGCTGAAACTTAACTTTTAACTTATCTTGACTAAATGAAAAATCAAACAGTTCATATTTATTTAATAATTTAGTTAATGATTTTTTAATTGAAAAACTAATATTTAGATCAAATAAGAAGCAGATTTATTGCTAAAATGTCAGTGAAAGTTTACTTTGGAGAATTATTTTGGTTTTTGTCTGACTGTATCAATCCATCTGTCTGTTTGTCAGTCTGTGCGTCTGTTCCGCGATAACTGCCGTAAAAATCATCCGATTTCATTGAAATTTGGTACTAACGTTCATAAGGTACCCGGATTGTGCTGTGCAGTTTTTCGTTATGCTTGATTCATTCGAAAAATACAGACAGAAAATACAGACCATTTTATTTTGCACCACATTGCTTTTCCTTGGCAATTCAGACTATTTTCAGATTTTGATTTGTTCAAAGGAAATGACGCCTTTTATTAGCGAAATGTAAATGGTAAATTATGATTGTGAAAAGTTTCAAATAATATTTTAAATTATTCCCATTCATTTGAATTTTTATCACTATATTTCTCAATTTTTTTAATTAGGTGTATAAATTTTTATTGAACTTTAGACATGTTTTCCAATAATGTAAACAATTTTGTTTTATCATTTTACGTATTTCGCATGATATATATTCCTTTTTTTTATTTTTCTTTCGTCAGTTGCTTAACAACGCATTTCATAGCTGTTAAAAAATAAATCATTTAAATAATTCCAATTATGAAAAATTAGGCAGCGAATCTCTCCGGGAAAAATAAAAGGTGAGTTAATTTTTAAGAATGTGATGTAAAATATACCATTGCGTAAAATATAAACTATGTTAATAACATTACGTTTTCAACACTTTCCAACGTTGATAAAAGTGCTTATAAATTCAGTTAGCCTGTTCGGAAGTCTGTCTATTCGTACTCTATCCCGCATAGATATAACCCGATTGCTATGAAATTGATGTATATTATTGTGAATTATTGTGGCATATTCGTTGTTAAAAAGGAAATAAGAAGCATTACCGGTTCATTTATCGGGCCACTCAAAAAAAAAAAAAAAAAAAAAAAAAAAAAAAAAAAAAAATTCTTATATTTAGATCTACCGGGGTAAATCGTTGGCTGTGTATTTTAGAGATAATTTAAGCATACTGAAATTGATGTACGTCTCTAAAGTTTACTACAAGGTTCTATCTGTAGAGTATGGTGCACAAAGAACATAACATTCATTTACAGGGACACACAAAAGAATTTGTTTATAGAAGAACAGAGTCAATAATTAGACCTATGAATATTAATTACTGGCAGTGCGTTTTCATTTGAGTTATGAGTATATGAACATAAAAATTGTTTTTCCGAAATAGAACTTATAAAAAACACTATTTTCAATGAGGTATAATTTAATTTATAAGAAATTGAGTTTAAATAAATATGATATTTGGATATTTTCTTCTATTATTTATTTCTATTGAAAACCTCTAAAAATTTTATATACTTATAAATATTTATGCTTAAAAAATTGCAGATTGTTGGAAGAGCTGACGTTGTGGCTTTTGATCTGCAAATTTACTAGTTATTATTATTATTATCATCATCAACATCACTTTTTCAGTTGCATAAATCCATAAGTTTCCTTATAATGACGATAAAATGTTTAATTTGTGAAATTTGAAACATTTTCATTATCTGTAAATTATTTTAAAGTATTTGTTGTGACTATCTGTATTATTTTTTAAAATTGATATTATTATTATTAGTATTATTATTATCATTATTATTGATTTCTGTCAAAAGAAACAGAATAAGAATAATTTAAAATTAAATGCTCACGCAAAAGAACATTTTGTTTCACAGAATACTCTGATCTTACCAAATTATCTATTTTAAAATTATTACACAAAATTAATAAATATAATATATATGATACAAGAAAAACCCGATTTTAGGCCAAACTAGATTGGCCTAGGCTATACTAGTCTATCCTAACGCCCATCGGATAAACTAGTTTTTCCTAGGCCAAACTAGTCTATCCTGACGCCCATCGGATAGACTAGATTTTCCTAGGCCAAACTAGTTTCGCCGAACGGTCATTAGGATAAACTATTTTAGCCTGCCATTCATTGGTTTAAACTAGTTTATCCTAGGCCGATCTAGATTGTCCTAGGCCAGTTGAATTTGGCGGGTTTTTATTGATCCCAAAGACCGCTTCGGCGCCAATATTCTGGTTTAGCCTAGTCCAATCTAGTTTATCCTAGGACAATTCAATTTGACGTGCTGTAATTAATGCCAACCATTGTTTGGCACGCTCAAAAAGAAAAGAATTATTTCAAACTCAAATTAAATTTCTGAAAAATTAATCAAGTTTAAGCTCAAATTCAAAATATTTCAAACGAATCTGCTCAGCTCAAACACATATATTGAAATAAGCGAAGTTCATTTAAAATTCATTCTTTTATTTGTTTTACTTTCTTCTGTCATTACAATAAGTGTTTGATTCGTGAAAATTTTTTAATTCCAGTTTTTGACGCATTTACACGTTTTAGGGGTCCTAGATTCCAAAAAACATGCTCTTCAAATTGTGAGTTTATGACTGTCTGACTGTCTGTGCCATAAATTTTGTAGGAGTTGTAACTGAAGAACTAATGCACGAAATTTGATGCGGCCTCCTTTTTCTTAAATATTTAACATCATGTTTTATTATGTTTATAAAAGTTTCAAATAAGGGTAATATTTAATTAGCAGATAAAACGTTAAAAAAAGCGGAGCTTTTTAAAAAAAATTCAAGCGTCCCCTTACTCTACCCCTCTCTTCAATACTACATTTTAGGTGTCATGCTTTATTTAAGCTTTTTTCTTATTTTTAGAAGGGGTCGGATATTTAGTTTTTTAATATGAATAATTTCGTGTGAAGTGACGTGTGGAAAAACCAATGTCTGTTATAAATTAAAAATCTTTCCATAAAACCAAAAGTTTTTTTTCGATTGAAAAAGTAATCCATACTTCCTTTATATTTAACCTCTAACCTCCCTATAACGATTATTTCGTTATATATTGGTTATTTTCTTAAATTATTCCTTTGCATCCCCCTTCCCTTTTCAAATCAAAATTAGTTTTAAATTGTCCTTCATTTCTTTTCCATTTTCCTCGCTTATTATTTCTCTGACCGAAAATCTGCAGCTGCCCAAGATTATCTGTGAGAAATACACCCACATTTTTAATCAACCGTTCAAAACAATTTCCAGATGTCGGCTAATTCTGATCGAATCAATTCTTCATTACCTTATAAGGAGATCCTCTCTGTATCGCGGTTAAAATTTATGCTTACGCTTCTTTTTCCTTTCGTGACATAATCCTAAAAAGAATTTAACGTTTGCGCATTAAAATCTGGTGCCCCTTCTGTGTGCTTCTTGGCTTAGACATAACAACACGTGTAACATATATCTATTGGCAACCATATCCTTTCCCCATCCCAGCTGGGCAGCCAAATTGAATTCTGATCATGCCGGCTGCATTTTAATTGTAATTTGGCGAAATTGTAATTTGTGCATGGGCGAACTTGTGTATGTTGGCGATTTTCTTTCACGCCAAAAGTGGCGGTTTGTTTCTATGTACGACTTCACTTGACTCGCTGCTCTTGACTGAATAAATTGTAAATCTCTGTTCGGAGATTTTCTCCGATCATTATAAGTGTACCCCCCCCCCCCCCTATTACTACATGTTTAAATAAAAAGTGACTTAACAATCATTGTTGGGTTTTTTCGCTATCTTCACATCTCGACCTGGACAACTATACTTTATTTCGTTTCTTCTAAGTGTTCTAACAAAATATCTGCTACTAGAAAACGACCCTACACTCCCCCCCAATATGAATCAGGTAAACGCCTTATCAGAAGGAACTTACGTAAAAAAATTGAAACAAATCGGTAAATTTTCCGTGAAAAACCTATTAACATAAATTAAGGGGGTTATACCCATTCCTCCTTTTTTTATACGTAAACACAGAACACCCACAACTAATCATTGGGTTTCCTAATCAAAATGATCTTATACCGAAAATTTTAATAAAGTCTGATACTTTTGCGTGAAAAACTGATTTATCTAAATTAAGGAGGGGAGGGGTGCGGATTAGCCTTTTGTTGCCCACCCCTTATTCTTATCCAATGAACTCCTGAAACTAATCAGGGAAGTTTGTTATCAGGATGAATCAATGTCCAAAATTTGAAGCAAATAGGATATTTCTACCAGGAATTATTGCACTGCGTACATACGTACGTACATACGTACGTACATACGTACGTATATACGTACACATACATATGTACAGGGTTACATACACACTAACAGAGTCTGCGAGCACATTAGCTCTAAGGCTTTGATAGTCTGTAAGATAAAATTGCATCAAACTGTATTGTCCTAGGATAAATTAGATCAAAACTAGAAAGTTGGCGCCGTGGCGTTCTTTAGATTTAAAAAAAATTGAATCACGCCAAATTGAAGTGGTCTAGGACAATATAGATCGGCCTAGGATAAACTAGTTCAAACTAATGAATAGCAGGCTAAAGTAGTTTTTCCTAATGACCGTTAGGCCAAACTAGTTTGGCCTAGGAAAATCCAGTCTATCCGATGGGCGTTCGGATAGACTAGTTTGGCCTAGGAAGAACTAGTTTATCCGATGGGCGTTAGGATAGACTAGTTTGGCCTAGGAAAATCTACTCTATCCGATGGGCGTTAGGATAGACTAGTTTGGCCTAGGAAAAACTAGTTTATCCGATGAGCATTAGGATAGACTAGTCAGGCCTAGGCCAATCTAGTTTGGCCTAAAATCGTGTTTGGCTTGTAACATATAAATGTAAAATTGATTCTGTTGTCTAATAAACGTCATTTTATGCAATTAATTTTTTTTACTCTCTCCATTTATAAAGAATATTTATTTACTCAAAAATACGAAAATTTGTTTATATTAACAGTTAAGAACTGAATATAATTTCATCTTAACGACCACTCAGTAAGAAATGAGAGGAAACTTGCTGATGCGGGTTAACATAGAATGTCAGTTTCTGCTGAATTGAAATGAATATGTAGAAAGAATCAGAAGCTTGAATGATACTCTGTTAACAAATCATGATTTTTTTGTTGGAGGATTTTTATTTGGTCCTTAATAAATGTTACAAATCTTTGAAAAACAATAATGATATCTGTAATTATTGTTTAACAATTTTGCCGCCTGTTTCATAAAAAGGCTATTTTTATATTATTCAATCGATCATTTTCTCATCAAAGTTGTCCGCAAACTAATCGCCAAAATTTTGCGCAGCATAAACAAATGGAAGAATGTTGCTATTGGAATTACAAAAAAGTATAATTAATTTATAATATTCACTCACTAAAGTAACAACTAACTCAGTTATTTTAAACCAGGGAGGTAAAAAATTAGGTAACAGAAAGCAGTCTCTCGCCACAAAATTTTAAAAAGTATTTTTGGTGTCATATTATGTCAAAAATTTTGTAAGAATACCTATAAAATTTAAACAAAGAAAATTAATAAAATTCAATGGTGGCTGTAGGCTCACTGGCATCTAGATTTTTACACCCCTGTTTTAAAAAATAAAATTTAGAATAGTGGAGGATAGCACTATTTGAACCATCGCGAAATAAAAGCTATCTACCACTAAAATCAAAATTCTCAAAATGATTAGATGGCCTTATATACAACGGCCGACTATCTTCGAATAGGCTGTGAGCCCTAAGGGGAATGCCCTTCGTGGTAGGTCTTTCTAAGAGAACCTAACCCGTATTTACTCAAGATTCGAAGAAAACCACGGAAAACTGTGAACGGAGAGGCAGACGTACGCGATTGTGTTCGAATCCATCGCCTCCATCTCACAGCTTCGAGAGCAGAACCTTTTAGCCACTGGTGGGGCCCAGAAGGATTTAAGAAGCAGCCCATGCTGTTTCTAGACAATATTTATAAACTAAAAATTATCCGTTTTGATCTAATGTTTTTGTACTAAACGTACGAGAATAGTTTTAAAGATAGTTAAAGTTGCTATGTTTTCGTAAACATGTCTAAATGTATGTGTTTGTTGCGCATATTTTACATGCGGATTTGTTTGCTTTCGTTTTTTATTCTTAATCTTCAGATTATTTTTTTAAAGGGAGGGATTGCCTTAAATAGAACAGTTTGAGTTGTTTTAATTGGACCCAAATATACATACATAAATTTGAAAAGTAATTAACTAATTTCGAAGGGTCAGTCTTTTTGGCACTAGTTTGTTTAATTTATCAATTTTTTATATAATGGATTATATTCATTCAAGTTAATGAATGTTTTGAATTAATTTATTTTGTATTTGGTCTAATTTGTTTATGTATTTTATGCGTTTTATGCTACCCTATTTATTGCCTATACTTATTGCAAAAATGCTCTATAATACTATTGCGTTTTGAATTGCAAATAGTCAATTTATATCTAGTATAAAACTAAATAGGTTTATTCCAGATAGTTTCTTAATCAACATAATAAATAATTGACTGTTCTATTTTAGTCAGTCTAAAATTGCACAATGAGACTCTGAAATATCAGGCTGTTTCGTAGAGGTTTGGGACTCTCCAACGAGGTTACATCTTTGCAAACAATCAGTGTTGCTTGTAAAGCGTCTAATATCTTAATTAGCCGAGAGCATATAACAAACGTACAAGATTGAAACATACTTCATTAGATGATATAATTATTCATTTATTTGGATAGTTTGTTGCAGTATTTTTATTTGTAAAGGTATAAGATAAAATTGAAACACAATTGAAACATAAAAGTCTAAATTAATTATAGTTATTTAAATTTTTAGTGATTTATTCATTTAAAAAATATAACTCGCTCTAATTTTCTGCCTATATATCTGATAATTCAAAATTTGAAAATTTAAGAATTTATTTAGAATTTGAATTTCTAAGATATATTTTAGGATTATTACAGTAGCATGATGAAAGTTTTGCATAGTACTTTCATTGTGTAAATCATTGTCAAAATTTAATCACGCATCTATCGTAAAAATAAAAAATAAAAATATTTCATATACGAAAGTATCGTTTTATTTATAAAAATCTCATTAAGTCTTCTAAAGGTTTTCATTAACAATCAATCAGCTTTCAATAACGTAAACGAGCTGAGTCGAATTCTGCTGAAATGACAGTTTCTTCTGAATCAACGACGACGTTTCAGTTTTTCCGGATAAATACGTAAAAGATACTTTCCTAACTAATTATTTAATGATTTTCTTTTTGTATCATTACATCAATTTTGAGAGCTCTAAGATTGAAAATAAAAATCCGAGAGCATTGCGACAAATAATGAAAAAACCCAATATTTTCTCATATTACTGTTGAAAAAAAAAATCAATTTGCAATCAAAGTTATTTTCTTTGCTACATTTAATACGGTGACAGATATTTTATGTATTTTATGTATCTATCACTATCTAGATTTCAATTAGTGTCATTAATCTTTCATTCTCATAAATCTTTAATTAGAGTATTCATTCATGATTATTTGATATATAATAAAGATAATCTTAAAAATACAAAAAGATTCACAATATCAGTTTTTGCTTTAGAGAACTTATCTTATATATTTCAGCTAAATAATCTATTCAAAGATTTAATGACTTATTTTTTTACTAATTTTACTTGATCATCATTATTACTTATCATTTGATTATTTCTACTCATATTTTAATAATTAAAGATTGAATAGAAACATACGACAAAATTTAGGCTTTTGTACCTAGTCATATTTATTTTCCTTAAAAAATACTAATATTAATTTTCTCTTATACCTTAAAAATTTTATTAGAATGGCTTTGATTTAGGAGATTAAAATATGTTTTTCATATTTTTAAGTACAATCAACAATGAACCTATTTACTGTCATGTTCTTTGTGTACACATAATATTAATTTATTGATAAAAGTTTCATTAAGTTTTCATTAGCGATTTAATCATTAGAGATTTTCATTAACAGTTGTTTAGAATGTAACAAACAGAATCGTAAATGAAAATTACTCTGGAATGTTAATATTTTTAATACATAGCTACACATTCTTTTATTTGTGTGATTACTTTTGTGAATATTTCTGCATGGTGGATGGTATGCAAATTTAAATATGCAGTTTTGTGTTTGATAAAAAATCTTTATATATTTTTGAATTAAACTTATATATTTAGTTTTATAAATTATTCTCGTAATGTATATATTTTTATGATATAAAATTGACTTCATCCTGAATTTCAAATGATATTATAAAACAGTATTCGTATTCTTGAAGTAAATATTTTATTTTGCTTTTAATTATATACATACTCTAAATTCACATTCGAAATATTCTAAATTCAAATATTTAGTAAAAAGTAAGTATTATAGAATTTCTATAACATTTTAAATTCTTCTATCACTATTGATCACAGTCAAATCGGTAATTTTTGCCGTTTTGTTGCGATAATGCACCTCGTAGTTCCTTATTTTATATTTTGTGGAATAACTTTTCTATTTATATACTTAATATCAATAATTTTTGTTTGTATCACTGACGTACATTTCATGTTTACGATGTGTTTTAGAGGTATTCCATACAATGCTATATACCGGGTGTTCCAAAAATAACCGGTAGATTTTAAAATTCAATAACATAAAAACGGTGACAGCTATTAAAAAAATTTTTGCAGGAGGGTTATGTATAATGCCATAAGTTTTATCTCCGTGATTTTTGATTTTAGTTCGGAAACCAAACAATAGATGGCGCTGACGGCGATTGGCACTCAGTCGAAGCCGAAACTGAACTCACTCAGCATTGATACAAAGGAAGGAGATTGAGGATATGGAGTGCGTCTCATTCGATTTGATTTCAATGAAATGCATTTTTGCCATGGATGTAACAGATTCTTCGATAGTGGAATGCAGCGTTCAGAAATGGGTATAAATTTCGCAAACAGTATTTGAGTTTGCAGGATATTTTACATTTATAAAGTTTTATTTGCCCGGATAAAATTACTTTCTTATGGCATGATTTAAAGAATATTTTATGCATCGTATTTTAAAACTACACTGTTAAAAATTTGAAACCTTTGCTGCATCATCACATCTCCGCTTTTATAGAAAAAGATTACTTCACTGTATTATGAAGCATCCTCATTGGTCAAAATTGAGATATTCTATAATAGCAATGCAGTGACGATGCAGCAAATGTTTCAAATTTTAACAATGTTGGTGAAGATATTTTGCTACAATCTTGCTCTTACACCTAGAGTTGCAAAAAGTCGGTTTATTCCCGGGTTTATTTCCAATAGACCAGGTTTATTCCCGAGTTTATTCCCAAAAAACAGAATTATTCCAAAAAATCCCGGGTTTTTTCCAGGTTTATTCCTAAAAACCCGGTTTATTCCCGGGTTTAAAGCGGGTTTTTTCTAACCTTTGCAACTCTACTTACACCGTAAAAAATTGACCTATTTGCTGCAGCGTCACTCCACCACCTTTATAGAAAACGGTTACAATATTGTATTATGGAGCATTATCATTGGTCATAAAAGACATATTCTATAAAAGCTGTGGAGTGACATTCTAGCAAATGGGTCAACGTTTTTGCAGTGTTTCTACACTGGTCAAAATCTTCTGCATTTTGTTGCAACGCACTCCACCGCTTGTATATAATATCTCTATTCCAACCAATGAGAAAGCTCAATTTCACGGCTAAGTAACCGTTTGTTTTCTATACAAGCAGGGGAGTGCGTTGCAACAACATGCGGCAGATTTTTAACAGTGTATGGGGAGGCATTTTTGTAATAACTCTATCGCATTTTGACATTTTTTAATAATTTTTTTTTTGCATTGCATAGCTGAGGTCCCTCTCAAGATCTCTTCTTTATTATATTTCTTGATTATTTTCAATTATTTTGGCAATTTTCAACAACAGCTGCAGGTGTGATGAAAGCTATTGAAGAAAACTCAGTCTCTGAGTTCACTATTCTGTAAGTTGTCTTTCTGCTGCAAGCGTATGCTGTTCACAGACTGCAAGTTTGCAGGTAAAAATGGTTTATTCTTTAGAACAGAGGATTTTTTTGGTGTTGAAATTCCACCGCCTAGAACACAGTGTTGCTGCTACAAGACGAAGTTTTCAACGGAAGTTTAATGTAACCAAAGGACCGAAAAGCGATACAATAAAAAATTTGTTTGAAAAATTTCAACGGACTGGAGACGTGAAGGATGAACGTGCTGGAAATATAGGGCGACCGAGTACGACAACAACAGAGAGTAATGCTCAGCTTGTGCAGAATGTGATCGAACAGCGGCCTCAGGTTTCCATTCGCCGTGTTGGAGCTGCGGTCCAAATAAAGCCAACGTCCACGTACCGTCTCATGCGCCAGAGTTTACACCTCTATCCATACAAAATTCAAACTCGGAAACCCCTCAGCGCTTCTTCTATTGATGCACGAGTAACATTTGCTAATGATATGGTGCAAAGGATTGATGTCGGCGATATCCAAGTGGACAGCGTTTGGTTTAGTGACGAAGCTTATTTTTACCTGGACGGTTTCGTAAATAAACAGAACTGGCGCATATGGGGAACTGAAAACCCCCATGTTGCAGTCCCATCATCCCTACATCCTCCAAATGTGTTGGTTTGGGCCGCCATTTCTTCCTAGGGGCTCATTGGTCCATTTTTCAGATCCGAAACGATTACTGCACCACGCTATCTGGACATTCTTCGAGAATTTGTGGCGGTACAAAATGCCTTAGACGACACTGCGAAGACCTCGTGGTTTATGCAAGATGGTGCCCGGCCACATCGCACAGCCGAGGTCTTTAATTTCCTGAATGAACATTTCGATGATCGTGTGATTGATTTGGGCTATCCCACACATGCAGGGAGCGGCGTGGATTTGCCTCCCTTATCGCCAGACATGAACCCCTGTGACTACTATCTGTGGAGACACGTGAAAGACCAGGTGTACCGCCACAATCCAGGAACAGTCGAACAACTGAAGCAGTACATCTCTTCTGTATGTGAAGCCATCCCTCCTGAAACGTTTATAAACGTTACTGGTAATTTCGTTCAGAGTCTACGCCATATTATTGCTGCGCATAGTGGATATGTGGAAAATATCGTTCTTTAGATTTTTCAGACTGCAGCGCCATCTGATGTTGAAAATTGTAAGTAATTTCGTAAGTTTGTCTGTCTAAAAATTTACTATTGTCCCAAGCACATTACAACAAACGGTGTATTATTGATTTTTCAAATATACCGTCATTTTTGAAACAGCCAGAATAAAGTTACTTTTACTTCCAAAACCGATTTTTAATTGAAATTAACTTTATAAAAAAAATCTGCAACCAAAATCGAAAATATAATCAAGGAGTGATCTTGAGAGGGACCTTACTTATGCAGTGCAAAAAAAAAAAAAAATTAAAATTAAAATGTCAAAATGCGACAGAGTTATTACAAAAATGCCTCTCCAAAAGAACACTATAAAAAATTGACCCATTTGATGCAGCGTCACTCCACAGCTTTTATAGAATATGTCTTTTATGACCAATGATAATGCTCCATAACGCAATAAAGTAGCAATTTTCTATAAATGCGGCGGAGTGAATGACGCTGCAGCAAATGGGTCAAATTTATTTACAGTGAATAGCTTTAGCTTGCGAGTTTCTTCGCGGGCAGGGACAGAGGGTTTACAGAATGACAAATTCACTGATTGCGTTTTCTATTATAGCTTTCAAATTGCCTGCAGTGCCATCTGTTGTTGAAAATTTTAAGTGATTCCGAAAGTTGTATACCTGAAAATTTACTATTGTCCCAATCATATTGCAACAAACGGTATATTTCTAACGCCGCCCATTTAAATTTTATTAATTTTTCAAATATACCGGTCATTTTTGTGACTCCCTGCATCGTCACCAACACTGTTAAAATTTGAAACTTTTGCTGCATCGTCACTCCATGTTATTATAGAATATCTCTATTTTGACCGATGAGAATGCTCCATAATACAGTGAAGTAATCATTTTCTATAAAAGCGGAGGTGTGATGATGCAGCAAAGGTTTCAAATTTTTAACAGTGTAGTTTTAAAATACGATGCATAAAATATTCTTTAAATCATGCCATAAGAAAGTAATTTTATCCGGGCAAATAAAACTTTATAAATGTAAAATATCCTGCAAACTCAAATACTGTTTGCGAAATTTATACCCATTTCTGAACGCTGCATTCCACTATCGAAGAATCTGTTACATCCATGGCAAAAATGCATTTCATTGAAATCAAATCGAATGAGACGCACTCCATATCCTCAATCTCCTTCCTTTGTATCAATGCTGAGTGAGCTCAGTTTCGGCTTCGACTGAGCGCCAATCGCCGTCAGCGCCATCTATTGTTTGGTTTCCGAACTAAAATAAAAAATCACGGAGATAAAACTTATGGCATTATACATAACCCTCCTGCAAAAAATTTTTTAATAGCTGTCACCGTTTTTATGTTATTGAATTTTAAAATCTACCGGTTATTTTTGGAGCACCCGGTATGTATAATTTATATTTCACTTCATAACAGTTTTAATGATTAGATGGTTATCATTCAGTTTTACATTTTATATATTTTTATATATTTTAACATTAATATACATTTTTATCACACTTTAATGTTGTATAACGCTTTTATGTACGGTACGTGTTTACGATTAACTCTAAAACTATTACAATGAAATTAATTATTTGTATTTTAATTTAGTTACATTTTAATCTCTTGAATAAGATTTGGAAATGTATATCTAATCTAATTGATAAAATCTTAAAATTTATTTGCATTTTGTAACTTAAAATAAAGAAATTTACCAATCGACAAAACCGTTTCAAAAAAGGCAATTAAAATATCTAAAAATTGTATATTTAATTTTCTATCAGTGATGATATTTGTTCTTCATACTATAGGAAACATACCTATGATTGCTGTATGATAGGTTTATTTTATTAAAGTGGAATAATTAAAAACAGGATAATATATTTGTTTATACATGTAGTTATTGATTATCGGTATAAATTTTTCTTATTCTCTTTCTGTTCTCCACTGTTTCTTGATTTAATTTCATTTAGTGGTATTTTCATCAACTTTAACATCATATACTTTACAACAGTATTTAAAAACTGAATGTACCACTAGATCATTTATTTAATGTAACGTGCTCATAAAAAATATGCCAGTTTCAATAGAATATTGTAACAGTTTAATTGTTGGAGCACAACTCCGGCTTTCCTGAAGAAATTACACTTTTATAACACGATAGCATCTAAAATATTTGTTACACTGACATAAAAAAAATGTAATGGACATTCGTAAAGCAAAAATCTCTGTGGATATTGAAAATTAGAAGTATTCGTCAACTCTAACACCCTTAAATGTGTGGTTTCAATATTTCCATTGAGAAAACATTGCGATTGTTTGAATGTATGTATTAAAAAAACGATTGTTTTTATAGTCATCTATCCTGAGATTTCTACTAAATTCATTTTACTAATATTTTTAACACTTTCCAACTATGTCGAAAAGTGTTTATGCACTCGGTTCGATTGCTCGACTGTTCACGACTGTTTCACGCTCGACTGTTCAAAGCCCTCCATAAAAATACCAAAAGTTTTTAAAAACCTTTTGCTGATTTAAGAAGTCAGACAGCAAGAAATCTACAGCTCAGCATTGATCCAGTGTTATCTGTGGCGTAGCTAAGGGGGGGCAAGGGGGGCGTCCGGCCCGGGCGCCGAGGCCTAGGGGCGTCAAGTTGAGAGAAATTGTTATATATTTATATTGGGTTGGGGGCGCAAAATTTCTTGCTGGCCTCGGGCGCCAAAAAACATAGCTACGCTACTGAGTGTTATTTCTCATTATTGAGGAATTTTCAATGTTAATATATTTTTCGATAACTAACTTTAAACAAAGCTGTCTCGAATGTTAAGCAGATAACACTCAGCCTTTCAATGCAACGGCACAAATCAATACTGCTTCCGGCTGAACTTGACTAATTTCTTCATGCCACACATCTTTTTTCCACAAAGAAGCTGAAAAACAAAATTAAGATATACTTTGTAAATCAAAATCTCTACTGACAAGAGTATTAGCAGACCAAGATAAACAAATAACAAGATCGAGTGATTATGATCACGCATCTGGTCTTCAGGCAGAAGTTTTTTTAATAGTTAGAAGCAAAGTTAGATTACATACCAATGTAGGGACAGTGGGAGGATTGTAAAGGATGTACGTGAAACGGCAAAAGATAATGTCGATGTCTCAGGATTTCAGCCCAGACTGTAATGCTTCATTTTGATAATTATCATCTACCGTTTTTTAGCTGAAAGACTTTTCCTTATCGGACGTATTTCTAAATCATTGAAAAAAGGAAATGTCTCATAGTCACGAATTTACTTGACTTTATCAGTTTAACGCGTGATCACCATACAAAAATCACTGTGTTTAACTTTGAATAAATCTGGTGTAGATATTGAGGAATTGTTGCTTAGAATAAATTGTACCGCTTTTAGTATAGTTTGGCGCATAGATGAAGTTGTGTTTGAAACATCTTTTACAAAGGATGGGCTAAAAAGATTTATTTTAATAAATTGGCTCATTTACTGATAGTTTAGCATTTGAAAATTACCTGAGTCATATGACGATTAAATTAGCACATAAAAATTAATATTCAACAGCTGTTATTACAATCTAAATTTTATACAAATCAGTAAATATTAAACATAAAATATATATGTATATATTGTTATATATTTTTAAAGTTTATCTGTTAGTTTATGCGACTCCCTCCTCCGACATATATGATTGACGAATGCTAGTTCAGATTATTTAAGACAAATCACACATCAAATTAAAGGTGAACCAATAGTTTTGTTACAGTCTTGCTCTCAGTGAATGAAAGTAAAAAAAAAAAAAAAAAAAAAATTAAACATAAAAAATTATAATAAAATTACAACATAGAATATTTAAAAATTTATATTAAATAAAAGATATATTAAATTCTTTATATTAAAAAAAATTATGCACGTATATTTCTTAGGGACTGAGAAAAAAATGATGTGTCATGATAAAAAGTAACACGCCGGAATCCTTTTAATAGGCTACGAATTTTATTATTAAAAAAAAATCATGTCCAATATGTCATGCACATATTTACCCCTTTCTTTCAACTCAAGTATTAAAAGAAAAGATGCATTTTAAGATAATCTATGAAAAAGATCTGATTGCATTGAAGTGTATATTAAAAACTTTAGAAGATAGTCACTTAATGAAATCAAAAAGCTATAAATTTCAAGAAGACTTCCGAAGTTATAAACCATAAAGAAAGAAATGAAACAAACAAACATTAAATTAAGGTTATATTATCCCACTAACAGTGTTGTAAATGAAAAACTCATGCTACAAGAAAGGTAACACTTAATTAAGAATGATAAAATTATTTTAAAAAACACATAAAAATATTTACATCATAAAGAAAAATAAGAAAATGTGTAACTTTATATGCATGCTGAGTGTCATTTGTAACGATTGGTTGGTCGTGGTGGAGGTTAAATGCAGACATACTCAGTAATTAAGATAAAACAACAAAGTTTATTAAAATGATGAGGGCTGAAGGGAAGTGGAGCAAGTCTTAATTTTACACAACTGAGAATACTATGAAAAGCTAAACGCATACTCACAGGCTCCGGCCTAGCTCAATCGTGGCACCTTCTAATACTTCTCAGTATCTCTTGGCTGAGCTGCTAGATAAAACTTAATTAGACAGCCCGTGGCTGTGTGTAATTCTTTCTTCACAAATAATCAAAATGAAACTACTATGAAGTTTCTTACCCCGGCCAACTCTCATGTCAACTATCGAAACTCCTTTACACTTCACTGGAGGCCCGCTGCTACTTTCAATCGGCTAGCACTTCGCTGAACAATATCTCACTTCGCTATCTAACGCCACAGATACTCACACACTGGCTAACGCCACAGATGCTCTCTCGCTGGCTAATGCCAGAGACACTCAAACCCAAGCTTTTATATGCTGCAAACTGAGATACTTCACATTATCATATTACTAATTACCGCGAGCTAACTGCAGAATCCGAAAGAGCACACACACTCTAGAAAGTTAAAGTAAAAGAGAGGATATATGTCGCTTTTACGCTTACACATGTTAAATTATTGACGTCACGATCTCAAAAATACTAGAGTGCCTTTATGATAAAGGTCACTCCCTCACAACCCCCCCTCGGATTCCGCAGAGAAAAAGGACTGGGCCAAATGCATGCCCAGGACTTTTTCTTGTTATAAATTTCGAGCCTAAAAAAAAACACAGTGATGGGTGAAATTTAGAACCAAACAACTTTTAAAATATTAACTTTAACCCATCACAACCAAAAAACCTCAGTTTGCATCAAATATTCAATCCAATCATTCTTCTATCTTACAAATAGCCTCCGTAAAACTTCCAAAAACTCGTAAAACTTTCAAAACTAATTACTTCTTCTTTCAAAATAGCCCACTCCACTGGGAGTGCTAAAATTTCTCAAAACACTAATCTTCCGAAATTTTCCTCAATATTGCAATACAACTATAATTTTACCAAAAATCTCTTCATAACTTTCCTAATACTAGAATTCGCACCAAGTCCAAAAAACCCAATGCGCAAAAATTTTCCTCATCCAAAATTCCGCACTCATCTAGAATTAAATTTACTTCATACTAAAATAACCCTGCTACTACGTAATACCTGCATACCCATTAGCCAATGAACTAACTCCCAAAATTCTTCAGAACTTAACTCCACTTTAACAATAATTGGGGCACATACGTACAGCGTCACATCGCTGTGCTTATGCAACAATCAAAAAATATCAAATTTACAAAATGACGTCATTATGCTCTTCATCTGTATTAACTAAAAGAAAAATAGCAGAATCAATACATAACACAGGTATACTTCCCTGCAAGAAAATCACATTAACATAGAATTTTAATACAATACAATTTCAAATTCAAACGCAGCTTAAAACTTCGCAACTTGCGAAAACCATTCCCAACTAAAGTACAAACGTAACACATAAAACACGAACGGTAAGAAGAAAGTTAATTCATTAAATGTTAGAATAAGAGATAGAAACCGTGTCAAGGACTTCTTGTCCGCAAAACACGCGCGCGCCTGAACCGCGGCGCGTGTACAAAATATCCCAAATTACTATCTGTACTTTCTGAAAATTTAAACATACATTAACATACATTCTATAACACATGAACAATATAACAATATAATAACATTTTTAACAGATAACATAACAATTTAACAATAGATCCAGAATTTTTAAAAGCAGTTAAGACCAAAATCTCAAACATACATAAAACTAACAATTCTGCAAACAAATTTTGAACACAATTAAGCACTAAACGTGAGTCCGTCAAAAAATTCCAAAAATTGGCCGAAAATACAAAACAGTCTCTCTGCTTTCCATTCCTTCACATTGCTACCACATATATGCACTCTAATAGAAATTTAATAAAGAACATTATCACCCAATCATAGAGATGATTCGCTGCTAGCCGGCTTCATACTACAGGATGGCTTTCTCCTCTTGTTCCAGAAACCTTGTACGAAGGATCTTTCGTCGTCAGAACTGTACGGTGACGCCACAGTTGACTGTCGTGCCTGCAGCCTGGTTCTGAATGGATGCCGTTTGATACTTGTAGGTTCCGCTCGACGACTCTGCTCTGGCCGGTTCGCTGGGGTCCCTGGCGAGATTCTCACTGTTGATGCCGGTAATCTGAGAGTTGTCTCCTCTTTCTAGACGCACCCGAAGTTACTGTAGATCCTAGGCCACGTTTCTTTCCGGATCTATGCTGTTTCTTATTAGGCAAAAATTCGGAATTTAAAGTTCTTTTAAGAGTTTGACGAGTGTCCATACGAAATTTTTTCCGGGGATTAATCACTGAAGATGGTGAATTATTAGATAATTTATGTTTCTGAGGTTGCTGTCTATTAAGTGGAGGAACGGGATAGTTTATAATCTTTTGTATTTTATGGCACACAGAGTCTGATGTATTTGGCACTGTTCTCTTATTTTTATTATCATACTTTGCTCTCGGATTGCTAGGCTTTCGACTTTCAACAACAGTTTTTGGAGCTGTTTGACCAAATTTTCTTCTTGAATATTGATAAAAAGAATTAGATGAAGAAGTGCTGGACACGGGACACTCATTGGATCGGGAATTTCGCGAAAAACCACTCAACACATGAGAACCTTCACTACCATTTTCTCTAAACTTATAAACTCTAACCTGATCCAGATTAACAGTCATTCTTTCACCATTGACATTAACAATCAAATTATTATTTCGAACTTCGAAAACCTCGAACGGACCTACAAACTTCGGACCAAAATTAGCTACCCTCTTTTGACGACTTGAACTTAACCAATGTTTTTCTATTAACACAAAATCTCCAACTTTCACTTCTAACTCCCTTCTACGCATATTATAATACTGAGCTTGCTTTTCTTGCGCTTTTCCCATCTGAACTTGAGCTTCCTTAACCAACCTCTCAATATCCTGACACATGTACTGACTTTCCGCATCTGACACCATAACTAGCATTTGGAATGGAGTAATGACTTTTCTACCCAAAAACAATTCAGCTGGCGTTTTCCCCGTCGACTCGTGAACTGCTGTACGAAGTGCATACGCCAAATGCTGAAGAAACTGGTCCCAATTTGCATGATGAGAAGCAACATACGAAGAAATCATTTGAATTAATGTACGATTTACACGTTCAGCCATATTAGACTGAGGACGATACGGAACAGTAAAAGAATGATCTATCTCCAGCTTCTCACACAGGGCCTTAAATATATCAGAAATAAAACAAGGGCCATGATCGCTAACTACCCTAATTGGTGCAGCATATTTAGAAATATAATTCTCAAAAAATGCATCGGCAACTGCAGGTGCAGAAGCATTCCTGAGGGGGACTAATTCTACCCATTTACTAAAATAATCAACTATAACTAGTACAAATCTAAATCTTTTAGGATTAGACAATGGATAAGGACCGATTAAATCTACACCTACACATTCATTAGGAAAATTTACTTTAATAGGAATTAATTTGCCAGCTGGACTTACATTTTTATAATTATAACGTTGGCATGTGCTACAGCTAGAGACATAAGCGCGCACTGCTTCCCGCATTTTAGGGAAGTAGCAGGATTCACAAATTCGAACATAAGTTTTCCTGATTCCTAAGTGACCTGCTAATGGATTATCATGAAATTCTTTCAAGATGGCCTTACGAAGACTAGCCGGAATAAAAACTCTTAATTCACCATGTGAATTTACAATTTTAGAATAAAAAAGAAGACCATCGATAAGCTTAAAAGATTGGGACCATTTTTCAAACATAGGCACATCTGCGCTCGGGCATCATCAGGATTTTCCAAATAACGATACAAACTACCAAACTCTTCATCTTGCTTCTGTTCCCTTATCAACTGCTCTCGTGACCTTAACACCAAGGTAGATAATGCACAACACTTAATTTCCTCCGTGACCTCTAAACCACCATGCGGGTTTCGAGACAAGGAGTCCGCTACCGCATTCTCCTTGCCAGCCCTATGTTCTATAACCACATTATACTCTGCTAACTTCAAACACCAACTGACCATACGAGACGACAAACCCTTTCCATTAGTTAACTTTGTCAAAGCTGAATGATCCGTAATGACTTTAACCGGTATATTAGTGAAAAAACAACGAAATTTATTCAAAGCCCAAATTACTGCAAGACACTCCCTTTCCGTAATCGAATAATTCCTTTCCGCTGCATTTAAAATTCTCGACGCAAACGCTATAGGTCGACCTTTCTGTGCTAACATCGCTCCAACCCCCACTGCACTCGCATCGCAATACACTTCAAACTGAGACGAATAATCGGGGTGAGCCAAAACAGGAGGGGAAACTACTGCCTCTTTTAATAATTCAAACGATCTCTGAGCCGCTGATGACCATACAAACTTCACCCTTTTCCTTTTTAAATTATACAACGGTTCACATAACTCTGAAAAACGTGGGATGAACTTGGCAAACCAAGCCACCATTCCTAAGAATGTCGCCACTTCCTTACTATTTTTGGGGGGACTCATTGACGTAATTGCTTCAACTTTCACATTATCTGTATTAATACCATCACGCGTAATTTTAACTCCTAAATACTTTATCTCTTTTCTCAAAAATTTACATTTTTCTAACTTAACTGTTAACCCAGCATCTCTTAACAACGTAAATACTTTCCTCAATAATCTTAAATGCTCTTCAAAAGTAGCTGACATTATAATTATGTCGTCCAGGTAGACCAAGACACCCTTGCCAAGCAAAGGTTTAAGGATATTATTCATGGCCTTCTGGAACGTTGCCGGCGCTCCCGAGAAACCAAAACTCATTCTTTTAAAAGCAAAACAACCGTCCCGAGTAATGAACGCAGTCTTCGGTATGTCCTCCGGCTTCATTGCAATCTGAAAATAACCCGACGTAAGATCCAACGTTGACATATAATTCGTACTCGTTATATTAGCCAAAATGTCATCAATAACTGGAATAGGATACTGAGGGTATTGCGTTATCGCATTTAACTTTCTATAATCTACTGCAAACCTATATGCCTCTGGATTATCTAAACTTTTCCCATTATGTTTACGACATAACACTACTGGAGATGCAAAAGGAGACTCAATCGGCATTATAATATCGTCCGCTAGCATTTTTTGAATATGATAATCAATTATACCTTGTTTAACTTTATCATAACGATATGGTTTACTAGCAACAGGTGCTTTCAAACCAGTATCAATCTCATGCCACGCAACATGCGTTAAACCCGGTTTATCAGAAAAAACCTCTCCAAATTCATTCAAAAACTTATTAAATTCCTCCTTCTCGATTTCACTTAACCCCGACTCCTCCAAATTAACTGACACTGAAACATGCTCTTTCTTACTCACATTCTCATCATTATTCACGATTAACGACTTTTTAAAGAAATCCAAACTAATTCCTCTATCCTTCATATAATCCACACCAACTATACAATGCACTGTTAATCCATCTAACACACAAAACTCCCAACATGTCTTAAACGAACGAATTTCAACTTCCAATTCTACTGAACCTTTATTATCGCAAGCTACTCCCTGTGCCGACTGAACCACCAGACTTGACCTCTTCAACTTCTTATACGAAAAATATTTCCGATAACAATCAAAAGAAATGAACGACTTATCTGCCCCTGTATCGAAGAAACTTTTAACGACAATACCATCCAACACAATTAACACTTCAAGTAACTCAACCGGATTAATAGTAATTTTATTCAAACTCACAGAAGGCTTTTCCGATTTAATATGTGACTGCATACCTTCCGAAATACAGTCACCTGCCAGTTTAACTGACCCGCCCTCTGAACACATCTCTTTTGCATTGACCTATTTTCCAAATTCTCATCCGAAGTTAATCTCCTTACTTGCGAAGAAACATTCCTGTCCCGTACTCCCCCTCTCCGATCATAACCACTATTCTGTCTATTTCCATACATATTTCTCTCACCACTTCTAAAACTATTAGCACCACCACAATTCCTATTACCATTACTCGTATACGACATATTACGACCAAATCCATCATTTCTATTACGCAAATTATTATCCGGAAATCGTTGTCCCCCTCTCAAAAAATTACGATCCCCCTCATTTCTCAAATTACTATCCGCGACAGGTCTCTGACGAGGGCTACGCAAATCCCGTTGATCCGAGCTATGCCGAGTCTCATACTTCGATAATATCTGATGCATTTCTGCAAAATTCTTCGGTGCTCTAACTTCAATAAAGTCCTGTATATTCGTATTAAAAAGAGGAAAAACAATGTCCAACAATTCCTCAAATGTGATATCTAAATCTAATTTATTTTTTAGTTCAAGCTTACGTAGATAAAATTTTGACGCCGACTCATAAATATTCTGCTTATTACAATAGAACTTTTTCTCAAAATACTTTTATCTTTAATGGGAGGAAATGACTTCTTTAACTCAATCACAGTTTGTTCAAATCTTTTCGCTTCATCAGTAATCAAAAACTTTCCTATATTCTCTAACCACAAAAGTGCTTCGGCCTTCAATGGGCATTTAAGCACTACGTATCTACTTTTCTCAGGTATATTATTGAACAAAATATAATCATCTAATTTAACTAAAAATTCACTAATATCACCCTCACCGGTGAAATACACACGTGGCACAATCTCACAGTGTCCGATGTTTCGTTGGGCGCCATTTGTAACGTTATATGCATGCTGAGTGTCATTTGTAACGATTGGTTGGTCGTGGTGGAGGTTAAATGTAGACATACTCAGTAATTAAGATAAAACAACAAAGTTTATTAAAATGATGAGGGCTGAAGGGAAGTGGAGCAAGTCTTAATTTTACACAACTGAGAATACTATGAAAAAGCTAAACGCATACTCACAGGCTCCGGCCTAGCTCAATCGTGGCACCTTCTAATACTTCTCAGTATCTTTTGGCTGAGCTGCTAGATAAAACTTAATTAGACAGCCCGTGGCTGTGTGTAATTCTTTATTCACAAATAATCAAAATGAAACTACTATGAAGTTTCTTACCCCGACCAACTCTCAAATCAACTATCGAAACTCCTTTACACTTCACTGGAGGCCCGCTGCTACTTTCAATTGGCTAGCACTTCGCTGAACAATATCTCACTTCGCTATCTAACGCCACAGATACTCACACACTGGTTAACGCCACAGATGCTCTCTCGCTGGCTAATGCCAGAGACACTCAAACCCAAGCTTTTATACGCTGCAAACTGAGATATTTCACATTAACATATTACTAATAACCGCGAGCTAACTGCAGAATCCGAAAGAGCACACACACTCTAGAAAGTTAAAGTAAAATAGAGGATAGATGTCGCTTTTACGCTTACACATGTTAAATTATTGACGTCACGATCTCAGAAATACTAGAGTGCCTTTATGATAAAGGTCACTCCCTCACAAATGGAAAAGAAACAAGTAAATTATTTAACTTCATACTGAATTACGAAATATTATTACTAAATTTACCCTTAATTATGCACATCTTATCAACCATGTGTTTTAGTAATATAATTACTTTATTTAAAAATTTACATTTAGATGTTTCAAGTCAACGAACTGTGAAACTTAATTAGCATTTCTTCGTTCCTCACTTTGAAAACAATACGGTAATGCTATCACATGTATTAATACTTGAACAGTTTCATGCATTTATAAAATAAGATACATTGTTTCATTACTTTAAGTGTTGATTATGCTGAAATTCGGCTCACGTTCCCATGGAGTCGGCCTTGCAATATACTTATATACATAAGCGTTATGATGATGGACTGGTATCAAACATACACTTTTTTTTATCAGTCATGAGTAGTATTTTTTAATGAAATTGCAATAGCATTTAAGAGAACAAAATTTCTCTCCAGAAGTATACGTACATATATTCAATACATCATATTTATTGATATCGTTACTATCATTCTTTACTTATAGTATTAATTTTTATTTTACTTATTTGAGTGAAATATAAATAAAGATTTTAAAAATATAAATTTAGGATTTATTTAGTTTAAAGAAGTTAAAATTGCTTCTTATTTATCAGGATTAAAATCGATATTTAGCTTTTATTTATTTATTTGTTTTTTTGTGTGAATTAAATGTATTATTTTGTTTTTAGTAAATGGATGTTTTAGTTACAAGTTTTTATATTTTTTATTGTATAATGAAGCTTTTTTATTAATATGAAAAATTGCTTTCCGGAATAATATATTGGTAAAAAGTATCAGATGCATTGCAATATTAAACTAAAATAAAACTAAATAAACTAAACAAAAAAAAAAAAAAACACACAAAAAAAAATACAGCAAATTTGTTTATATACACTGTATGGCAATTAATGACCAGACACATTAAATTTTAGACATTTTGACAAATCTTTAAAAATATACTGTCGGGTTTTTCTAGAATTTCAGGATTATGAAGATTATGTTTGACCGCATATATATCAGCGTCTAATTCATAAGGAGGACATTAGGCGTGCGACAAAAAATCAAAGAAAAAAGTAATATTTTGAATCATCCTGTATATTAAAATACACGGAATGATTTATCACTATAGAATACAAATATGTAGATACTGTATAGCATGTCCACTGACTTTTGTAAGAATTGAACGATTATTCATGGCAATATAGCATTTTTTATAATTTCAAAAAATTTCTGCGTGTTTTTAGCTTATATCATGCAGGGTTTTCTACTAAATTTAACGCCACTTTCAGAAAATCTGGCAAAATGTTGTATAAACAGCATAGTATAATTGATATATAATAATATTAAGTATTTTATGAAATATGAGTAGCTGTATGAAATATTTTTTATCTAAACATGCGCGAACCATAACATTGATCTTTTCACATAATTTAATAGCCAACTAAATTAAGCAACTCATAAAAAACTGCAGTCAAATATCGAAAAATTCGATAACATACCATCTATAGAAGTGAAATGATTTTTAGGTTTCTTTAAAAGTAGCTGAATGATATGAAATTTTTCACAAACTGTAAATTTTATTAACTGAATTTTAGAAAAAATTCAGTACTTAATTATTATCGATGAAAAAATTTAGAAAAAATAATTCGACTTTACAACTTATTTTTTAAATGGAATAGGTTCGATCTGATAATTATCCAAGATTAACTATAGCATCAAAAGATAAAAAAATAAAAATGAAAATAAAAGGTTAAAAAATGTTACTTAATATATTATAACGAGTATTTGAAAAATGACATTTTCTATGACTAAATTTTATGACGAAAAATATCAATGAATGAATCATTAATGAATATTGATGTAAAATTGACATTTTCTATGTCTAAATTTTTATCTAAATTTTATATTTACACAAATTCAATATTTAAAATAATAATAATAATAACAATAAGAGCGGCTTCCGTGGGATTTTTTTTTCTCAAAACATATTTATTTTTTTCATTTTTAACAACGATTTTGTACATTTCGATTTCCTATTCAAGTAAAAAGGTAAAAAAATTCATTAATAATTAAAAAAATAAAAATTAACCATACATGATGCAAAACATATTTCAGTTTTAAGATTTATAAGACAGGCTTTTATTTTATATAAAATGAGTCTTCACATCCGCTGGATAATAGAAATTTTATATGTCTTATTCAATTTAAGTATGCGTATAACTTCACTATCAAGATACTCAAAAAATCGGCTATCTAATGATTTATGTACCTTCATTTAATTGAAACAGAATTATAAATATTTAAAATTAAATATAGTTTATAATAATTCCAAGTTTTATCAGAAATCATTCATTTATATTTTTTCAAAATAACACGCATTTTAACTAAATAATTGTTTTTTCGTTGCTAGGGGAAATTGCAATAAAAAATATATGATAAAAAACGTGGCTTACGTGTTGCAAGACAGCGGTAAAAAATATATGTTTAAAAGTGTAAAGCTAATGGAAAACATTTTAAAATGACAAACATTAAATTTACTTCCAAATACGCTCCTGGATTTACTACAAAATATATTATCAGTACAAAAATTCTATAAAATAGGTATTATTAAATCTTTTATGCAATACAAATACCAATGGGTGGTAAAAGTGCATTAAGCAATGCAAACATTAATTGATAATACTTTAATCTTTATTGAAAAAAAAAAGCAGAAATATACAGATATTTAGGTGCAGTCTTAAAATAGTGATACAGTCCATAAATATATCCAAATTGGATGAATATTAAGTGTTACAAAGGAAATTTGCACACGCATTTGAAAAATTACAAATTTCATTATTTCTATATAAACAACTTTAACCCTGCTGTTCTGTTTGGGTCTATTTGACCCGAAAATTTTATTGTTCACTTATAAAAAAAATTAGCGCAGATATTTCCATGAAACTTTTTGACTTTGTTCATTCGTAATATAACTATATATTCCTAGAAGTACTTACGTCTATTTATATTTCCAAGAGATATTTTTTAACTTAGTCCTAATGTACTGTTCGAGTCATATTAACCCGAATTAAAAAATTATTTTATCATGCACTTTTAATTTTGTTTGGAATCATTCAATAAAAATAATTACTGCAACGTACATATTTCGAAATCTGTTTCGTTGGCACAGGTGTTAGATCACGTGACAGGAGAGCAAAGTCAAATGTCGATATCATTGGCGGAAGGAAAAAAATGCACCTCTTAGTAGCATTTCTTTTTTCTTGCTGTATTTCAATTTCTAATAGTCTGAAGAACAGTTGTATCTCTGAGTATTAGTGAAAAAATGGTGAATCGTAGAAATTTGAGAGACGCTGATATTGTTAAATTAATGGAAGCCTCTGACAGAGAAGAGGAAAATGCGTCTGAGTATGAAAATCATACAGGTGAGGAAATTGAAAGTTCTGACAATGATTTTGATATTGATATTCAAAAGACGCACAATATACAGAGTATTTAGTCTAAGAATCGTGAAAGAGTATGGAAACTGAATCCCCTTCTTCATTCTGGTCGATTAACGTCTGCTAATATTATAAAAACTACTCCAGGTGTCACAAGATATGCAACGACAAGGATAACTGACATAAAAAGTGCATTTGGGACGGTATTCAATTCAACAATCGAGAACGAAATCATAAAAATGACTAATATAGAAGGAAGAAAAGTGTATAAAAAAGAATGGAAAGATATTAGTACTGAAACTTTTCAAGCATACATCGGATTATTATTATTAGCTGATGTGTACAAATCATATGGAGAATCAACAAAAAGTTTGTGGAATCAAGAAACAGGCAAAAATATATTTCATGCTACAATGTCCCTCGAAACCTTTCATATGATATCGAGAGTTATTCGTTTTGACAATAAATCTACCAAGCAAGAAAGAAGGTCTGTAGATAAATTAGCTGCTGTTCGAGATATTTGGGAAAAGTGGATAGAAATTCAACCTAAATTGTATAATCCAAGGGAAAATGTTACTGTAGATGAACAATTAGTAGGATTTCGTGGACAAACCCTTTCAAACAATATATACCTAGTAAACCCTCCAAGTATGGGATAAAAATATGGACTTTATGTGGTAGCAAAACTTCGTATGTACTGAATGCACAAATTTATACTAAAAAAAATCAAGGATCAAAGCCAGAGAAAAGTCAGGGTATGCAGGTAGTGAGTGACCTTACTTATGGGTATTCGGGGCACAATGTTACATGTGATAACTTTTTCACATCTTATAACTTGGGAAAACTTCTTCTAAAACGGAAATTGGCTATGCTTGGCACCATTAGAAAAAATAAGCTCGAACTTCCTGAGAAAATGCTAAACAAAGAAGTGCACAGCTCATCATTTTATTTTACAGAAGATACAACAGTTGTAAACTACATCCCTAAAAAGAACAAAAATGTTATTCTTATGAGAACTTTCCATCATAAAAATGAAGTTAGCGACAGACCTGACAAAAAACCACAAATGATATTAGATTATAATGCAACTAAAGGGGCGGTGGATAGTCTTGATCAACTTTTGAGTACATACACTTGTAAGAGAAAAACAAATCGCTGGCCTATGATAGTATTCTATAATATGCTTGATACATCTGCTTACAATGCATTTATTCTGTGGATTTCAATAAACAGCAAATGGAATGAAAATAAACTAACCAAACGAAGGCTCTTTTTAGAAAAATTGGGGAAATCTCTAATTTTTCCCCACATTGAAGTAAGATAGCATCTTCCCAGAAGCGAAGATTCAGTCAAAATTGTGAAGAGAATGCGTAGTAAATGTGCAAACGTACCCTCGGAATCAGATGAGAACACTTCATTGTGTACTAAACGTGCAAGATGCAAGTTCTGTCCATCAACCAACGACAACAAAACTAATATATTATGTTACAATTGCAAAAAACACACTTGCAAATTTCACGTAAGATATTTTTGTCCAAATTGTAAATAAAAGTAAGTATTCAAACATTTTTAAGTTATTTTACTGGTATTTTGCATTATTTGATATATAGTTAAGCTTTTTTTACTATTTTTTTAATTATTTCTAAAATAGTTATTTTCATTTACTGCTAGAAAAGGTAATATTCTAAATCGGGTCACATTGACCCGAACACTACATACGTATAGTTAATGCGAACAGAACAGCAGGGTTAAAGTACTATTATATACAATGATCTAATGTATTCGATATATCCATAACTAGCCTGGCACAGCTGTCACATACACACAACATTGGCTCTTTTTTTTCTTACTGGAAAACTTCATTTTCAAATACCACTTTTATAAATATTTTTTTCTATTATTTTAAAAAGATAAAAGTAATAAAAAATAGAATTCAGTTATGAATTATTGAACAAAGTAATTTATATTATTTTAAAAAAGAAAATAAAAGTAAATATGTAGTTTAATAATAAATAAACAACAATAGCCGGGTTATCATGTGAGGCATAAAACCGCCATTTTGTTGGAATCGCGCCAACGTGTTGTGTATATGACGTCTGTGGCAAAATAATTACGTCGACCTAATGCAAACTTGCGCGATTTTTCAAAAATTTTATCTAAACAAATACAAAAAGTAATTATTATATGCGTTTTATTAATTATTATATGCATTTCTTACATGGTACAAATAACCTTACATGTTTCTAGCTATAATTAGCGTAATTTGACGTTTTGGTTTATGCGGTTTATTTTTAAATATGCCGAAAATTTTGCTCTCTATAGAGAATTGAGCTATAGCTCAATAATTTTAATAAGATTTACGATTAGTATATTCCGTTAATTTACATTACATATAATTTTCCTTTTCTTTAATCCTTACATATTATTTTCATTTTCTGTAAATTATTTTTTTAATAATAAACATTATTTACGTTTAAGTGATATGCACAAAAATACAGACTGATAGATAGTAGAGATTGTAGAGATTAATAATACATTAAAAAATATATCATGTACAAATTTGTAACTAATGAGGTTTTATTGAAAGATTTCCAAGACTTAAGCAATTTTTACGATCAATCATTAACGATATAATCACTTCCTGAATTAAACATAGAAAATATGCGAATAATGTATAAAATAAAATATTTTCATGGAACGAATCTGGCTTTCACATATCATATTTTCTTTTGAAATCTTTCCATTCAGTATCACAAATTTCCATTAAAACGATTCTATCATTAATCTTATATTCATAGCTTTACTTTACAGTAAAACTTTTGTCAAAATGTCCAGAAAGATTAATTGTCAACATAAATATATTTATAAAAACTCTTAGTGCTGTTTACAATCTTCCGAAATAAAAGTTTAGAACTTGTTTAACAAAAATCATAAAAATACAACAAAAACTTTATTTTTATTGCTATTATTATTTTTTATTACCGAAAACATCTAAATACTAAATTTAGCTTTGTCATAAATTTACATGACTGTATTCGTACTTAAAATTAAATTATATTATTTTAAACTTTTATTTAATTTAAAAATTTAAATATTAAGCAAATCGTGACTATGTACACGTTTTTGAAAATCAATACTCTCGTTTTCTATAAATTTCTATGTTTTCAACCGTTTCAAAGAGCCATCCTCATTAAAATTACGTATGCCTTGTGCAGATTTTTCTTTTTGTGGTGAACTGAAACGTCAATATTTCTGCCAAAAAGGCGGTTATCTCAAACGATGTTTTATGAACTAGTGGAGAATGTGAAAATATCTGTAATTAATAAACGACATTGAATAAACAGTAAATTACCGAAAAAAATCTCCCCTTTACTGACAGGAAATTGGGAAATAAATATGTTAAATTAGTTAGGGGATATATTTTGAATTTATAATTTTTTCTGGATTTATACAGTTCGCAAAATATACGAGATGAGAGACTCTTATATAGAGGGGGCTCACTTTCGGTACTTAAGTATTAAATATTAATTATAAAATAATTTGGATAAAAAATTTGAAATATGGATAATTTCAATCGCTGCGGGGTGAAAAATTTGTCTTTTATGTATATTAGTTTGCATTTTTTCCCCAATGAAATTCGTTCTTATCTTCAAGTGCATCAAGTACCCCAAAAATAGTTAAAAATTGAATTGTTTATGAAAATTTATAGGCTCTTAGGTTATTGTTATTTAAACTATTTCAGGACGGGGTGAGAAAGTTTTAATAAATGCATGTTAGTTTACATGTCTTTTTAATGCAAAATTCCTGCATATTTTCATGTACCGAAATTGCCTCAGAAGTAGTTAAAATTGCTTTAATTTTGATAAATTTCACGGTTTTTGGATAAATTTTCCGGTGCCGCAGTACACGTAAATATTTGCCTAAAATTGATTCTTATGGAAATTCTGAACTAAAAATTACAAATAAACACAGGAAATAAAGAATCATTATATAGCAATACACAGCTAGGAATATACAATATACAGCTAGGATATGTAAAATATCTTATGGTTTATTATTAACTGTATAAAATTAAGTTTTATATTATAGGAAAGACATCACAGAAGTGCATGTGATGAAGCAAAAAATTCCTATACAAAAATTACAAAGAAGGAACATTATATTATTTTAAAGGAACCCAACTCTCTGTACATTGGGCACGTTACAGTTGCAGCAGGAGGAGAGATGCAAGTGTTGCGTCGGAAAGGAGCTATTTATACCACTAAATTTTAAAAGTATTCCTTGCTTTATTTAATGATAATATTTCAGAGATTTAATAAAGCAAAGAATTCCGTAAAACTTTAGTGGTAAAAGTTAGCCATTTTCGATGCAGCGCTTGGATCCTTGCATCAGGAGAAGGTGTAGCCGTGAAAAAAGTAAATACTGTCTGATGCAGCTGGAACTCAATAGACCCTCATAATAAATCACTTGTTTGCTTCATAAAATGAGTTGACTTTACAACATCTACTAAATTCTTTAGAAAGTGCAGAAATTGGTCCTCAGACTTTTCCGGACTAATTGGTACAGTAATCAATATTTGCGAGGAGCTATCTTTATCATCCTTTTATTACATAAGTTTGAAGAATATGTCATATAACATAGGTAGAAAGGGTCTCAGCAATGAATGATCAGCAATATTTATATAACATTTGCATAGCAATATCATGTGCTGCATGTGGTTCTAATCGGGTATTAAAAATATCTGTCTCAGCTGTTTACTCAAAATGGCTAACAGCTTACAGAGAGAATTTTAAAGTTTTATGTTGCCACAGAAAGTCCATCATATATCCCCGTTATTCTTACAAAACACATTATGATTCTATATCAAAACAAAGCCTTCAATAATAGTATACGAGAAACATATTTAGAAATTTGTCGCGCTCATTAGATAGTATTTGAAATTTAATCTCATAATTGATAGCAGACGCTGTTATTCAATGAAATAGCTTTTTTTCATCCTGAAAATATGTTATTGCCAATGCTCTTGAGTAATAGGGAGAATATTTTGTCGTCAGAAATACGCAAATTAATTTTTGTTAGAAATAAAATTGAGAATCATCAAAAGTAAAAGTTCTTCACGAACCAAAAATACAGTTTAAAGCAAAGGATCATTAAGAACTTAATAACTATCAATGAGTTGAAATTTTCAAACTACTTTTGATGAACTTGCCTTGTGAAAAAATTGAGGCTATGATGAATGTACAAAATGTGAAAATACCCAAACAATATTAAGCTTTTGAAAGAAGCATTCTCTTTGTACCTGAAGCATCAGGAAAAATACATTTGGAAAAGAATAGATATGATTTGATATTAAATTTAATATAAACAAGAAGCCGTATCAAATATTTTAAAGCAAAAAAGCATCATAATCTTTCAAAATTTGTATATATATAATGTTGCAGCGTATATAGGGTTCTTTCGATCTTATGGTTAGACAACTTCAAACTCTTTTCTCTTAGAAAAGTAGAAAATAATTTATTTACAGATCTTCAGAACAACAGAGTCTTCGAAACTCACAAATATTACAAGATATTTTACAGTACAAACACTAACTATTTACAAAATTCGTAACACAATATATAGGGTTCTTTCGATCTTATGGTTAGACAACTTCAAACTCTTTTCTCTTAGAAAAGAAGAAAATAATTTATTTACAGATCTTCAGAACAACAGAGTCTTCGAAACTCACAAATATTACAAGATATTTTAAAGTACAAACACTAACTATTTACAAAATTCGTAACACTACCCCCCTCCTCAAAGACTGCACGTCCCGGGCAGTGCAATCCTTGAGTTAGAGGAAAACACTTAAAATAAATAAACAAATAAATAAATAAATAAATAACAATAATAATAAAATTTACATAAATAAGAACTAATTACTATTTACATATTTACAAAAAGTGACTTTCATGACCATGGTCTGAAATTCAAGTTTCGAATTTCTAATCAGTTTGGCCAAAATAAGGGGCTAGCCGGTTATAGTGTACGACCTTCGGTTTGGCGTGTGGCGATTTTTGTATGCGTACAACGACGTCATTCAGCCTGTTGACGACTGTGTAAGGACCGTCCCAGTTTCTTTGTAATTTTGGCGACAGTCCCTAACGACGTATCGGATTCCACAACCAAACTTTGTCACCTTCGTTGAACTCATGTCCTGTTGCCTTTGTGTCGTACCGTGTCTTCATCTTTTCTGATGCCAGTCCAATTCGGTTCCTCGCTAGACAATGAATCTCCTCAATCCGCGCCTGGAGTTCATCGACATATTCCTCAGGCGATGAAAGAGCATCAGGAGGACGGCCAAACAAAAGATCCGCAGGTAGACGAAGATCACGACCAAAGAGCATTTGAGAAGGGGAGTAACCAGTGGCCACATGAGTGGCACTCCTGTAAGCAAGCAGGAAAAGAGGCAATTTCTTGTCCCAGTCCTGTTGGTCTCTAGACACCAGGAGAGAGAGGCTATTTAGGATGGTACGATTGAACCGCTCTACCATGCCGTCCGATTGAGGGTGTAGAGGTGTTGTTCGGGTTTTGTCCATGCCGAGTAGTTCACACATTTCCTTGAACACAGCCGAATCAAAATTTCTTCCTTGATCGGAATAGATTTGAAGAGGAACTCCGTATCTGGAAACCCAGTGTTGAATCAGTATGTCTGCTACGGTTACCGCCTCTTGATTAGGAATGGCATAGGCTTCAGGCCACTTAGTGAAGTAGTCCATGACAACGAGGATGTACTTATTGCCATCAGATGTTCTAGGAAGTGGACCCAGGATGTCTAGGGCAATTCGTTCGAAAGGAGCTCCTACATTATAACGTTGCAATCGTCCACGGGTGCGCCTCTTAGGACCTTTACGTGCTACACAGGTGTCACAAGCTCGACACCACTTCTCCACGTCACTGCGAACATTATTCCAGTAGAAACGCTCTCGAACCTTTTGCAGGGTCTTCATTACACCAAAATGACCTCCTGTGGGACTACCATGCAGTTCTTGTTAGGGAGTAGTAGTTGCCATCTACATGTCTTTCCATCGTCAGACTCCCATTTTCGGTACAAGATGCCGTTCTTCAAATGTAAGGAATCCCAGAGAGCCCAATAACGTTTAGTCGTAGGATGGTAATGGACCATGTCTTGCCAGCTGGGCTTCCTGTTGGACTCCTCTTTCAGCTCTAGAATTGGATTAATTTCAGGATCAGCAAGTTGATCTTTACGCAGGCTCTCGTCACTCCACGGATCTTGCGATGATGTAGACCCAGTTGTAACTTGTCTTACTATAGGACCTTTGAAATTAAATTTCTTCTCAGCCCGGTCGCAGTATCTACAATTCTCTGAGCAGGGTCTTCTTGAGAGAGCATCTGCATTTCCATGTGATGAGCCTTTTCGATGGCGTATCTCCATATCGTACTCTTGAAGCTTTTGTATCCACCTGGCTATCTGGCCTTCAGGGTTCTTAAAATTCAATAGCCAAGTTAGAGAAGCATGATCAGTTCGGATCAGGAACTTTCGACCGTAAAGATAGTGATGAAAGTGGTCTATGGCTTTCACTACAGCAAGAAGCTCTTTTCTTGTTACGCAGTAGTTTCGCTCGGCCTTTGACAAGCACTTGCTGAAATAGGCGATAACACGCTCCTGGCCGTCGATTTCCTGGGACAGTACAGCGCCAATGCTTTCGTTGCTTGCATCCGTATCAAGTATAAACTGTTTATCGATTTGAGGATACGACAGAATTGGAGTGGATGTCAAGGCCTCCTTAAGCTTTTTGAAAGCAGCGTCACATTCCTGTGTCCACATAAATTTTTGATTGGCTTCTGTTAATTTATGAAGTGGTCTTGCAATCATCGAGAAGCCTTTGACGAATTTTCTGTAATAGGTGCATAATCCTAGAAAACTTCGAAGCTGGTGAACATCTGCTGGACGATTCCAATTTTTCACGGCCGATATCTTCTCCGGATCAGTCCTAACTCCTTCCGCCGAAATGATGTGTCCAAGGTAGGCGACTTCATTACGAAACAAACTGCACTTCGAAGGGCTTAACTTCAAATTAGCTTCCTTTAATTTTTGTAGCACCCGCCTGAGGTTGTTTAGATGTTCATCAAAAGATTTTCCTATGATTATGATATCGTCTAAATAAACAAGACATGCCTCATATGACAGTCCCCGTAGAACCGTTTCCATAAGGCGTTCAAAAGTTGCAGGTGCGTTACATAGACCAAAAGGCATTACCTTGAACTGCCATAATCCTTGTCCCGTTGTAAAGGCAGTCTTCTCGCGGTCGTCGGGATGGATCTCTACCTGCCAGTAACCACTCTTCAAGTCTAAAGTCGAGAACCAAGTGTTGCCCGCAAGTGTGTCAAGAGTGTCGTCAATCCTTGGCAGAGGGTAACTATCCTTTTTGGTGACGTCATTCAGTCGGCGGTAGTCTACACAAAATCTTGTAGAACCATCCTTCTTTCTTACTAATACAATGGGAGACGCCCATGGACTTGTTGATGGTTCGATGACGTCATTTTCTTCCATATCTTTAATTAAATTCTGCACCTCTTCTTGCTTGGCAAAAGGTAATCATCTAGGGTGCTGTTTAATAGGAGAGTGATCTCCCGTGTCAATTCGGTGTTGTGCCATTTTAGTTCGTCCAAAGTCTTCAGATGTTTGGGAAAATAAACTTTGGAATTCTCTAATTAAATTTTCCGCAGCTTCCAACTGTTTTGGATTTAAGTCTGTATTTTGTAACAAATCCTTGACTAAATTATCTGAAGATTTCTCAGAGTGACTGGAATTTTGACTTATGCACGTCACAGGAGCACATGACGCTATCACCTCTCCTTTCTTGATAGTCCTCGTCTTATCACTGATGTTAGCAATTCTGACTGGAATGGTCTTTTTCGAGAGGTCTACCACAGAAGAAGCCACCAATACTCCTGCTTGTGTACTATTGTCTTCTGGATAATCTATATGGCCAAATCGATAATTAGTTTTATTTTTAATTACAGCAGGAACCAAACATTCTGTTCTTGCATCTAGATTAATGTCTTCTTTGGCTATTACTATTTGTTTACATTCAATTTCGTTATTTAATCCAAAAAGACTTATTTCTTCAAATTTTGAGATCATTTTGTTATTTTTGAAATCAAGTCTGAAGTCAAACTTCTTCAGAAAATCTAGTCCGATTAAGCAAGGATCTGTTATGTCAGCCACATATGCCGTATGGTAATATTTCGCTCCTCCAAAGTTGATAGTTAAATTGGCCTTTCCATATATGCCTATCTTGTCGCCCGTCACAGTTTGCAGGGTAACGCATGGTGGAGTCCAGATGAGTTTACATTTCAATTTTCGAGCCAAATCTTCTCTTATTATTGTCACATTGGCTCCTGTATCGACAATCATACGGCACTGAATTCCGTTAATAAAGCCTATCACATATAATTCGTTATCACCGCCGCTCATTTTTGATATCTGGAGGATCTTCAGGTGGGGCTTTTCATTCTCTGGCAACCTCCGCCCCGCGAGATGGCCAAAATTTAGTTTCCCTGCTGACTGTTTGAATTTATCTCACGTTCGTGGATTTTGGGGCAATTTCTTCGGAGATGTCCTGTATCACCGCATCCCCAGCACGTGAGATTCTGTCTTCTTGAACTTGTTCTTCCGTATTTTAAAGCTTCAATTTCTTGATTTATTTTCCTAATTTCTTTCAAGACGTCGTTCTCAGTGTCTGAGCTTTTGTTCACCGTTGCCCCTCGGACTGAATGACGATCTCTTCGGCTGGCTTGTGTAGCTGCTTCCAACTTTAAGGCATATAGTAGTGCAGCCTTTAAATCCTGTACATCTGCCATTCGTACCGCTCTCTGCACTTCTGGATCTTTTATTCCGTCTACAAAATATTGCAGTGACAGCATTTCCCGTACATTTGTTGGACAGTCAATGAATGCTAAATTTGCAAGCCGTTCAATTTCCGAGGCAAACTCTTGAAGGGTTTCACTCGATTTTTGATGGCGGCTCTTCATTTGTATTCTCGTATAATCCTTGAAGAATTTTTCGCCGAATCTCATTTCAAGTGCACAACTTAAAGTCTCAAAATTGAGTTGCGTCATATCGGGCAATGTTTGCAGCACGTCGGCGGCTTCTCCTCTTAAAGATGCTGCCAGTTGACAAGCTTTCACCTCGTCACTCCATTTGTTCGCTTCAGCTACAATGGTGAATTGGGTCTTGTAAACTTGCCAGGAACTCTTTCCATCGTATGTCGACAGCTTAATGTGCACGGGAGAAGCAGGCGGATTCCTAAATTCTTCATAATTACCACTAGACGCTGAAAGTTTCTTCTCAAGATCTTGTTCTTTTTTATTTAGCTTTTCATCTACTTCACCTAGTATTTTCTCTTCAACGTTACTGATTTTCTCTTCAACGTTACTGATTTTCTCTTCAAATTTACAAACTTCATTCTGAATTTTCTCTTCTACTTCCGCCATTTTCCGTTCCATTTTCTGTTCAACATTACTAACTTCATTCTGAATTTTCTCTTCTACTTCCTCTATTTTCTCTTCTACCGAGCCTATTCTTCTCTCTACCGACGAGAACTTTTCTTCTAAAGTTTTCTTCATTTCTTCTTGGCCTTTATTAATCTTTTCAGTCACATCTTCTTGGCATTTGTTCATCTTTTCCGCCAACTCTTCTTGGCCTTTATTCATTTTTTCCGCCAACTCTTCTTGGCCTTTATTCATTTTTTCCGCCAACTCTTCTTGGCCTTTCGTCAATTCTGCCTTTATTCCATTAATAGCTTCTAACAGTTCTTTCAGTTGACCATCCATTGTTCTTGTTTTCGCCATAAGAATCCCACTTCTGACACCAAATGTTGCAGCGTATATAGGGTTCTTTCGATCTTATGGTTAGACAACTTCAAACTCTTTTCTCTTAGAAAAGTAGAAAATAATTTATTTACAGATATTCAGAACAACAGAGTCTTCGAAACTCACAAATATTACAAGATATTTTACAGTACAAACACTAACTATTTACAAAATTCGTAACAATATAAATATACTATGTAAATTCAAGTGTTATAACTTCTATATTAAGTGCTTTGATTTTTAAATTTATACTTCATGATACAATTATAATTATTTATAGTCTATTCTTTATTTACTAATGCCTTTGAAATATTTGTAAACAACCCACATAGCATGCATGTTCACAGTGACGTCACAGTGACGTCACTGTGAGTCACTGTGGTCACGTCACATCTGTGACCAAAATGCCACTCCTCAGTGACGTCACATTGTGACAGAAATGTGACGTCACATCTGTGACCAAAATGCCACCCCTCAGTGACGTCACATTGTGACTGAAATGTGACGTCACATCTGTGACCAAAATGCCACCTCTCAGTGACGTCACATTGTGACTCAGATGTGACTTTCTTAGAAAACTTTAGAAAATTACAAAAATTCTCCAAACCATGTTATTTACTGGTAAAAAACGTGTTTTCTGGCATTGCAGAAGAATATTGTGCAATCGCTCTTATGTCACACATTACATGCACTGCATGTAACATGTACGTCATATCACATATATAAGATAAACCTCCCATCATATGAAACTAAGCACCCAGCAATGAACCTATCAGTGAAACTTCCATTTAAGGAAATTTCTCGTTACACTTAAATGCTTCGTTATGAAAAAAATATCGTTGAATAGAAATCCACGAAAATTCATGAAATTTGTATAGTAAACTACAAATAAAAATGGAAATATTATAAAACTGTGTTTTAATTTGGATAGTACTTTTTGTTATGCAATATAGCCACATAAAAAAAATCATTAGTATAATATCTAAAAAACCGCGTAATAAAGGAAGGGAAACAAAAACTGAATCGCAGCGTTCTAATTCTCGTTTTCTCTTGTATTTCAAATCGAAAAATTAAAAAAAAAATTCGAATATTACTTTGTGTGCGATCTCTTATGAAAGATACACTCATAAAAACTTTCGCATCTTTTTTTAAGTATTCAGAGAATGGACCTATAATATTTTCGCGGAACTAGAATCCCTTTCTTAGCATATCGAAAAATTTTCGCATTTTTTCCTTTTTATTTAAAAGATAAAATAAATACATAATTTCAATTCGTACAATCCGCTGAAATATATTCACCAATCAATCTTAACAGCAATCTATCCTTTTGAATATTGTGCATGCACGGAAGTGCAACAAATTTTGCTAAGAAGAATTTTTTTTTAATATGAATATTAATTTAAATGTTAATTGCTTCTAAAAGAAGGTTCAACAGAAAATTAAAAAAGTAGATAATTTCATTAAATATGCGCTTCGTTAAATGAAAGTTCCACTGTATTTTGAAACTAATTGAAAGTAAAATAGAAATGCGTGAAAAAAAATTTAACTCAAAATTTTAATTAGGGATACCCTCATAAAACTAATGCGCATGCGCATTCAACTTATAAATCTTCGAAGCTCAAACAACCAATAATAACAAAAAATCACCTGCTTAAAAAATATCGTTTGGCAACAACCAGAATAGTTGACACTAGTGTATTTATTCTTTAGAATATTAGGCCAGCTGCTCTAGTAACTTTGTTATGATGTTATGCGTGTATATTTAGTACGTAAGTTGAAAATTTTTAAAAAGTTATGCAGAAATGCGATCAGTTGACATTTTATATAAAATGCCGGTCCGAAAAAATACATTGTCAGTGGCGTTTCGTTAATATGAGCGCGCCAATGTCAATGTACTTCATTCGGACATTCCGACTTCGAAATTATCTTCGCTATTTGGATTATGAAACTTGAATTAGAGGATAATGCCGTTAAGAAAGAGGTAAGAAAATGTTATTTTTCCTGCTTTTTTTATAATGCTTTCTGTGAATTTCGTAAAAAACATGTTATAAAAGGAATAAGTATCATATTAATTTAACTTTTTTGAATCCACTTACCTTAGTAAATTCAATAAATTTAACATTTATTTTGTTGAAATACGGAACAGCATGTCAACGATTTGAAAATAGTTAATAACATTATTTTTAAAATGCACTTTAATCACATTTTTTTAATTACATGGTTAAAATCAAATATTAATAAATTTAAAAATGTATGCATAATCAAAAGTTAACGTTATAATTAATATATAAAGGAGTTTGGGGTTGTTTAACTGTTGAAAATAGTGATAAATATATTAATTTATGCACTAATATTGCAAAAACAAATTTTTTAAAACTTTTTTATTACCTTTCTGAATTTCTCATAATCCCAAAAATTTGATAACTGTAATTCCATGACATTTATTATTTTAAACCATGTATCTAAAATAATTAAGATATTGATTTTGTGATAATAACAATTATTGATTTTAAAAAATGAGTAATTATCGCATTATTTTATTAATTTTTGATATCTTAATTGTTAAATGGTGCTGAAAATAACAATTTTGTTCCATTAGTATGTGTTCATTAAATCCTGGTTCTAAATAGTCATAAAAACAATTACATGTACTTTTTTGTGGGATGTACATTACTGAAATTTTTAGTGTTTGATGTATTTCTATTATTTTCAATAAAATTTTGTCTAATATTGGGAAGTGAGACTGAGAATACTTAAATACTATTAATAGATTCATCTAATACGAAAAAAAAATGAAATCTAATAATTATAACTATTAATAAGGAAACTTTTTAAAAATAAATTCCATAAGGATGACCTTTACCGGCACATCTACACTATATGACATATACAATATATATATATGAGTTTAACTACGAATTTAAACCTTGGGTAATCATACATGCGCACAGGCCACTATAGTAAGGAAATATCTAAGCGTAATACTAGAACTAATTGCCTCATCTTCATTAGTACTCGATTTTTAAATAAAATCTGTACAGCTCATATTCAAAATATTAGAATAATTACCTTTTTTTAGAAATTGAAAATATCGTTTGGTAATTTAATGTCTTTTAATGAAAATATGCAAACGATATTTTTATTAAGAACTTATTGTTGATTAAACTTACTTGTTTTCTTAAATTTAATATCATTTTTGAAAAGATTAATTGCAAAAAAAAATTATTTTGAAAAGTCAAAATATTAGAATATTTATTCAAGTGGTTCAAAATATTAGAATATTTCACATTAATTCTCCTTTAATTATTACCAATTCTTAACTGGTGGCATCATTGATTAAATTCAGACTATTTTACTTAAAATCAGTATTCTTTTTTGCAGTTTGTTTCTTTTTCGTCTTAAAATGGGCCGTGTAAGTGATATTCCTGAATCAACTAAACTTCGTATGGTTGATTTGTATCGGCAGGGTAAAAATCAATGTTTTATAGCGAATTATTTACATTGTTCGCAATCGAGCGTTAGTAAAATACTAACACAATATTCAAAAATTGGAAAATTTCAAAATAATCGCCGAAATGGTGGCCGAAAACCAAAAACATCTGCTAGAGATGACAGGAAACTGAAGCGTATAGTTAAGAAAAACCGTTTTAAAAGTGTGCGATTCTTGCACCGAAAATGGAAAGAAGATGGAGTTGAAGTTTCTACATCGACAACATTAAGACGTCTCCATAAATTTAAATTTGAATCTCGTGTACCGAAAACAAAACCTCTGATGACTGCAAGACAAAAGCGTATAAGATTGAATTGGTGTAAATCAAGACGTTTATGGAGCAATGAAGATTGGAAAAATATATTATTTAGTGATGAAAATATGTTTTGTGTTTCATATGGTAATCAAGGTATTCGAGTTTGGAGAATGAAGCAAGAAGCATTTGATAAAGAATGCCTTAAACGTTCCGTAAAATTTGCTGCTAGTGTCATGGTTTGGGGTTGTATGAGTGCAGAAGGACCTGGAAAGTTATGCATCGTCTACGAAAAGGTTAACTCTCTGATATATCAAGGAATTTTAGAATATTACATGATTCCATCATCAGAAGATTTATTTGAAGATGATTTCATCTTTCAACAAGACTTAGCGTCCCCGCTACCTCGGTGTCAACTAAGAATTGGTTCCGCCAACGCAACATTAAGGTTCTTCCTTGGCCACCAAAGTCACCAGATCTTAATCCCATCGAAAACTTATGGTGTATAATGAAGAAAAAACTTCAAGAAAATCCTCCTTCAAGTAAAACTGAGTTAGTGGCACGTATAAAGTCTGTTTGGGCTAATATTGATAGAAATGTTTGTAAACACCTTGTATATAGTATGCAAGATCGATTGTACGCTGTTATGAAAGCTAAAGGGAATGCTACAAAATATTAACTACCATTTACTTCATATTCATAAGGTAATATTGTTGCGTAAAATAAAATATTCTAATATTTTGAACCAATCTAAATTTTATTCTAATATTCTGGTGTGTTTAAGGAAGCTGTATACCTAATTTATTGTGCTGTATTTTATATTTTATAAATGTTAAAATCTTATCTAAACATTCCAGATTTAATTTATAAGAAATTTAATTGCATTTACTTAGTATAAAAAATAAATAAATGACAAATAATTTTTTCTTATTACTTTTTCTCAATTATTCTAATATTTTGAATATGAGCTGTATATTACAAATATTGCGCATAAACTTCACGTAGTTTTATCAAAAGATAATTCTATATTATATTTAACAGAATGATTTTAATTGGTAAATTAATCAAACGAATATTAATTTTCCAAAATGAGTAAAAAAATGTTTAGATTAGGATTCGAACTAGAGACCCTCGATGTATGCTGCCAATGCTCTTCCAACAGAGCAACTTAGCACGCACAATTCACCCGGAGAAATATCATTATATACTCATACGAATAGTATGCATTTATCATACGAGTAGTTTGAAAAAAAATTAAAGTATTATTACATAGGGTTATATATAATAATGATAAGTATGCGTTCGTATTCACTGTGTGAATTGTGTGCGTCAGATTCTTCCAGGATAGTTCAGTCGACAAAGTATTGACAATTTGCGCGAAAGACTGCTTAGTTCGAATCCTGACCTGAACACTTTTTCAATCAGTTGGAAAATTACAACAAAAGATAATTAAAAGATATAGGGTAGATGCTCCAGTTTTGGCAACTGCACAAGTTTTGGCCACATTGGAATGATTTACCCTCTATTTAGGCTGTAAATTGATTTTAACAAATTATATGCATTCTTACTCCTTAATCTAACACTCTTTTATTATTTTCAATCCCATTTGTTTATTTTTTGATAAAAAATGACTTGCAAAAAAAAAAAAAAAAAAAAAAAAAAAAAAAGTGTAAAACTATAGTGTGCACTCACATATATTAAGGTTTTTGCTTAGGTAACAAGTTTTCACATTCTTTCAATATTAGGGATTTATCGAACTTTATTTGTTCTGAAACTGATTGCTATGAAGCTTTATGAAGTAGGCTTTCTCTCTGTTGCAATTTCATATTTAAATTAATTATTTTTACAGCTTAAAGTAGGGGTGGCCAAAACTACTTGCTTTACGTGCTAGTACGTGCTTTAAATTTGCTATGTGTACCAGTTATGGCCATTGTGTGGCCAAAAATGGCACAACAATATGCTCCACTTTTGGCCACAAGACTAATTATAGTGAAAATTTCAGCAATATATTTAGAAATGTTTTATGACTTATAAATTTAAAAGTTCAATAAAATTACAGCATGATTTAGTGGTTTCTTGTATTTTTTCAAAACAAAATGAGGAAGTTGCATAACTTTTGCAAAATTTCAAGCACATGAATTTAGAAATAACAAATAATGTGAAAATCTTTATACTATAAATAGGATTCATTTTAACAAGTTTAAAAAAGACAATTCTGTACTCTTAAAAATGGTCTAGATTAAACACTGTTATAAGATAGGAAGTAAAATTATGGCTTTTCAAAATTCATTGTCAGCTTTTCAAGATGGTTAAGTTTTGTAGTATCTCGTTCTACCTTGCAACACAAGTTTACAGAATGGAGACCAGTTTTTACTATTTTTGAATCTCAAGTAATAGGGTTGTGCTATTTATGATGGCCAATTATCTATATGAGAGATATGGGCCAAAAAAGAAGGGAAATGCCCTCTGTGAAGGTCTTTCTAAGATCCTAGCCAATATTTACACAAGGAAATCTAAGGTTTGAAGAAAACTAACTCCAAATGATTAGGCTGACAGGCAGCTAAGTACGAGGAATTAAAGTTTAAAATCAGTTGAAAAAAATGGATTTTAGAGATTGTCAAAATACTATTTCATGTAAAAATGGAATAATTTCAAGATTCTAGTCATATAACTGTAAATATTGGTATAGTATAACATATGATATATATAAATGAAAATATGCAAAATGTTAAAATAAGCTTTTTATGTCCTATAAGTCTTTTTTATGAATTAAATATATTTTTTGTTTTTAAATTTAAATGTTCAGTTAAAATCAGCTTAAGTATATTTTATTCGATGTTTTTATGATTTCATTTAAAAAAATGCAAATCTTTTTTATACAGCAAACAAATATCTGTGTGGTAAAACAGATTTTGCACAAAAATGCTTTATTTTTACTTATTATCAGTTAAAATGTTTGCAAAATTACAAGATATTAGGGCGGCCAAAACTGGTGCAGGGGTGGCCAAAACTGGTGCAAATTGAAAGAAATTACTTAACGAGTTATTACTCACAATCTAAAATATTTGATAGAAAGTTATTATAATTAACAGAAAGACAACTAAATTTACTAAAGAATACTGTTATTGCGATTTAATATGCTTTATTCAGTCTAAAACTATAAAATTTCCATTTCAACTTTTCTCTTAATGTGGCCAACACTGGAGCATCCACCCTATATATTTATAGACATCAGGATTATTGGTCAGAAATATTGGCAAGCTGTACAGTTTTAGATATGTGCTGAAATTTGTGGATATTAAAGCGAGTAAAAGTTTTTTTTAAAAAAGTTCAAAAAGATTAAACAGTTTGAACAGCATATTACAAAATGTGTGTCAGTTATAAATAAAATTGAAGCTATGCAATTTTCAGCATGTGGGGAAAATATATAAATATTTTTCAAAGGCAATATTTTTCAAATTTTAAAAACAACACCAGAGTTGTAAGGCATGTGAGGTAAATCGAATTTTTAACTTTAATTTAGAAGAAAGTCTCCTTACTGCAGGTAACTATTTTATATATTATACAGTATTTGTTCATAAATTGTCAATATATGATTTTAGGACTCAAATTCTATTTTAACAGAACATGGCGTGGAGTTATAGCTTCAGCAGATCCTGTTTCTTTTAAATTCTTAGAGAATCGTTAAGAAAAGTTAAATCGTCACAGAATCATCACAGTGTTAACGAAAGTTTTGTCACAAACGATCTGCATCGTGAGTCTAAAATAATGGGACAAACTTTAAGGGAGGTGGTAGAGCTCACTATAATAAATAATTATGGCATAGAAATGTATGACTGGAAGTGACGCGTTAAAACGCCACACTAGTCACTGTAAAAGACACGGATTATAATGTTAAGTGTATGGGAGCGCTATTTTCAAATATCTCGCTAAAATTTTAATATTTTCGCATATTTTTTTTCCATAGGATAGCTGAGGACGACCTGCAACTGGGCTGGTTTTTACTTTTTTGATTTTGGTTACAGATTAAGAGCCCACAATAATTCAGAACCAGTTTAAACCGGTTCTAAAACTGAAACTATTGTAATATAAAAAAAATATAACCAAAATCGAAAAAGTAAAAATTAGCCTAGTTGTGTATCGTCCTCAGCTATCCTATGGAAAAAATATCATGTAAACTATTGAAATTTGAGCAAGATATTTGAAAACAACACCCCCCCCCCCATAGACATAACATTACCATCCGGGTCTTTTTTGGTGACTAGTGTAGCGTCTTGACGGGTCACTTCCGTCATATATTTCTGTGCCATCATTATTTGCTATAGTGAGTCCTACCGCCCCCTCAAAGTTTGTTCCATGATTTTGGACTCACCCTGTATTTCACAATTTGGTCACAATGTGACTTGAAAGCATTGTCACTTTCGTCACAATTACGTCACAATGTTAATGACAAAATCGTCACAAATGACACACTTTTCACAAATTGGTCACATTGCGACGTCACAATGTGGTCACAATGTGACGTCACAAACAAGCTCTAAAACGGCCATAACGACTTCACATTTTAGTCACAGTGACTTCACATCGACGTCACGTGACGTCACATCGACGGTCACAAAGTCACAATGTGACTTCACAACGACGTCACCATGTCTTACGGGAATTTTCATGTATTATAATTTCAGTATATTTTTTTTTATTTTAATTTTAACTATACCTAAGCCATCTGAAGATATGAATAGATTTAGATTTTAAAAAAATATATATGTGTAAGCTACTGAATTATACAGTTCATCCAATGCACAACCATTTCTCCTAGCATAATATAAAATAAATAAATAAGTAAAAATAAACAAATTTATAAATTTAATAAAAATTCCAATTAATAACATTTCAGGGATCTTGAGGCACCAAAACATACGAATGGATTTCAATAAAACAAAACATGTAATCGAATATACATCAAAGACAACATTTATACCTCACGCCAAAAGTGATTTTGAAAAAAAAAAAATCCTATATTTTTCGATGCATTATTATTCATTTTTGTGTAATTGGTTTTTATTATTTTTCATCGAATTTATGCCCACTTTTTGAAAAACGGCTAGTAGTCTAAATATCTATAATGAATTTTACTTTGTATATTGTTTTTGACGGAAATGTATTTATTAAATTTTTATTCTTAGAAATCAATGCTATTTATGAATGTTTTCTAATATTTAGATATAAAGTAAATAAAATAATAAATCTGATATATTATAGATTTTATATGTAAATTTTGAAACACTTCTAAATTAAAATTTTAAAAAATATATTGTAAGACGCTTTTATATGTATTTATTGAAAGTGACATTTTTTTCAGTATACTATCTTATCATTATTTAAAAACACATACACACACATTTTTCTCAGAAAATCTTAAAAGCTTGGCGAAAATAAATGGTGTCTTCAAACCTATTTCCCTTCAAAATCGTTTAATTTCATTTTCTCTGGATCTCTATTTACTAAATTAGATCATTAATCTTATTTGAATAGCGTTGCTTTACAGTAATGATTTTGACAAAACTACATAAAAGATTGATTGTTATTATAAATATTTACAAAGAAGGTCTCTGGCGTAAATTTATCTGATTAAGATAAAAGATTAAGTTTTTTTTTTTTTTTTTTTTTTTTTTTTTTTTTTTTTTTTTTTTTAATGAAAAAAACATGATGAATATTTAAAGTTTCTTTATATATGTATGACAATAATTAAAAGAAAAAATTTTATGTTTTAAAATATTTATGTTAAAACATATTATGTTTTAAAATATTTTATGTTTTAAAATTTTTTATTTATAAAAATTTGTTGCATTAAATGTTTATTTCCCTTTTAATTGAAAACTGTCATTGAATTCTATTGTCAATATTTATGTACGATAATCGAGTAAGTGCATTTATATATTTAAGAAATTTATTTTGTACAGGTATTTTTATTCGCATGCATTTATTTCTATTTATTTAAATATATATTCTTTCTTAATTTATTCTTATCATTTATTAAATTTTTAAATTCGCAATACTTATCCATTAAATAGGCACATGTCCACCAAAGTACAATACATAATAATCTGCTAGTTTTTTTGTTAACAAAATAGATTATTACCCATAATAGACATGGAGGCCCCTTCAAAGTCTACCACTTCATTGACTTGATGGCCAAAATCCCTGCATTAGACAAAACTCGATCAGAATAATAATATGGAATTGTTCTTCGACGTTATATCCTATTGGAAATCACCTGAAAATCCCATTTTTGTAGCTCATCGGTAGGTTTAACATTTTATGTAGATTTAATATTTTTTGTCTTGATGTGTACTATCACCCCTTAAAATTTTTCCCAAGACTTTAGATACACCCTGTATAGATATTTTATCTTTTGAATACCCATTTCTCTTAAAGCGAGTTTTAAAATTATATTATTATTATTATTACTACTATTATTACTGTTCGAAATACTGTGTAATATTAAAAAGTCATCAAACATGTAAATAAAAAGAGTAATTTCGAATGACTCTTATTATTATTATGATTATTACTATTGTCCAGGTTTTAAATGCAAAAAGCCCTGCGAAATGTATATCACAGAAATTACTTCGAACTGTAAGATTGAAAAAAATTATTTGTGAAAATTTGAGAGATTCATTGTGCATTGTAAAGATATTTAATTTTATTTCACTGTCATAATGACATAGTGTGTAATTAAAATTCACCAATTTTATAAAATATAAATGTCTTAAATAGAGCATTCAGTTTCTTATATACACTTTTTTGATTTTAAATTATTTTGAGTATAAAATTTAATGATTCAGTAAAATAAAAATATTTTTACTTTATCAATGATAATTCTACACATTAAAAAATATGCATTTTAGCATTATACATTTTATTATTTATTATGTTTGTTTAATAACAAAAGCTAAAAAAATATTTAAATATTAAAAACAATATTTTAAGAAAGCTATTATAAAACAATTTTGGTTTTTATCATACGTCAACTAGCGCATATTTTTTATGATGATAGTAAAAAAAAAAAAAAATGTGCTTTTGTGTATTAATCTTTATTTAATTTTTGCGCTGAAAAGGGTTTTGGGTTGTTTTTTTTTTTTTTTTGATTTTGTTGATAGATATCATTACATGAATACATTTTCACACGTCAGTTTTCTTTCCAAATGAATTATTCTATTCACAGTTCAATTTTGCTTCATAAAGTGAGCCTTCATAATAGAAACAGATAATCTTTCTTTTTTGGTACGTTTTATATATATATTTTTTTATATTTTTTTTACTTGTGAATATAATGCTAGTGATGCGTTAAAAGACTAAACCAGTCGATCATATAATGCGTTATCTTTAAATTTTTTTAAATAGGCAGTCATGTGTACTATACCAGTAATTTAATAAACATAAGACACATTTTTTTATTTCTTACACTCTCTTAAATCCTCAATCACAAGATAACTCCATTTGAGTTGAAATCCATTCATCTCATGATTTGAAATTTAGCTTCACGTAAAGATTTGAAACAACTCGAGTGAACGAGTTTTTTTTAAGAAATTTAATTAAGATTAATAATTTAAATAAGCAATTTAAATCAAGATGAGTGTCAAATCAATTTAAAAATCAACTTATCACCAATCTTATAAATTACAGTTCTTTCCTGAGAAACCTCATCTAGACTTTCTTTTTAACAGTGTAGCGTTGTTTAAATCTGGCTGCGAAAGGCAGCAGATAATTTTCGCTTCCGATGTTAAAAACGAAATGCATTTACCAATCTGAATGTTGAGGAGTCAAACACAATGTGAATTCAGATTTTTGTTTGTAACTTTAAATAGAATGAAAATATTTTAACAATTTTTTTCGGTACAGATGAAATTTTTTTTCACATGATCATTTTATGCAATTTTTTTATTTGTAAAGAAATAATTTGCAAATGATTTTTTTCAGCTGATTGAGAAGTATCTTGATCAGCGTGTAGTGTCAATGGGATTCTAGTGTCGAGCTTCAAACATTTCACCTATTATAAGTTTTCCTGCACAAATAAGGCTCAAGCAGTCAGTTACAAAACAATATCTGTCGGCTGGGTCTGCATGTGGAGGTATATATCGACGTTAATCGCTAATTTAACCAATAAAAACTAAACTAAGATTATAAATAAACCCAGTTTTACAATTTATCTAGCTGCTTTTGCCGAATATTTTAATTTCATTATTTTGGAAGAGTTGCATTTATCAGAATACTGTTATCACGATCCTTTTTTTCTTCAATGCCTATTTTTGTTTAATTTGCTTTTGCTATAAAAGTTGGCCCTATCAAATCCTTGTTAATATAATAGATGTAGATTATTATTAAGAATATTTATAATAAATCTAAGCAAATTTGATATAATTAGATTTTTGATTTATTGTGAATTGACGAAGTTATGGATTTTTCACTTCTTCAACCCCAGTCTCTTTTTAATTTTTAATATGGTTTTTGCGGTAAGAGTTTGTCCTATAGAAGACGGTTCAATTTAAATGTTTGCAACAATATTAAGAATACTTATAAGTAATTATTATTTTTTAAGAATTAACGTTACTTGACTTGACAATTAATAGAAGTTGTGATTTTTTTTTACCTTAAATCCCAGTTTCTTTTATCCCATAAGATCATTTTCTATTTTACCGGAAATCTGTGATACATAAATTTTTGGCACTTTTTCTGGAAGTAATTATAATTTTAAACAAATTTGATAAGTATTATGAGGAACACTTTACGTTTATTTCGGTTTTCACAAAACCCCTCCACAATTTTAATCCCTTGGTTTGAGTTTGTCCATTAACGAACTTGACCAAGATTTTCTGTATCAGTTTCGAAGATAGTTGTGTAAAACTATGAAATTTATCATGGCCATAAAGAAATTAATAATATATATATATATATATATATATATATATATATATATATATATATATATGGATATTATATATAATGGGTTTTAAGTGGGTTTTGAAATGGGAGCAGTTTGGGGTTCTGGGATCATAATCAGCGTAAATTTACATTTTTTATTTGTCTTTTTATTTTTTTAAGAAATTCCGACATAGCGGATAATGTGATAGGTAGTATACCTTACGAAATCAACCTAATTACTCTCGCAGGATTTTTTAAAAATTTAGCGATTATACAAAAATAGGATGAGGTAAAGTTAGGTTATATACCAATATATGGACAGTGGGAGGATTGTAAAGGGTGTACGTGAAACGGTAAAAGATAATATCAATGTCTCAGGATTTTAGCCGCAGACTGTAATGCTTCATTTTGATAATTATCATCTATCGTTTTTAACTGAAAAACTTTTCTTTATCGGACGTATTTCTAAATCATTGAAAAATGGAAATGTCTCATAGTCTGGAATTTACTTGACTTTAACAGTTTAACGCGTGATCATCATACACAAATCACTGTGTTTAATTTTGAATAAATCTGGCGTAGATATTGAGGAATTGTTGCTTAGAATAAATTGTACTGCTTTTAGTACAGTTTGGCGCATAGATGAAGTTATGATTGAAACATCTTTTACAAAGGATGGGCTCAAAATATTTATTTTAGTAAATTGGCTCATTTACTGATAGTTTAGCATTTGAAAATTACCTGAGTCATATGACGATTGAATTAGAACATAAAAATTCATATTCAACAGCTGTTATTACAATCAAAATTTTATACAAAACAGTAAATAGTAAACATAAAATATATATGTATATATTGTTATATATTTTGAAAATTTATCTGTTAGTTTATGCGGCTCCCTCCTCCAACATTTAGGATTGGCGAATGCTAGTTCAGATTATTTATAACAAATCACTCATCGAATTGAAAGTGAACCAATAGTTTTGCTACACTCTTTCTCGCAGTGAATGAAAGTAAAAACATAATTTTAACCAAAATTAAACATAAAAAATTACAATAAAATTACAATATAGAATATTTAAAAATATATATTAAATAAAAGATATATTAAATTCTTTATATTAAAAAAAATTATGCACGTATATTTCTTAGGGACTGAGAAAAAAATTGATGTGTCATGATAAAAAGTAACGCTTCGGAGTCCCCTTAATAGGCTACGAATTTTACTATTAAAAAAAATCATGTCCAACCTGTCATGCACAAATTCACCCCTTTCTTTCAACTCAAGTATTGAAAGAAACGATGCATTTGAAGATAATCTATGAAAAAGATCTGATTGGAGTGAAGTATGTATATTAAAAACTTTAGAAGATAGTCAGTTAATGAAATGAACAAGCTATGAATTTCTAGACCTTCGAATTTATAAACCATAAGGAAAGAAATGAAACAAACAAACATTAAATTAAGGTAATATTATCCCGCTAACAGTGTTGTAAATGAAAAACTCATGCTACAAGAAAGGTAACACTTAATTAAGAATGATAAAGTTATTTAAAAAAACGCATAAAAATATTTACATCATAAAGGAAAATAAGAAAATGAAAAAAAGAAACAAGTAAATTATTTATTTTCATAAGTAATTACAAAATATTATTACTAAATTTACTCTTAATTATGCGCATCTTATCAACCATTTGTTTTAGTAATATAATTACTTTAATTAAAAATTTACATTTAGATGTTAAAAGTCAACGAACTGTGAAACTTAATGAACATTTCTTCGTCCCACACTTTGAAAACAATACGGTAATACTATCACATGTATAAATACTTGAACAGTTTCATGCATTTATAAAATAAGATACATTGTTTCATTACTTTAAGTGTTGATTATCCCGAAATTCGGTTCACGTTCCCATGGAGCCGGCTTTGCAAGATACTTACATACATAAGCGTTGTGATGATGGATTGGTATTGGTATCAAACATACACTTTTTTTATCAGTCATGAGTAGTATTTTTTAATGAAATTGGAATAGCATTTAACCCTCTCATGCATAAATTATTTTGCATTATTTTGCATTATTGACTAAAAATCATTTTTTGAGATGATTGAAAACCCATTATAAAATAATTTATTTATTGCACTATATGCTAGCTATTATCTATCAACAAATCGGATCTCTATAAATGAATGCTCAAAAGTTTTTTCCTTAATAATGCAATAATTATCTGTCCTCATATGAGGCCCGTATGCATGAGAAGGTTAAGAGAACAAAATTTCTCTCCAGAAGTATACATGCATATATTCATTACGTAATATTTATTGATATCGTTACTATCGTTCTTTACTTATAGTATTAATTTTTATTTTACTTATTTGAGTGCAATATAAATGAAGATTTTAAAAATATAAAATTTAGGATTTTTTTAAGTTAATAAAGTTAAAATTGTTTCTTATTTATTAGGATTGAAATCGATATTTAACTTTTATTTATTTATTTATTTTTGTGTGTGAATTAAATGTATTATTTTGTTTTTAGTAAATGGATGTTTTAGTTACAAGTTTTTATATTTTTTTTATTGTATAATGAAGCTTTTTTATCAATACCAAAAATTGCTTTCCGGAATAATATATTGGTAAAAAGTATCAGATGCATTGCAATATTAAACTAAAATAAGACTAAATAAACTAAATTTACAAAAAGAAAAAAAATACAGCAAATTTGTTTATATACACTATATGGCAATTAATGACCAGACACATTAAATTTTAGACATTTTGACAAATCTTTAAAAATATACTGTAGGGGTTTTTCTGGAATTTCAGGATTATGAAGATTATGTTTGACCGCATATTTATCAGCGTCCAATTCATAAAGAGGACATTAGGCGTGCGACAAAAAAATCAAAGAAAAAAGTAATATTTTGAATCATCCTATATATTAAAATACACGGAATGATTTATCACTATAGAATACAAATATGTAGATACTGTATAGCATGTCCACTGATTTTTGTAAGAATTCAACGATTATTGATGGCAATATAGCATTTTTATACGTTCAAATAATTTCTGCCTGTTTCTAGCTTATATCATGCAGGGTTTTCAACTAAATTTAACGCCATTTTCAGAAAATCTGGCAAAATGTAGTATAAACAACATAGTACAATTGGAATACAATAATATTAAATATTTTATGAAATATGAGTAGCTGTATGAAATATTTTTTATCTAAACATGCGCGAACCATAACATTGATCTTTTCACATAATTTAATAGCCAAATCAATTGAGCAACTCATAAAAAACTGCAGTCAAATATCAAAAAATTCGATAACATACCATCTGTAGAAGTGAAATGATTTTTGGGTTTCTTTAAAAGCAGCTGAATGATATGAAATTTTTCACAAACTGTAAATTTTCTTAACTCAATTTTAGAAAAAAATTCAGTACTTAATTATTATCGATGAAAAGATTTAGAAAAAATAATTCGATTTTACAACTTATGTTTTACATGGAATAGGTTTGATCTGATAAGCATCAAAAGATAAAAAAAAATAAAAATAAAAATAAAAGATTAAAAAATGTTACTTAAGATATTATAACGAGTATTTGAAAAATGACATTTTCTATGACTAAATTTTATGATGAAAAAGGTCAATGAATGAATCATCAATTAATATTGATGAAAAATGACATTTTCTATGTCTAAATTTTTATCTACATTTTATATTTACACAAATTCAATATTTAAAATAATAATAATAATAACAATAAAAGCGGCGGGATTCTTTTTCTCACAACATAATTATTTTTTTCTTTATTAAAAATGATTTCATATATTTCGATTTCCTATTCACGTAAAAATGTAAAAAATTTCATTAGTAATGAAAAAAATTAAAATTAACCATACATGATGCAAAACGTATTTCAGTTTTAAGATTTATAAGACACGCTTTTATTTTATATAAAATGAGTCATTCACATCCGCTGGAGAATAGAAAATTTATAAGTCTTATTCAACTTAAGTATGCGTATAACGTCACAATCAAGAAACTCAAAAAAATCGGATATCTAATGATTTATGTACCTTCATTTAATTGAAACAGAATTATAAATATTTAAAATTAAATATAGTTTATAATAATTCCAAGTTTTATCAGAAATCATTCATTTATATTTTTTCAAAATAACACGCATTTTAACTAAATAATTTTTTTCGTTGCTAGGGGAAATTGCAATAAAAAAGATATGATCAAAAACGTGGCTTACGTGTCGCAAGACATCGGTAAAAAGTATATGTTTAAAAGTGTAAAGCTAATGGAAAACATTTTAAAATGACAAACATTAAATTTACTTCCAAATACGCTCCTGGATTTACTACAAAATATATTATCAGTACAAAAATTCTATAAAATAGGTATTATTAAACCTTTTATGCAATACAAATATCAATGGGCGGTAAGAGTACATTACGCAATGCAAACATTAATTGTTAATACTTTAAACTTTATTGAAAAAAAAATGCAGAAATATACAGACATTTAGGTTCAGTCTTAAAATAGTGATACAGTCCATAAACCTATCCAAATTGGATGAATATTAAGTGTTACAAAGGAAATTTGCACATGCATTTGAAAAATTGCAAATTTCATTATTTCTATATAAAAAACATTCTATTATATACAATGATCTAATGTATTCGATATATCCACAACTAGCCTGGCACAGCTGTCACATACACACCACATTGGCTCGTTTTTTTTTCTTACGGGGAAACTTCATTATTAAATACCACTTATATAAATATTTTTTCTATTGTTTTAAAAAGATAAAAGTAGTAAAAAATAGAATTCAGTTATGAATTATTGAGCAAAGCAATTGACATTGTTTTAAAAAAGAAAATAAAGGTAAATATGTAGTTTAATAATAAATAAATAAAAATACCCGGGTTATCATGTGAGGCATAAAATCGCCATTAAGTTGGAATCGCGTCAACGTGTTGTGTATATGACGTCTGTGGCAATTTAATTACGTCGATCTAATGCAAACTTGCGCGATTTTTCAAAAATTTTATCTAAACAAATAAAAAGAATAATTATTATATGCGTTATATGAATTATGATATGCATTTCTTACACGGGGATAACCTAACATGTTTCTAGCTATAATTAGCGTTATTTGACATTTTGGTTTATGCGGTTTATTTTTAAATATGCCGAAAATTTTGCTCTCTATAGCTCAATAATTTTAATAAGATTTACGATTAGTATAGCCCGTTAATTTACATTACACATAATTTTCCTTGTCTTTAATCCTTACATGTTATTTTAATTTTCTGTAAATTATTTTTTTAATAATAAACATTATTTACGTTTAAGTGATATGCGCAGAAATAGAGATTGATAGATAGTAGAGATTGTAGAGATTGTAGAGATTAACAATACATTAAAAAATATATCGTGTACAAATTTGTAACTAATGAGGTTTTATTGAAAGATTTCCAAGACTTAAGCAATTTTTACGATCAATCATTAACGATATAATCACTTCCTGAATTAAACATAGAAAATATGCGAATAATATATAAAATAAATATTTTCATGGAACGAAACTGGCTTTCACATATCATATTTTCTTTTGAAATCTTCCCATTCAGTATCACAAATTTCCATTAAAACGATTCTATCATTAATCTTATATTCATAGCCTTGCTTATAGTAAAACGTTTGTCAAAATGTCCAGAAAGATTAATTGTCAACATAAATATATTTATGCAAACTCTTAGTGCTGTTTACAATTTTCCGAAATAAAAGTTCAGAACTTGTTTAACAAAAATCGTAAAAATACAACAAAAACTTTATTTTTATTGCTATTATTATTTTTTATTATCGAAAACATCTAAATACCAAATTTAGATTTGTCATAAATTTACATGATTGTATTCGTACTCAAAGTTAAATTATATTAATTTAAATTTTGATTCAATTTAAAATTTTAAACATTAAGTAAATCGTGACTATGTAGACGTTTTTAAAAATCAATACTCTCGTTTTCTATAAATTTCTATGTTTTCTACCTTTCCAAAGAGCCATCCTCATTAAAATTACGTATGCCTTGTGCAGATTTTTCTTTTTGTGGTGTACTGAAACGTCAATATTTCTGCCAAAAAGGCGGTTATCTCAAATGATGTTTTATGAACTAGTGGAGAATGTGAAAATGTCTGTAATTAAAAAACGACATTAAATAAACAGTAAATTACCGAAACTAATCTCCCCTTGACTGACAGGAAATTGTGAAATAAATAGGTTAAATTAGGAGAGTTAGGGGATATATTTTGAATTTATAATATTTTCTGGATTTATACAGTTGGCAAAATATGCGAGGTGAGAGACTCTTATATAAAGAGGGATCACTTTCGGTACTTAAGTATTAAATCTTCATTATAAAATAATTTGAATCGAAAAATTGAAATATGGATAACTGAATCGCTGCGGGGTGGAAAATTTGTCTTTTTTGTATATAAGTATAATTTTTTTTCCCAATGAAATTCGTTCTTATCTTCAAGTGCCTCAAGTACCTCAAAAATAGTTAAAAATTGAATTGTTTATGATAATTTATAGGTTCTTAGGTTATTGTTATTTAAATTGTTTTAGGACGGGGTGAGAAAGTTTTAATAAATGCATGTTAGATTACATGTCTTTTTAATGCAAAATTCCCGCATATTTTCTGGTACCGAAATTCCCTCAGAAGTAGTTAAAATTGCTTTAATTTCGATACATTTCACGGTTTTTTGATAAATTTTCCGGTGCCGCAGTACACGTAAATATTTGCCGAAAATTGATTCTTATGGAAATTCTCAACTAAAAATTACAAATAAACACAGGAAATAAAGAATCATTATATAGCATACAAAATACAGCTAGGAGATGTAAAATAGCTTATGGTTTATTACTAACTGTATAAAATTAAGTTTTATATTATAGGTAAGACATCACAGAAGTGCATGTGACGAAGCAAAAAATTCCTATACAAAAACTACAAAGAAGGAACATTATATTATATTAAAGGAACCCAACTCTCTGTACATTGGACACGTTACAGTTGCATCAGGAGGAGAGATGCAAGTGTTGCGTCGGAAAGGAGATATTTATACCACTAAATTTTAAAAGTATTTCTTGCTTTATTTAAGGATAATATTTCTGAGATTTAATAAAGCAAAGAATTCCGTAAAACTTTAGTGGTAAAAATTAGCCATTTTCGATGCAGCGCTTGGATTTTTGCATCAGGAGAATGTGTAGCCGTGAAAAAAGTAAATACTGTCTGATGCAGCTGGAACTCAATAGACCCTCATAATAAATCACTTGTTTGCTTTATAAAATGAGTTGACTTTACAACATCTACTAAATTCTTTAGACAGTGCAGAAATTGGTCCTACAGCCTTTTCCGGACTAATTGGTACAGTAATCAATATTTGCGAGGAGCTATCTTTATCATTCTTTTATTCAATAAGTTTGAAGAATATGTCATATAACATAGGTAGAAAGGTTCTCAGCAATGAATGATCAGCAATATTTATGTAACATTTGCATAGCAATATCATGTGCTGCATGTGGTTCTAATCTGGTATTAAAAATATCTGGCTCAGCTGTTTACTCAAGATGGCTAACAGCTTACAGAGAGAATTTTAAAGTTTTATGTTGCCACAGAAAGTCCATCTGATATCCTCATTATTCTTGCAAAACACATTATGATTCTATATCAAAACAAAGCCTTCAATAATAGTAGGGGAGACTGGGGTACAATGGTCCACTTTTGTAAATTTTGACTGTTTACTCTTAAAGTATTGATTTTTTTCTTTTGGTCAAGTACATGCATATTACCTATACATTAAAGTTTATACTGCATCCACTCAAAAATGATAATTATGCATACTTTTTTTATATATATTTTTTTAAATAGCAAGTGACAAAGTGGACCATTGTATCCCAATGCCGGGGTACAATGGTCCAAAGCATGGGGCTCTATGGACCACTTGTAACTTGAATAAAAATATATCAGCGTAGTTCATTTTTAACAATAAGAAAAATAAACGATATCATAATTTGTTTATTCACATTTTATTATTCATTTTTATTTTTTTATGCAGTCTTTTAGCTCTAACTAAAGTAACATTTTTTTCTTCATTTTTTTTATCATTAAGTCATTATACGGGTCGCAGATTGAACAATTAGGTTTATTATTTTCCACAATACATTTTTCAGCCTGTTTCATAATTTCATGTGGCACAGAATCTCTATTGGTTTTCCTAGGCTTGTTTCTTGGCATTGCTAAAAGAAATATGAAAAATAATATATATCCTTTTTATCCAATGATGCCACTTAAAGTTAAATATAAATCTTTATAATAAGAATTATATATATCTAAATATATGACTAAGGGAAAAATATAATAAATTTTTCCTGTCTACTTTACATCATCTGTATTTTTTTAATGAATTTTACCTTATTTAATTATTATATCCAGATACAAACTAATAGGTAGATATATTTTTGTTTTTCTCATTCTACTATTTTATTTAAATCTAACTTATTATGGATGCATGGATGCATAAGTGCAGGAATATTGAATTAACAAATTATATGAAATTAAAAAAAAACCCTCAAATGCACAAAATATTTTGTTTACTAATTTTTGGCTTTCAATTAGGGTTAATTTTTAAATTTGAAAGCTTATATTATATAGATAAATATTTCAAAAATGCATTTCACAACTTGAATCATTAATTAATTCACACACAGAAATAAAATAATTTATTAATTCTTAATTTCACGTATAATAATTAACTTTTAAAAACATGGAATACAAAACTGGGATACAATTGACCATAGTCCATTGTACCCCAGTTTCTGATGGTCCATTGTACCCCATATGGAAGACTGACAAAAACTTGATAATAAAAAAGAAATTTAGAATTCTATTATTTTAGCTATAATAAATATAATAATGTATTGTCTTACCTTTTTATTTTGCCACACAATGTCTTTCAAATTACAAATATGTAATAAATAAATGAAGATATGTTTCACTGAAAATATTTACATTTGCCTTACTCCTCCTGTGTCAAATCAATTATCAAGCATAAAATGGCTAAAATGTCATCTATGCACATGGTTTCAAACTTCTTTTTACTACTTTTTTACATATTTTAGTACATAGATGACAGTCATGAATTCATGACTCCCATCTATATACTAAAATATGATGCTTTCAAAAACAGAATTAATATAAAAAATAGGGGGTGGACCATTGTACCCCGTGGTCCATTGTACCCCAGTCTCCCCTATAAGTGAATTATATTTAGAAATTTGTCGCGCTCATTAGATAGTATTTGAAATACAATCTCATAATTGTAGCAGACGCTGTTATTCAATGAAATAGCTTTTTGTTTTTCATCCTGAAAATATGTTATTGCCAATGCTCTCAAGTAATAGGGAGAATATTTTGTCGTCAGAAATACGCAAATTAATTTGTGTTAAATAAAATTGAGAATCATCAAAAGTAAGAATTCTTCACGAACCAAAAATACAGTTTAAAGCAAAGGATCATTATGAACTTAATAACTAGCAATGAGTTGAAATTTTAAAACTACTTTTGATGAATTTGCCTTGTGAAAAATTTGAGGCTATGATGAAAGTAAAAAATGTGAAAATACCCAAACAATATTAAGCTTTTGAAAGATGCATTCTCTTTGTACCTGAGGCATCAGAAAAAATACATTTGGAAAAGAAAATAGATATGATATTAAATTTAATATAAACAAGAAGACATATCAAATATTTTAAAGTAAAAAGGATTATAAACTTTCAAAATATGTAAATCTTCAACATAAAAAGATAATATATATATATATATATACATATATATATATACTATATAAATTCAAGTGTTATAACTTTTAATATTAAATGCTTTGATTTTTAAATTTATACTTCTTAATACAATTATAGTTATTTATATTCTATTCTTTATTTATTAAAGCCTTTGAAAAATTTTTAAACAATTTCCATGTATTATAATTTAAGTACATTTTTTTAATTTTTTAATTTTAACTATACCTAAGGCATCTGAAGGTATGAATAGATTTAGATTTAAAAAAAATATATGTGTAAGCTACTGAATTATGCAGTTCATCCAATGCACAACCATTTCTTCTATCATAATATTAAAAAAAAAACAAAAATAAATAAAAATAAACAAATTTATATATTTATTAAAAATTTCAATTAATAACATTTGAGTGCTCTTGGGGCACCAGAACATACGAATGGATTTCAATAAAACAAAACATGTAATCGAATACACATCAAAGACAACATTTATACCTCACGCCAATATTGATTTTGAAAAAAAAAATCCTATATTTTTCGATGCATTATTATTCAATTTTGTGTAATTGGTTTTTATTATTTTTCATCGAATTTATGCCCACTCTATGAAAAACGGCTAGTAGTCAAAATATATGGAGTGAATTTTACTTTGTATATTGTTTTTGACGGAAATGTATTTATTAAATTTTTATTCTTAGAAATCAATGCTATTTATGAATGTTTTCTAATATTTAGATATAAAGTATATAAAAAATTAATTCTGATATATTATAGATTTTATATGTAAATTTTGAAACATTTCTAAATTACAATTTTAAAAAATATATTGCAAGACGCTTTTATATGTATTTCTTGAAAATGACATTTTTTTTTCAGTATACTATCTTATCTTTACTTAAACACACACACACACACATTTTTCTCAGAAAAACTTAAAAGCTTGGTGAAAATAAATGGTGTCTTTAAACCTATTTCCTTTCAAAATCGTTTTCTTTCATTTTCTCAGGATCTCTATTTACTAAATTCGATCATTAATCTTATTTGAACAGTCTTGCTTTACTGTAATGATTTTGACAAAACTACATAAAAGATTGATTGTTATTATAAATATTTACAAAGAAGGTCTCTGGCGTAAGTTTATCTTATTAAGATAAAAGATGAAGTATTTTTTTAAATGAAAAAAATATGACGAATGTTTAAAGTTTCTTTATATATGCATGACTATAATTAAAAGAAAAAAATCTATGTTTTAAAATTATTTTTGATTCATAAAAATTTGTTGCATTAAATGTTTATTTCCCTTTAAATTAAAAACTATCATTGAATTCTATTGTCAATATTTATGTACGATAATCGAATAAGTGCATTTAAATATTTAAGAAATTTATTTTGTACAGGTATTTTTATTCGCTTGCATTTCTTTCTATTTATTTAAATATCTATTCCTTCTTAATTTATTATTAAAATTTATTAATTTTTAAAATTCTCAATACTTATCCATTAAATAAGCACATGTCCACCAAAGTACAATACATAGTAATCTGCTAGTTTTATGTTAACAAAATAGATTATTATCCATAATAGACATGGAAGCCCCTTCAAAGTCTACCACTTCATTGATTTGATGGCCAAAACTCCAGAATTAGACAAAACTCAATTAGAATAATAATATGGAACTGATTTTCGACGTTATATCTTATTGGAAATCACCTGAAAATCCCATTTTTGTAGCTGATCGGTAGGTTTAACATTTTGTGTAGGTTTAATATTGTTTGTCTTGATGTGTACTATCACCCCTTAAAGTTTTTTTTAAGACTTTAGATACACCCTGTATAGACATTTTATCTTTTGAATACCCATTTCTCTTAAAGCGAGTTTAAAAATTATATATTATTATTATTATTATTATTATTATTATTATTATTATTATTATTGTTGTTGTTGTTGTTATTATTATTATTATTATTATTACTGTCTGAAATACTGTGTAATATTAAAAAGTCATCAAACATGTAAATAAAAAGAGAAATTTCGAATGACTCTTATTATTATTATGATTATTATTATTGTCCAAGTTTTAAATGCAAAAACCCTGCGAAATGTATATCACAGAAATTACTTTGAACTGTAAGATTAAAAAAAATATATTTGTGAAAAATTTGAGAGATTCATTGTCCATTGTAAAGATATTTAATTTTATGTCATTGTCATAATAACATAGTGTGTAATTAAAATTAACTAATTTTATAAAATATAAATGTCTTAAATAGATCATTCAGTTTCTTATATACACTTTTTTGATTTTAAAGTATTTTGAGTATAAAATTTAATGATTCAGTAAAATAAAAATTATTTTACTTTATCGATGATAATTCTACACATTAAAAAATATGCATTTTAACATTGTACATTTTATTATTATTTAATTTTGTTTAATAACAAATGCTAAAAAAATATTTAAATATTAAAAAAAAATGTTTTAAGAAAGCTATTATAAAACAATTTTGGTTTTTATCATACATCGACTAGCGCATATTTTTTATGATGATAGTAAAAAAATTTGCTTTTGTGTATTAATCTTTATTTAATTCTTGCGCTGAAAAATGTTTTCGTTTTTTTTTAGAATTTGTTGATAGATAACATTAAATGAATACTTTTTCACACGTCAGTTTTCTTTCCAAATGAATTATTCTATTAACAGTTCAATTTAGCTTCATAAAGTGGGCATTCATAATAGAAACAGATAATCTTTCTTTTTGGTACGTTTTATCTATATATTTTTATTTTTTATTTTTTTTACTGGTGAATATAATGCTAGTGATGTATTAAAATACTAAACCAGTCGATAATAAAATGCGTTATCTTTAAATTTTTTTAAATAGGCAGTCATGTGTACTATACGAGTAATTTAATAAACATAAGACAGAATTTTTTATTTCTTACACTCTCTTAAATCCTCAATCGCAAGATAACTCCATTTGAGTTGAAATCCATTCATCTCATGATTTGAAGTTTAGCTTCACATAAAGATTTGAAACAACTCGAGTGAACGAGTTTTTTTTAAGAAATTTAAATTAAGATTAATAATTTAAATAAGCAATTTAAATCAAGATGAGAGTCAAATCAATTTAAAAAACAACTTACCAACAATCTAATAAATTACAGCTCTTTCCTGAGAAACCTCATCTGCACTTTCTTTTTAACAGTGTAGCGTTAAAAATATTTTCAAAAATTCATGTTTAAATTTGGCTGCGAAAGACAGTAGATAATTTTCGCTTCCGATGTTAAAAGCGAAATGCATTTACTAATCTAAATGTATGAGGAGTCAAACACAATGTGAATTCGGATTTTTGTTTGTAACTTTAAATAGAATGAAAATATTTAAACAATTATTTTCGGTACAGATGAATTTTTTTTCACTTGATCATTTTATGCAATTTTTTTATTGGTAAAGAAATAATTTGCAAATGAATTTTTTTCAGCTGATATAGAAGTATCTTGAACAAAGTTTCACTGAGGTTCTTGTATCGAGCTTCAAACATATCACCTATTATAAGTTTTCCTGCATAAATAAGGCTCAAGTAGTTAGTTACAAAACAATATCTGTCGGCTGGTACTGCATGTGGAGGTATATATCGAAATTAAGTGCTAATTTAACCAACAAAAACTAAGATCATAAATAAACCCAGTTTAACAATTTTATCTAGCTGCTTTTATCAGAATACTGTTATCACGATCATTTTTTTTCTTCAATGCCTATTTTTTTTTAATTTGTTCTTGCTATAAAAGTTGGTTTTATCAAATCACTGTTAATATAATATATGTAGATTATATTAACCTCTTCAAATACGAGGTGACATTTGTGTACCTCTGATTTCAACTGCGTATCTCTTTTAATATTTGAATTTTTTTTATTGAGACTAGAGGATGCTATTTGTGTACGTTAGCCTTTTCTAGTTTCAGCAAGAAATGGCGATAGCAGTCTTAATTCATATGATTTTAGGGAAAATAAACGAGCGATGGCGAAAAATATAAAACTTCGAAAAAGTCAGTACATTTTTATAATTAGAAAATTAATATTTATTCATAATATTTTTAAGAATGTTTATAATCTCTTCAGTATTGCATAAATCATTTAATTTTTTTAGCTACATCAAAATATGTATTTAAATTAGATGTAATTTGTAAGGTACACGTGTGTGCACCTTCAGTTTATATTCTGTGTTTTTGGAAAGAAGTCATCTCATACAAAAAATTTGTACTGAAGGGTATCTAATTGGTACAATGCTAAAGTTGTGGAATTATTAAAAAATATACTTAATTATAAATAAGAATTCATTTTGCTGATGTTTTAAATTAAACATTCATTTTTTAAAATCATAATTATTATATCTTTGTAAGAGTAAATAAACTGATGAGGCCAATGATAATGGTGAGACTTCTGGGGATGAAAATTTACATGGCAATGATATAACTATTGAGGATATATCTCCAGTACCTATCCCGAATCCATGTAACAATAAAGTTTAACCTAAAAGGCCTTTCTTATGGAAAGCTGAAAATAAGTAAATTTTTTAAACTTGTGTTACAGCACACTAGAATAATAATGCTAAGAATAAAACCTTATCTTTTCGCAAATATTTATTTAGTCTTTTTTTCTTCTAATAGTATTTCGAGGATCATTGATTGATGAGGATTATCTAAAAGCAGATTTTCCAGCATCGTAAATCAATTTGAATCATTTCTAGATTAATTAAATGAAGATTTTTGGGGAAAAGTTTCATATGGAACAAATTCCGTTCAAACAATTCCGTTATATTCCGTTCAAACACGAAACCGTCTCTCAATAAATGCATCTAAATATGAAATTATAAAAGTTGCTGGCGTACAGATATTCATGGGAACTTTAAAATATATCCAAGCAAGGTTCTACTGGCAAAAAGACTTGTCAGTACTTAGAACTGCAGTTACAATGTCACGTGATCGATTTTTTGAGATTAGAAAATTTCTTCATTTTGCAGATATATCAAATGATCTTTAAGCAGATGACACATTATGGAAAGTAAATCTTATCTAAAATGCAGTAAGAATTAACTGTTTGTCCCTGCCCCGGCCAAAACCTTTATCACTAGATGAATAGAGATCATTAGATCCCATTTGCTGGACGTTGTGGATCTAGACAGTTTGTGCTGTTAAAACCTAATCCGTTGGCATTAAAAAACTTTATTTTATCCGCCGGGGATGGGCATACCCTTGACTGCCAAATATATATTAGAAAAGCAATTGTACCAGTTGATGATTCAAAATAATTATGATTAGGTCTAGATGGAGGCTTTGTGAAACTGTTTTTTAAATTTATACCAAAAGACAACACACGGTTTATTTACTAGGGCAGTTTTTTTACTAGTGTAAAATGTGTCGATTTTTGATTGAAGAACAATATCTAAAAAACTGGAATGATATGATTATGAACAAAAGACTAGGAGGAGAAGATAAAAAAATCAAGAATGATCGAGATTTGTAACACGGAGAGTGGGATGAATGACTAAGGGAAAGATATGTGTATACTAAACTGGAAAGATAATAAATGTGTAACTTTGCTTTCGATTTGCATCGATAGTGATCCCAAGAGCAGTTGTGTTAGGTGGTCTAACGATCAAAACTGTAAAATTAATATAACACAACCTGCAATTGTGAATACAAAACGTATATGAGAAATACAGATTTAAATGATAGGTGTTTAGCTTACTACCGTTGTTCTATTCACACAAAAAAATAGTCAACAAGAGTTTTTGTGCACTTTATAGATTTGGTTATTTCCATTTGTTGGATAGTGTATATCAGAAATTGCAAAACAGGTAAAAATCCTCGAAAAGACAAATTTTCTCTCTTGCGATATTTTTAGAGATTGCTTAAGGACTGATGAAATATTTGAGCAAAGTAAGTGAAGAACGACGTGACCCCGCAACTAACCAACCAACATGGTGACCACGCAAAATTTATTCATCTGAAAATGATTCTGAAGACGATTCAGCAAATAAACCACAGCGAAAACAACCTAAGGGTATTTAGAAGCCAATTTATTATATTAGATACGACAAAATTGGACAGTTTCATCGTTCAGCAAATGATAACTTTGCTTCAAAATGCAAGTATGAAGGCTGCAAATCAAGAACAAGAGTTATTTGTACAAGATGCAATATATATCTCTATAAATAAAAATATTTTTTTTTTCGAAAATAGCACGCAAAATAAGCTTAAATGTATCAATTGTCCACAAAATTCCTCATTTAAATATTTTTTTTTTTTTAAATGAAGTGTTTTTTTTTCTTTTTTTCAGTATGAACCTGAGGTACACATATGTGTACCTGCTAGTAAATATAAACTAATATAATTATTTTACTTTTTATTACAAAATTATGTTTCTATACGTATAAATAGATGGAACAAACTGTGAAATAGTTTTTATGATGGCTTAAAATGTGTCAGGTCTGAAGTGGTTAAGAATATTTATAATAAATTTAAGCAAATTTGATATATTTTGATTTTTGATTTATTGTGAATTGACGAAGTTATGGATTTTTCAAGTCTTCAACCCCAGCCCCTTTTTAGTTTTCAGTATGGTTTTTGCGGTAAGAGTTGGTCCTGTAGAAGACGTTTCAATTTAAATGTTTTCAACAATATTAAGAATACTTATAAGTAATTATTATTTTTTAAGAATTAACGTTACTTGACAATTGACAAAAGTTGTGATTTTTTTTTACCCTAAATCCCAGTTTCTTTCATCCCATAAGATCATTTTCTATTTTACCGGAAATCTGTGATACATAAATTTTTTGCACTTTTTCTGGAAGTAATTATAATTTTAAACTAATTTGATAAGTATTATGAAGAAGACCTTACGTTTATTTCGTTTTTCACAAAAACCCTCCCAAATTCTAATCCCTTGGTTTGAGTTTGCCCATTAACGAACTTGACCAAGATTTTCTGTATCAGTTTCGAAGATAGTTGTGCAAAACTATGGAGTTTATCATGTCCATAAAAAAGTGTTAATATATATATTTGTATATATATATATATATATATATATAATGGGTTTTAAGTTGGTTTTGAAATGGGAACAGTTTGGGGTTCTGGGGTCATAATCAGCGTAAATTTACATTTTTTATTTATCTTTTTATTTTTTTAAGAAATTCCGGATAATGTGATGGGTAGTACACCTTACGAAATCAATCTAATTACTATCGCAGGATTTTTTAAATATTTAGTGATTATACAAAAATGGGATGATTGTACTCACCATCAGGTGCAAAATAATGCTGATCTAGTAAATGAATATATTTTCGAATGAAGTGTACATTACATATCTTTGATCATACAACATTCTATAAAAATTTTTCACAACTCAATCGTATTTTAAGACAAGTAAAGGTAATAAACTTAATCATTTGTTAAAGTATTTTCTGACTAATTAAAATTATTAATAAAATTTAAGGTTTATATTGAAATGACACGAGAGTATTGCAAAAACATTTACAAAATTCCATGAATTCATACATTTTTTCTTATAATCACATCATTTGTACGTATCTTTTATATTTCTACACTATCAAAAAGTGAAATATAAATCGATTACAAAATTCCATTTTTACATACTTAAGTGAAAGAAAGAAAAAAGTTAGTAAAAAAGTTTTGATTTATCATACAAAAATATAATTCCAGTTGTTTTGTAAAAAAGTTTCATTTTATTACTATTAATAATGTAAAAGTAGTACTGTCTAATGTCACTAACGACCAAGTTCGTATATGTATTTTCTTAAGTATCCTGCATTTTTTAAAGCATACAGACTCTTATAAGACAAAATTAGATTTTTGAAATAATAATCATTAAGAACTTTTTGACACGGAGGCTTTAATCAAGAATATGTTTTTAGAAATATTACTATTCTTTTGTTTTTTATTATACCAGTACGAAGTAAGGTATCCTGGGGTATTAACGGCACGTTAAGGTTCTACCAATTTTTACGGCTTAATTTTAGATTTTATTTTTGAAATAAGTGGAAGATTTGATGCAGCAACTCTTCAACTATCTATATAAAAAAATAATTTCACAGATATGTATTCAAAAAATGTAATGGCATGATTTCTGACCTATGCTATTAGGCGTTATTACCCACCTATGTGAGTAATAACGCTATCCAAACAAAACTACAAAATAAGATGGGATAATCACATGCAGATTGCCCAATTCTAAAAATTAAAGCTCTACAACTCTAAGAATTTACAAATTACATTCTAAGCGATAGAAAATGTTCATTTTTTGTGAAAGTGTAAGAAAAATATGGTGTGGCAGGGAGGCCAAAGAATATCAGATCCTGAGTTTCTCTTTTTGCTTAAAAAAAGACCGCCCAAATAGAAGTATTAGAAACATTGGATGGTTTAAATTGTGATTATCTAAATGAGTATTTATGTTTCCATATATGCATTCAATGTAATAATGTGATAAAAAATAGAGAAAAAGAAAAAGGAGATTAAGGGAGGATCTACAGCATGTAACATTCTTAGCTTCTCTTGTCCTGCTTAGATATAATTATATAAAAAAATCGCACAATTTTAAAAATATCTATTGCAATATTTTATTATGTAAAATTTTATAATAAGATAGAGTTATGTGTTACAAATAGTATTTTTGTTAACACTGTTATAAAAGTTTTGTAAATATTTTTTTAACCTGTAAACTCCACACTAATGCGGTTTCGCGCAAACCCAAAGTTAAAACGCCGGCATTACATAAAATTTGCTTTAATAAATTTGTATTTTAAATTAATTAAATAAGATTTTTGATAAAAATCAATATCCCTGTAAGATCCCTTCAGCGCCGTGCGAAAGGTGGAGTGAATTGAGACGTCGCCCCGGGCGCGAAAATTTAGGATTCACCAAATTAATAATACCAACGTCATTTTTTGCCTAACACAAGAAAAAGTTCGGAGGGGGGGGGGCACTAAATTCCAACTTTGCCCTGGGCGCAATTTTCTCTTCGCACCCCCTGGATCCCTTATTAAATTTTATGCATAATTCATGTGGTCATATTTCATTATATCTATATTAGCAACAAAATTAAACTTTAACTGCTGTTAGCAATTTAACTTAATGCTGTTTTTTACTTTTTAATCAAATTTCAGAATGTGACTTTTAATTTTCAGTTTAACTACAGTTATAATTGAAATGAAATTCTCTTTCATTTGGAGTCCTCGTACTATTGTTAGAAATATTTGAATACGTTAAATTAGATTTAATCTTGTACAAAAATTCTAGCGCAGAAATAGTAATCTATGAGTTTTAATCATTGATCACATTTCAACCTTTAACTAATGTTACCGGTCTCACAGACAATTTAATTTTTCATTTTTATAGTTTAACTTGCATTTTTATAGTTTAACTATACCCACTACCGTAATTTTATTTCATTTGGAACTACAACCACTAAAGACTTTTAAATAGAGGAATGTTAATTATAATAGCCTTGTACAAAAAGTTTAGTTCATAAACACTATATGGGTTAATCATCTGCGGTCTCACAGACCCCTTCACAATAGTTATGTTACAATTTCTGTCACATTAGTTAAAGGTTAAATTTGTAAAATTTTGAAAGACATAACGCTGAGAAAGTGGATTGTCAAAACTTAGAACTCAATTGAACAATCAAGTGGCACATTATTAGAAATCAGATTTTGAAAATATTGGAATTGGAATATCGAAAACACTTTGATATCGTTTTATTTATAAGAGTTCAAAATTGTTTTTACAGAAGTATTTAAAAAAAATAATAAAAAGGATCAATTTTGGGTATCGGACCCCCCTTAATCTAAAAATTTCAACAATAACAATAATACTGTCTCATATATAAAGTAAAAAATAAACCCCCTTCGGATGTAGTTCCGTCACTGTAAGGAATCTACAGGGGTAATAACGCCATTCCTTGGCGTTATTACCCCGATATTCTTATTGTTCAGTACATTTTAAACTAAAGGTATCTCGCGAACATATTCAAAATCTTCTACAACATTTTGAAAGTATATGAAATGCAATAAAAATTTATATAGTAAACAAAGTATTTCCTAATAAATATATAGTCTTCATATCACAGAACCTAACTCGCAAATTTTAGATCAAGCATTAATTTTGGTTGCTTCTATAAGCGATAAGGCCTACAAATGGCACAAATTAAGTTTAAGCTGTTGTTTGTGTTTTATATGATTCAAACCACTTCTGCGCAGCGTCTGTAGGTGCCATCTACCGAATTATTATATAGTTATGCGTAATATTAATACTTGGCGTTATTACCCCACATGGCATTATTACTGTTACAGATAAAATGTAAACTAAACTTATTTAGAAAGCAATCGAATTTCATTTTTATATGATGAATTAAAACATTTTATAGTAACTTAAACTCTTTAAAATTTACCAAAAAAGAGAGGTATGTTTGAAGGACCCAATTTTTAATAAAATATCTGATGAAAATCAGTAAATATATAAATTTATAGATTAAAAAAATTATGACAAAGTTTTTTAATGAATAATAACGATAAGAATGTTTATTATTATTTAAGTTTTTAACTTTTGTTTTAATTAAATCAATTCTAGATATTTTATAAAGATGTGTCTCTTGGAAAGTATCAGTAAAGAAGTATTCAAACATTTTCTGCTGCTTTATGTCACTTCTTTTAGATTAAATTTCTTACTCTTTGAAGAATTCTGTTTTTAGTTAAACTTTACCATACATACAAGCGGCAAGATACCTTATAAGGTGATTTTGTAAACCAAACTGATTTATTATTTTAAAATTTTCTACTTTTATTTGTTAAGGGGATTAAATGTTTTTTTATTCATCTTAAACACAATTTTTATTTTCAATAAAATACATTAAAAATATATCATTACGGATCTTCTGAATCATTTTTCCTTCCAGCTTCTTAAAAAGAAAGAAAAACAAAAACTAAATAAATTCATAATTATCATTTAAAAAATTCCAAGATTGTTTTAAGAATTATTTTTAAATCTCTCTTTTGTTTGTCTTTGAAATTCTTCCATCATTTTTTAATTTTTATTATTCTCAATTTCCATAAAAATGTACAAAAAGGAAACTTCAAACAAAAGACAACGAAGAAAGGACATGGAAAATATAATTTTAACGCTTTTATGCACACAAAGACAGAATAAAGATTTCGATAAGTAAAATTAATTAATTCTAAGCTGCTTTGCGATTATTCTTTTTTTTTAAATATTATTGGTTTTGAAGAAACTTTTATAAAAGGAAAACACATCACGAATTTACTGACTTCTTTCTTTATCGGTTTTAATCTTTTGAATAATGTGTGTTTAATAATAAAACAAAGAAACTCTTTTCCGTTCTTAGAACATCTTTTTTCGGTAGGTGGAGCCGTTAGAAAGATATTGATTGCTAGTTACCGCCAGTTTTTATTCCTGGTATATTTGAGCAAAATATATAACTGCAATCGTAGACAGAGATATTAAGTGCGGGAATTTCCATGTTAATAAATATTTATACATAAAAACATTGATTTTTTTTCGGAGGTGAATTATGCAATACGAAAAAGTAGCTTGCAAAATTTTTGTTTATTATTAGTAATATTTGTTAATCATTCAGACTTTTAATATATTTAAAATGAAGAATTATATATATATATATTTATATATATATATATATATATATATATATACATATATATATATATATATATATATATATATATATACATATATATATATATATATATATATATATATATAGATTGTAAATACAATACGTACATATATACAGGGTGATTCTAATTTTTTTACAATAAAAGAGGGGTGATAGTACAGATCAAGACAAACAATATTCAATAGGAGACTAAGGGTCCAAAACGTTTCCCAAAGAAGATAATCGCCATTAAAGTTTAGGGACCAAAATTTCAAATAAACATAAAAAACGGAAAAATCGGTCGATTGATTAGCGGTTTTCACTAAAATTATTCTTTATGTCGGCATTTTCTTGAAATTAAATTATAAAAACAAATTTCAAAAAAATACCGATAGAGGGCGCTTTAGGCTTTGGAGTAACGAACAACTATATTTGCCGGTATTTTTTGCATCTCATTAAATGTTTTCATAAGCTTAGACTCAAACTTAAATTTTGAGCTCAAAATCTGAATAGTTAGGAGTGGTTAAGTAACACAAACTGAAATGTGTTCAGAGGGTTCAAATTTCAAATGATGATAAAAAACGGAAAAATTGGTCGATTGATTTGCGGTTTTCACTTAAACTATTCTTTATTTAGGTATTTTCGTGAAAATAAATTATAAAGATAAATTTCAAAAAATGCCGGTAGAGGGCGCTTTAGACTTTGGAGTAACGGACCACTCTTTTTTGCATCTTATTAAATGCTTTTGTAAGCTTAGAACTCGAACTTAAAGTTTGATAATAAGTTAACAAAATCTGAATAGCTGGGAGTGGTTAAGTAGACAAACATAGCTGAGTTCAGAGGGTTCAAATTTCAAATAATTGTAAAAAACGGAAAAATTGGTCGATTCATTTGCGGTTTTCGCTAAAACTAATTTTTAAATCAGAAATTTCTTGAAAATAAATTTTAACGATAAATTTCACAAAATGCCGATAGAGGGCACCTTAGACTTAGGAGTAGCGTACGACTATTTTTAACTGTTATTTTTTTAATCTCATTAAATGCTTTCAAATGCATAGACTTAAATTTTAGGCTCAAATTCTGAATCGTTGGGAGTGTTTAAGTAGAGAAAAATTTAATTGTGTTCGAGGAGCAAGGGGGGTTCGAATCCTGAACACACTTCAGTTTCCACTTCTTAACCCCTCATAATGATTCAGAATTTGAGCTCAAAATTTAAGTTTAAATCTAAGCTTCCGAAAATATTTAAAAAGCTTTTGCAAGCATTTAATTAGAACAAAAAATAATGGTTAAAATGAATTGTTGGTTACTCTGACGTTTAAGGCGCCCTGTGACGAAATTTGTTGAAATTTATTTTTAAATTTTATTTTCAAGAAGATACTGACTTAAAGAACAGTTTTATTTCAAACCGCAGATTAATCGACCAATTTTTCCATTTTCTATAAATATTTTAAATTTGAACCTCCCCCTCCCCTTTAAACACAGTTCAGTTTGTGCTACTTATCCACTCCTTATTATTCAGATTTTTGAGCTAAAAATTTAAGTCTAAGCTTGCAAAACCACTTAATGAGATGCAAAAAATAACGGCAAAAAATGACGTCATTTAATCTTTAAAAATTATTTTCAAGGACATATTGACATAAAGAATAGTTTTAGCGAAAACGGCAAACGAATCGACCAATTTTTCCGTTTTTTATAATCATTTGAAATTTGAACCTCCTCACCCCCGTTGAACACAGTTCAGTTTGCACTACTTAACCACTCCCAACGATTCAGATTTTCATCTCAAAATTTAAGTTTAAGTCTAAGCTTCCAAAAACATTCAATGATATTAAAAATAAAAAAAACGGCAAAAAATAGTTGTTCGTTACTCTAAAGTCTAAAGCTCCCTCTATCGACATTTTTTGAAATTTATCTTTATAATTTTTTTTAAGAAAATACCAACATAAAGAATAGTTTTAGTGAAAACCACAAATCAATGAACCAATTTTTCCGGGTTTTTTTTATATCATTTGAAATTTAAACCCTCTGAACACAGTTCAATTTGTGCTATTTAACCACTCCCACCTTTCAGATTTTGAGCTCAAAAGTTAAGTTTCAGTTTATGCTTACAAAAACATTTAATGAGATGCAAAAAATGCCGGCAAAAAATAATTGTTCGTTACTCCAAAGTCTAAAGCGCCCTCTATCGGAATTTTTTGAAATTTATCTTTATAATTTAATTTCAAGAAAATGCCGGCATAAAGAATAATTTTAGTGAAAACCGCAAACCAATCGATCGATCTTTCCGTTTTTTATGTTTATTTGACGTTTTGGTCCCTAAACTTTAATGGCGGCTATCTCCTCTGGAAAACGTTTTGGACCCTTGGTTTCTTATTTAATATTGTTTGCCTTCATGTGTACTATCACCCCTCATTTATTGTAAAAAAAAATTAGAATTACCCTGTACATATATATATATACATATTGCAAACTTCTCCTACTCCGGCCTCCTATGATCCTGCACAATTTTTGGGGAAAAAAATGTAATTTCTTTAATAATTCCTAATGTTTATAATAAACTGATCGAACTTAAGAATGAAAAAATACACAACAACACATCACAAAAGTAGTTTTAGTCCCTGTTTCTTCATTTGTAAAAAATTTTATGTGCAATGGAAATCTATGGACTCGGAGGCTTTTTGCGATTTCACAAAACTTGATTTTCTTGATAAAGCAAGTTTTGAAACTGAAGTACTCATATGTTGTACTTTATATTATTAAGTAGTTATTTTATTATAGTCGAGCTGTTTAACGTATAAAAAATGTGTTCTTTATATGTGTTCGAAATATCTTTTTTGTTTAATTCTAACTTCTAAACGTTTTTCCAGACATTCATCATGTAATCCGAAAATTTTCATAATCCGGGATGAGTCACGTCCTGAAAGGATGTTTATGTAGTTTGTAACTACATGGATACTGCACTGTATGTAGTGGATAATATCTCTCTATTTTGCAATACATGTTGGTTATTTATTATCTTATTTCATCATTTTATTTGCATGTTTTCTATATCGGAAATGTAGAAAGTATTTTTGCGATATCGAAAACTTCTCGCTCTTGCAATTTTTTTTTTTTTTCACTTTGTTATGTACGAGTTACACATAAACCAAAGAAAATATCTCTTGGATATTTAAAGAAGTTAATTTTCTCGCATGAGGAAAAATATTGTGTCATGTTTTCTTAATTTCAAAATTTATGTGATTAGTTTTTTTTTAATTGATAATATAATACTTACATTTATTATTTTCTTTTATATGTCATCGATTTCAAAGCTATCGTTTCTTTTCTCTTTTTTCTACTATTTATTTCAGCTTTATCTCAAATACATTTTATAACAGAAATTAGCAATTAAATAACAAAAATAATTAATATTCTGAAATATTAGTACATTAAAATAGAGGATTTGGCTGATAGGATATCTAAACTGGAGTGCTTGTGGTTTTTAACGTTAAATGAAGCCTATGATCTTTTTTTATATGAACCATTTTTTAAATAACATGTGTTAGAAAAAATGTATTATCTGTTCATATAATTTGATAAATTACGTTTCTTTAGTTTTAACTAGATCATATTATTATTCAAATTTTCAATGCCTATAATTGACCGTGTTCGTACAATAACAAGAGTAGAAGAAGATAAATTAGAATCAATTGTTGTTAATATAACATTATTTTATTAAAATTTATTTTAATATTTTCAATAGTGTATAGAATTTGGTTGTTTTACATGTGCTTTTTATTCAGATTTTTAATTTTTATACATATTGGAACAATTGGAACAAGAAAATGTAACGTGAAATGTAGTTACATTAAATGTATTTTATATTATAATTTATATAACTGTAACTATCGTTATTTTTTTGAGTTATAAAAATCCATTCTTTTTCAACAAAATTTCGACAATTTTAGATTAATTAGTTTTCATTTAGTATAAGTAGCAAACATCTCCGGTATATGATAGTTTTTTAATATTCTTTATTTATATTCTTACTTTACTATCCTGTATCGTTAAAAAGTTTGAAGTAACTATTAATTAGTTATTTCTAAAATGCATGGTTAAAGGAATATTTTTTTTGCTTTAATTGGGATGGTTTATTAAGAAAATTGAATTAACTTTGCTCTAACTATATATTAATCTACATAACTAATCAGTGACATGTCTGGTGTTAAACAAAAAACCGTTCCAACGTTATATAGGATAAAAGAAAATATCGGGAATAAAAAATACTTTTTCACTTTGGAACTTTTGATTTATTGAATATTTACGTAAGCATTTTTTTACCATTTGAAACGAAAAGTGATTTAGAATATAAAATTAATGCAAATTCAAAAACTTTAATGTCTTTAAAAAAATTCTACTTCATTTTTAGGTGCGTTCATAATTATGTAAATACTTAGCACGTATAGTTGTCATTTAGTCCGTCCGTCTGTCCGTTTGTCCGTCCGCATATAACAAAGAAAAACTACCCAACCAAATCATTTAAAATTTAAAATATGTAATTATTACATAATTTTGTCGAGTCATTTCAAATTTTATGAAAATCAGATGCATAGATCAATTACAGGGACATTCAAAATTATTCCATTACACTACGGTCAATTGGGGAAAAAGTTTCAAATGCATTTTAATCGTTTGAAATTTAAAATACATAATTATTACATAATTTTGTCGAGTCATTTCAAATTTTATCAAAATCGAATGCATAGTTTAATTACAGGGACAATCAAAAATATTCCGTTACATTACGATCGATGGGGGAAAATATTTCAAATGCATTTTAATGGTGTTACAGTCATTCGAACATAATAAAATTGATATGCATCTATAAAGTACATATTATAATATATATTTTGCATAATCTGTAGTGCAAATAACATTTTTTATTGATTTACAGGGCCACACAAAAGTATTCCATTGCATAATAGTATAAGGAAAACATTGTTTGGTGCGCATTTTATTTCTAATTAACATTTACAATTTTATGAGATTGATATCGAAGCGTGATATTTTTAAAACTTTGTTATCGTACGATTGCTCTTTATTTGCTACCATTCACATGAAATTTCCAACTTGTTTAAGTTATATGACATGAATATTTTTTCTTATCCCTTTATAACTGAACTTGTTTTAATAAATAATTTTTCTTTATCTTTCTTTTAAATTTTATGAAGATTTATTTGCAAAGAATTTTTTAGGACGTTTCTTTTATTACATATTAAATATACTTTTAAAAATGGTGATATTTAACATTTTGAATAATACTAAGCACATCTAATAACGGTAAGGAGCATTTATGTGGATTTAAATAACATTCATGAATTTCTCCTGTCTATTTTCCACTTAATCTTGTTAAATTCTGAAATTATGGGAAATAGTTGAATTAAAAAAGAATTTTTTATGCTACACGTACATTTTAAAATATTAATATTTATGATACGTTATAGTGTAAAATAAGGAGAAATTTAGAACATTTTTTGCAGCACTCGAAATAGCTGTTACAGATTCTATTGAAATTCGATAGCGGCAGAACCGACAATCACCTCAACGAGTTCACGGATGAAAATCTAGGATTAGTTAAGTTTTGAATCTGTCTGACTTGGTGGCAAACATCTAAAAACCCGATTTCAGTGGTTCACTCATAAGTTAACCATTATGCTTTTTCGCTCCCAATACTCCATGATTTCATAGTTTTTAGATGCAGGATAGCACAATCTTAAACCTACGAGTTAACAGTTAAAATCGGGTTTTTAAATGTTTTTCACCAAGATATGACTTTACAGACCAATTGCGTTTTAATATGCGAATCGAGATTTAACTAATCCTAGATTGTCATTCATGAAATGGATGAGGTGCCATATCACGCACCAGCGCGTGATATGGCGCAAACGTTAAGGGGCCACTCACGCGCCAGCGCGTCATGTGGGGTAATGTCTCAATAGCCAATCACACGCTGGCTTGGGAAAATCTTTCACTGATTATTTCTTATAAAAATAAATCGGCTTCTGGGAAAAAAACCACTTCTACAGTGTGGCATTAACAATCACCACATCCTCACTAAAGTGGCAGCGAACGTGTTAAGAGTATTGAAATTATGAGAAGCACGGGATTCTAATAGTAAAATTATCATAACTCTCAAGATTTTATAAGATTTTGTTAATGTATTTTCAGAGACAATATAAAATGTCATGTAAAAATAACAGTAATAAACAACATCATTAGTGTGATAAAGTTTCTATGTTTTTTTTTCTATCTTCAGCAATAAAGTGTTTTATTTTTTATTTTTTACATCGCCAATGAAACCAAATTCTTTATTAAAAAATGCCCTTCAAAGGGATATAAACTCTTAACAAGCCATCACGTAGTATCAAATTTAAAGGGTACTTAAAAAGGGTTAGATTCGGATTTTTTTTTTTATTCTTTTAATGAAAAAGTTGAACTGGAGTTTAAAGAATAAATTTACAAAGTATTAAACATTTTACATGCTTTAAATAAATTTTAATAAATATATTTGAAGAAAAAGTATATTTGCTAGCGTGGGGGGGGGGGGAATTACTGACATACCATTGTTTTACAGAATAGGTCTTATGTTTATGAATTTCCATATAAGAAAAGTCGCGGCCTCGATATTTATTTTAAACATAAGACTCAACAGAGAAAAATCGCTTGATATTGATTTTTCAACAAGCTTCTTTCTTTAAATTTCCCCTACAATTTTTTGCGGAAAACATTTCACCTGGGATAAAAATTTCTATTTTTAAAATATTGAAAAAATGCTGCATAAAAAATAGAAGAAATTACTAATCTATATTTATTTTCAACACAAGTGCTGAAGTTCTTAACTTTGACCATATAGTAGTAGAGTAAGCTGTACAGTACTTAAGTGTCCAATGTTGTTGTTGACGTGTGCCCGAAGAGCAGGAGGGTTGCTGGGGCTTCCTTTAAGCTGCACCCAGGGGGTAGGAAAACAGACTTTTGCTCCGAAAGATGTTCGGCAGAGCCTCAATAGATAGCAGCACCAAACATCACCACTTCCTCAATTTCGATATGTTTCTAAAGGTGAAGGAGAGTTTCTCCAGAGATCATTACTCATGGTAGCTGTTACGACCGACCACATGACTTCCAGAATACCTTTATTTAATGAGCGCGTACACAGCATACTTTCGGTGGGTCTTTGGTGATGTCAAGCATAGAACCCGGGATCTTTCAGTCAGGAGTTCGAATCTATCACTACTAGGGTACCACGGCCCTAAGTGAGTCACTTAGTTAATAGAATTGGCAAAATAAAGTAAGTTTAGTTTGAACAAAACTTTTCGTTCAAAACAAAATTCACGAATAACCAAGATCAGTCATCAAAAATAACCAAAAGTAGCGAATACTAAAATCCGCGAATGTGAAGTAATTCTTTACTTTAAAACTAATATTTACAAAACTTGTTATCACTACCTTTTATGACACTTAAAATACCCCATCTATCTTAAGTTTTGACGAAAATTCATGAAATTTATAAAGAAAAAAATCTAAAATTATCCCTGAGAATCTGCTGTGTATGCATTTTAAAACTAAACTTCTTTATGTTATATATATTTGACTTTTAAATTATTCAAAAGCAAAGTTTTAATGAACATCAATATGGAATTGAGAAAAATGTTTCTGAAAAACTATTCAAATAATTATACAGTTGATGCAAAGATTTCTCTGTAATAGACTTTTAATTGAAAAGCAAAATCGATGAAACTTCTTAAAAATTAAGACTCGACCAACGCTTTAAAATTTTAATAAAAAAACTTTACAATTATAATAGAATTAAAAATTATTTTGAATTTATTCTTATGGTGAAATGTATATTTCAATTTCATCTCTATGATGAAAATTTGAAAAAAAAAAATTCAATCTGCAACATCAATCTTAATTCAAATCATCTAATGGTAACCTCTTAATTCACATTAAGAATATTTTGGTATATTTTTAATGTTTATTTGTTTTTAGTTTTGCTGTAAATTACTTAGTTTTAGAATATTTAAAAGTATATACGTTTAAGTGATATGCATAGGAATTAATAAAATATGTATGTTACAGTCAGTTTGATTAAACGCTTACTATTAATAATAACCAAATGACAGCTAAATAAACTGTTTAATATGATAAATATATGTGAATGTATAAAATTAACCGACTATTATTAATAATTACCAATCAAGGTTGGTAAATATAATAAATTTCAACTATTTTAGCTTAAGATTAAGCCTGTACGTTTAATTTACGATTTACGATTTGCATTAATTTACGATTAATTTCCTGTACGTTTTATCAAAATATGGCTTGCTAAAAGTATACATTCCAAAGCTACATAATTTATTGCATATATCAGCATTTAAAACATTTATTTAATTAATTCAGCAACAATAATATATATATATATATATATATATATATATATATTTAAAACTGTTTAGCCTTTTGCGTCTTGGTAATAGAACACTTCTTTTGATTGAGTATTATTGTCACATAGCAAATATTTTTGTTATTGGTATCAAACAATTATGATAGTACAACATATTTTTGTAAGGTATATATTTGTCACTAAGTTTCATTAATCATTTTGACCGAAATTAATCAGTAATTTACACAATTAAAATCCGAACGTATGTATGTATTTGATTCTATCTCCTGCAATCCCAGAAACGGAGAAACGTTGCGTTTGTTTTGAATTGAAAGGAAAAAGTCACACGGTCCCGAGTTTCCCACTCACATACCGAAATTATAATTAGTTGGTAAATTATTAATTAAAAACGTTAAAATTTTAATTGAAGTCAACCGGCAATAAACGATAAAAGGAGAATATTTTTGTCTTTTTTAAATTGTCATCGCAGGCCTTCTAACAGAGTCAAACAAAAAGCAATGAGATTTTTTAAATAGATTGTTCTTTTATTGGACTAACGGTCTATTTTTTCCTTAATTTACATTTTTTTAATTTCGAATTTTTTACGAAACATCGGTTTTCAGTCTTTTTCCCAATATTTTTTGAGAAATGCATTTTTGAATTCTAATCCTGAGAGTTCTAAGAAAATCTGACAAAAAATGATGACGGATTCAAACTTCTCATTTCTTTCTAAAAGTGACAGTGTATTTTTTAATTTTTTTAATTTTCAATTTTTTTCAATTTTTTTTCTAAAGGTTATTATTATACAGTTTCCACAAGTAAATATTTTATATCCCTCACAGTTATTGCACTAGCGACTTTTTTTTTGGTTGAAAGAATTGATTGAATACTTAAAAAAAATTGCCATGAATGCGATGACGAAATGAAACAAAAAATCTATTGAAGAGTGTTTTTGGCATCATGCCAAAAGCGAGTTGTTTCTCTTCTGAATTCAAAATATTTTGGTGGACTTTTGAGTTTTATTTCTGCTTTTATTAAAAAAAATATATATTACTTTAAATGTCATCACCCAATTCACAGATATATTTCGTGTTCTTCAACTTTTCTTTAGATAAACCGACCATCGTAGCAGGCGAAGGCCGCCAGTTAATAATAACCGATAAATTTTATTAATATGCAATATTTTTTAAATTTACCAAACGATGTGGTTAGTACTAATAATTACCGAATTTATCTAATTAACAGTAACATATATATATATATATATTCCTAATTTCATACATAAATGTGTAACTAATGGAAATTTCTTGAAGTGTTTCCAAGCCTTAATCAATGTTTCCTGTGAATCATTAAAAACATAAATTCTTCCTGATTTATACTTTAAAAATATGCGGATAAAAATATATAAGTAATATATTTTTTGGAACGAATCTGCTTTTCACTTATCATATTTCCTTTTTGAAATCTTTCCATTAAGTATCGCAAATTTCCATTAAAACGATTCAATCATTAATCTTATTTTCGTGGTCGGAGTTTACAGTAAAACTTTTGCCGAAATGTCTCAAAAGATTAATTGCTAACATAAATAATTTTATCCACCGCTTAGTTCAACTAAAATTCGTCCGAAATAAAAGTTTTCAGCTTGATTAAAGAAATTCATAAAGTATAACAAGAGTTAAATTATATATTTGTTGAACACTTACAAAATTCATCTTTTTCATAAACTTACGTGACTGTGCCAATGCATGAAAACACCGTTTAAAATACTCATGCTTAAAATAAAACGAATCAGTACCTCCAGCAAAAAATGCGTTTTTCTCAAATAATGTTTTTAAAGTAATGGACCCTGGTGGAAAATGTGTAATTAGTCGATCGATTTCAACATGGAGTATATCTACATTAAACATTCCTTTTTCTAGCGAATTATCAATTTCCTTTTATATATTTTTTATTTAATTATTATTTATATATTTACTTTCTTTCTAAGCACAGATAGTTTTAATTTTTTTTCATTCAGTTAAAAACATTTATTGCTATTGTTTGCATGTTTGAAATCCACCATTAACAACCAGTAGTTATCATCCAATAATACAGAAGACTACGTATATTTTGTTTTTATAGAATTTTTTTTATTTGACTTTTATTCTTTTTGGTGTGCAAATATTCCTTCTTTGAAAATATTTTGCTTTAATTTTCAAAAATGTCATTTTTTACAAAAAGCACTATATACAGGGTGAGTCATAAATATCGAAACAATAGGCTATCTCCTTAAATATTGCCCGTAGACCCATACTTCCAATTGCAAAGTTTCTTAGGAAAAAGTAAATGTTTTGATAAGATAAGTTGCAACTCCATGGGGGGTCTATTTTAAAAGTTACGAAAATTAAATTTTTATACGGCCCCCAGAGGATAAAACTTCCAATTAGAAAAATTTTCTTTATCCATTCCTGAATTGAACAAAAAAAAATCATCTTGATATCTTAAAAACTCAGAGAGCTATGACAATTTTAATAAATCGTGAGGTTTCAAGGGATCAGACACAAATTGAAATGCGTGTAATTGCAGAAAGAATGTTACTGTAAGGTGTCCAGGAAGCATTTATTTATTTATAGAGTTGGAATTTTGAATGTTTTGTGATTTTGTGTTTTTTTCATATCAGTATTATAACATCATAAGCCTTAATAAAACAATTTTTTTTCAAAAAATTTAGAGTAAATTAAAATTTTTATAACTCAAAACATTATTTGTCGCGTTGAATGTTTTTCTTTTAATTAAATGAAATTGTTTAATTTTAAATTTTGATTCAGCACTTTAAATAATATTTTTATTGATTTTTATTGTCCTGTATTTAAAATAGCAATATAAAAAAGATGCAATTTTTTGTAAACAAATCATATTTTAAAAAGTAAATTTTCTGAGGTGAAAACTTTTTTCGGCGCGTTGGACAGTTTGAGATGTTAAAAAACTATTGAACTAGCGGGACTGTTACCGTAACTGACGTTTATTGGCTTATGTAAGTTTAAAAATACTGATATAAAAATATCTGATGCAAAAAAGTGCATTTAGTTTTAAACAAACATGGGCTCCTAACGTTTAAATGCTTTTTAAAAGTTCCTAGGTGATTAACTCCGTCTTGTATAGTTTCGATTTTAGATTTTGTTTAAGTTTTGCCATTCTCGCCTTCTTTAACTACTATTTAAATGCATCAGTTGATTAAAAGCCCATTTTTTTATTACGCGATTTCAAATGTTTTTCTTTGTTTTGGCCCAGTTAACTTCATAGTTTTCTTGTTAAAATTTCAATTACACGATGCGTAAAAGGTGCCTCTAATTACGGGCCTTCAAACTAGTAGACGACGGTAGGTGCTGGGTTCGAACCCAATCGCGACCGTCGGCCTAACCGTTTGAACTTTTCCGTGATTTTATTCGAACCTTGCGATTCCTTGCATAAATACGGGTTAGGTTCCCTTAGAAAGACCCTCGCGGAGGACACTCCTCCCCTTAGGACCTGTATTCCTATTGTAGATAATTGGTCGGCATAAAAAAAACCTAATTACGGGCGACACACTGTTAAACATTTTAAGTTGAAATTATTCAATTGAATTTCTTAAATGATGTTTTGTTCGAACGCATTAAATCTTGATCAGTTAAATACACTTAGAACGGAATATTAGTGGGAACTTAGCATAAAAATTACGCAGCAGAAACGTTATACTCTTAGACTTTAACATTCGAATAAATATTTTTGTTTTTTTTAATGCCGTTTGGAATAAATAAACTACTCGGATGTAGCAATATGAAGACTCTAAAGATACGAAATTCCATGCATTAGTACTTGATATCACTGAAATCCTGTAAATTATACAAAATTCAGTATAACAGCGCCACCCAACAGACGATTGATACAAAAACGTAAACAAAACCAATTCATGTCCAGAAGTAATTGAATCTGACTTTTTATGAAAATTCCTGTATAAGTTCGTAAGATAGAGTTATTGCACAAATCGTAACAACTGCAGTGTTGCAGCGCCACACGTGGAGCTACATACAACAAAATATAAAATACATCAATTCATGTCAAGGACTAACTGAATCTGAAATTTGATGGTATTCCTTACATTAATTCTCGAAATACAGCTATTACGGAAATCGCAGAAAAGCCTGTACAGTAGGGCCACCTGTTAAGCGATTCACACCAAAAACATAATCAGCTCCAAATTATATTAAGGACTAAATAAATCTAATTTTTTATTAAATTCCGTGGATTAGTTCTTGAGGTAGGGCGCTCAAAAAATATATGCCATATACAGAGATACAGGAGCAGTCACACAGACAGACATTTTGTAAAGACATGCTTTTCGGTGTCTCTGAGCCCTAAAACGTGTGAATGCGTCGAAAACCGGAATTCAAAATTTTCATGAATCCAATTCTTTTCTCTTGTAAAGATAGAAAAAAGTAAAAATGGGTTTAAAACCACATAAATTTTGAAGCTGAGTAGTAAAAAGTAGATTTTTGAAAATATTTCTGTCTAATTTATTAAAATATGTTTTCAATAATTCCGTTGATAGAAGTGTCATTATCGCTATTACTATTTTTACTAAATTTATTGCCTGAGGCAATAAGTTTTAAAGACACGTTTAATGAGAGTTTAATTAATATCATTTAATTTAATAACACTTTTAATAAGTGTTTAATAAGACGGTCCGGCCAATGGGTCGCGCCAGTTACGAGCCTGGCGCCAATCTCGAGATATTGCAGACATCTAGCATATTTCAAGGAAGTTTAAATCAAAAACCTATATGCTTTTATTTTATATCTAAAAGTTAAAGTATTGTCTTGGATCGACATTTAATAATGCGTAAATTTATGGCCGATCCCTAAATTGTACTTCAAATGAACTGATATCGCTGCGCTCAGAGGTATGCTTAAGTGGTGTAAGTCACGAATTTTGGAAAATTTTGGATTTTAATATCTTTTAGGGATTTAGAGATATCGAAATGAATTTTTTTTCGTTCAATTCAGGAATGGATAAGGAAAATTTTTGTAATTAGAAATATTATCCTTTGGGGGCCGTATAAAAATTTAATTTTCGTAATTTTTAAAATATACCCCCCATGGAGTTGCAACTTATCTTATCAAAAAATTTACTTTTTTTTTATGAAACTTTGCAATTGGAAGTATGGGTCTAGGGGCAATATTTAAGGAGATAGCCTATTGTTTCGATATTTATGACTCACCCTGTATATATGAGGAGCCCAGAAGCCAAGGGGTACAAGTGACAAAATTTACATTTCGAGTAAATTGAGTTCAAAGTTAAACATCAATTGTAATTGAACGAACTGAGATATGAAACTTTTGCTTACTTCTTAGTGATCTTTGAACTCTTATTTCAATAACTGTTTTTAAAAAAGTGGAATACAATTTTTCTTTTTATTTATAACTAAGCAATGTTTATCGTCATTCGGCACTTGTACCCCTTGGCTTCGAAGCAATAATGAAAACTGCTTGGAAATTAAAGGGTACAAGTGCCAAATGAACACAAGAAATGAAAAATTATTAAATAAATAGTCGTATTTATGAAAAAGTTAAGAACAATGTTGATACAAATAAGTGAAAGGACAAAATTTTGTTTTAATATAGATTCTAAAAAAGAAAAAAATATGAAATAAAAAAATGAAATTACGAAAAATTTATGAACAAAGCTGATATAAATAAATGAAAGGAAAAACTTTTGTTCTAATATAAGTTTTAAAATTTTATTATAAGTTTAGAAATATTGTAATTTATATTTTTAACACTTACCCACAAAGTTAAAAAGTGAATATGATTTTGATTTGTCAGTCCGTCTGTCCGCGCCCTAACTCTCGTAAATATATTCGGATAGCCTTGAAATTTTTGGGAATTATTCATTTTTACCTCAAAACAAACCTATCGCAAATGAAGTTTCTAACACGATTAGTTTATTTACAGGGGCAATCAAAAGTTTTTGATTACATTACAGTTTATGGGAAAAAACGTTTTAAATGAATTTGAAAGATGTTACACCTTGTTACATATTAAAATTTACATGTATTTACGAATTGCACTAAAATAAACATTTTATAATATCTGAGGTGAAGAGAATACTTAATATTTATATACAGAACCATACAAAAGATTTACATTACCTAATGATAAAAAGGGAATTGTTTGCGCCTTATTTTAATTATATTACAATTTTCACGTATAATAAAATTCATATATATCGCCGAGGCTTAATATAAGTTATTTCGCATATAATACGTAGTACACAGTATTTACAGGGACACAAATAAGATTTCAAAGAGCATATTCTATTCGAAGTACTGTATATATTATCAACTAGCTGATCCGCCCGGCGTTGCCCGGGTCCGTATTAACAATATTAAACGAACTTGAAATTTGTATGATTTTATCATTAACTCGTTACATGCAGAAATGCATTGTCTGAAATACTTAGCCACTGACTGTGTGAAAAATCGGTTTTAAAAACAACAACTAACATTAAGCTCTAAAAATACTCAAAATGAGCAATAAGAAACGCGGGAGGAAATATGTATCCAACGATTGCGTGATTTTCGTGTTAAAAAGTTGATATTTACTCGTAAAAATCACTGTTAAGTCACGTAACTAATTATTATTTTCACATACAAATCCCAAGTGAAATATTTTGAATTTCAAACTAATTATATCACTCTTAAATCCGACTATACCATGAATGAAATCGATACTGTATGGTAGCTAAAAGATTGGTATATAGTATTATAATTTCAGAGCTATTTAACAAAAGTAAGTGTTATTTATAATCAAATCTTGCGTAATGTTCACTCTGTGTATAAATTCCTAACCTTAAACTTTTGTACCGTAACCAGAACCTGTCTGTAACCTAACAGCGACTTAATAGTACCCTACTGTAAATTAAATATAAGATAAATGTAACCTAGCCTTCACTTTATTGTAACATATCCTTATTCTAACCATAACATAAATGCAATTTAACTTTAACCTAACTTTAACCTAAATGATATAATAGAAAAAACCATTTTAAAAAATTACTATTTCTACGTAAAATATGCTTCAGCTGTAATTCATTTCTTTCAATTCGTTTTATTAATACAAAATTCCTGCCTCGTGCTTTTGTTTGAGACATTAAAATTTCAGCGATAAATGGTTTAATATTGCAAAACTTTTTTTCGGTTTACTTCGTCTCCACCTACCTTTTTCTCCATGGCGTACAGCAACTGTGATTAAAAAAAAGGAAAAAAAAGGCCTCATTTAAACTGACAGTTTGCTAGTCTATGAATTTTAAAGGTCTGTCCCAGCTTTTTTAATTATTTTTGCGAAAATTTTATGCAACCAATCAACCATAAGAAAATGAAAGAGAAAAAAGCAAAAAAAGACGATTTTTTATGAGAGTGAGCTTTGGAATTTAATTAATTACTCAGTTAATAAATAGAATTTTGAAATTCTGAGCTTCAGGTGCATCAGGAGAGATATTGGGCTACTCTCATGAAAGTTTTGAGCCTCGCACGTCAAATAGATTTTGCTAGTCATCGCAGACACACAGACACACACACAGACAGACAGAGCGTTTTGTTCTTTTATTAGTATATATTTTATCATATGTGTTTTAAATATCAATATAGAAAATTATTTTAACGTTTTGCTTGAAAATATAACATTCTTTTGTTAATACATTAAAATCGTCTGCAGTCAGAAATCTATATTTTAGATTAATATTTATTACTTAAGTTTTCATACATGATTTTAAAAGAATTAATTTGATATTTAATTATTGCTAATTTTCCAATTTCTTCCATTTTAAAAGCAAACATTCATTTTAATAAATAATAATAGAACAAAGACCATTTTAAAAATTTGCTATTTCCTCTTAAAATATGCTTCAATTGTAATTCATTTTTTTCAATTCGTCTTATAATACAAAATCACCTTCCACGTACTTTTGTTTGGCACATTAAAATTTGAGCGATAAATGGTTTCATATTGCAAAACTCTTTTGAGGCTTTACTTCACCTCTACTTATTTCATTCCTCTATGGGCTTCTTTAATTCTGCCTCAGCTTTCTTATTACTTCTGCGAAAATTTTTACACAACCAACCTACCGTAAACAAACGAAAGAGTACAACATTGGAAAAATATGATTTTTTATGAGAGTGACCTCTCGATTTTAATTAATTACTCAGTTAATAATTGGAATTTCGAAATTCTGAAGCTCAGGTGCATCAGGAGAGATTTAGGGCTACTCTCAAAAAATTTTTGAGCTTGGTACATGCTGTAGATTTTGCTAGCCATCGCAGACACACACACAGACACACACACGGACACACAGACAGAGCGTTTTGTTCTTTTATTAGTATAGATGATGATTGATGGATGGAACAAATGCCATTTTAATTATGAATTGCACTTTTATGTTTCACTAAATTTATACATGTTATATAACATGTATAAATGCTATAGTTCATATGCAAAGTTACACAAAAATACTCGTAAAGGTTACAGAATATGAGCGTACTTTACTTAAAGATTGCTTTTAAATAAGTCATGTATTTCAATGCTGGACTTCATTCAGTTTACTAAGAAATGCTTGTAAAATTTAGATAAAATGATATACAGGATCACGCACAAAATTTTATACATGGTCATCGATGGATGATAATTTCTGAAAATGTAATTTCAGTAGTCTTAAGTGTGTTTTAGTTCTAAGTGACTTAGTTCTATGTAAATTTCAGCTAAATACTGGCGTATAATAAAATTTCAAGATAAGCTACAGAATGAACAAAAGTATACAAGTATGCTTCCATCTATTAGTATAAAGTGCTGAAAGTGAAATTTCAAACTATTATGTGTTTCCTTGCTAAACAAATGTTTCCCGTTATACAGTACATATCAACCGACTGATAAAACATAGGGCTGCTCAAAAGGATCAGAATACATATTTGGCAATGGATTGTAACTCTTTATTACCCTAAATTAGCGTTGCAAAGGTTAGAAAAAACCCGGTTTAAACCCGGAAATAAACCGGGTTTTTAGGAATAAACCTGGAAAAAACCCGGGATTTTTTGGAATAATTCGGTTTTTTCGGAATAAACCTGGGAATAAACCTGGTCTATTGGAAATAAACCCGGGAATAAACCGACTTTTTGCAACTCTACCCTAAATAGCAAAAAATTTTTAAAGATTTCGGGGTGTGTTGGAAAGTGTTCATAATCTATGCTTAACGCATGATTTTCTTACTTGATAACAGTTAAAATGCATTTATTTAATGCATAAAAAAGCAAACGGCTTTGTATGTCATTGGTCGCGCTTCTGCTATATAGACGTTAACGGACACAACTGTACTTATACCCCTTGGCCTCCAAACGTTTCACTGTTTTGGGAAAGAGGTTAAGTAACTGACCCCTATAGCTCAGTACATAATGAAGAAAACACTCAACTCTTTACCTACAAATAAATAGACATATTTCCAGATAGCCTGTGCACGTAACTCAATTTTTTCAATTTTGTCACTTATACCCCTTGGCTTCTGGGATCCTCATATATATTCTTTGTAAACACAGACAGTTCAATTATTTTTATTCAGTTAAAAACATTTTTTTGTTGTTTGCATGTTTCAAATCCACAGAAACATGCAGTAGTTATCCACCAATAAAATAGAAGATTACATATATTTTACTTGATCGTAGCTTCCTTAAGTTCAAATATGTCTAGCATTTGTGTAAATTTATCTTATTTATTGTTTATGAAAAATACTTTCAAATCTAATATTATGTTCTGTTTGAAAAGTTTTTATCATTTTCTTACAAAATAAAACTGTATAAATAATACTGATTTAATGGGCATTGTATTTGCATTCTTCCATATTTAAAGAATATGAAATAATTGAAATAAAACTAATCCATTTAAATTAAACCTATTATTATGATATTAAAATAAATCTATTGAATGTATTCTCGGTATTTAAAATAAACTCGAATACTATTCCTTATAGAATCATTTAATTATTCTTAAGTTAAATATTATAGGCCTTTAATTTTGACTGTATTGTTTGCGATTTAGATACTGTAGCTCAGACCTAATTTAATTAATTTATCTAATTCATTTCAATTTTCTGCCCACAATAATAATGATGGCTTAAACTCTTCAATGACGATAGGATATATTATATGCCACCTAAATTTAATAAGGATTTGCACAAAACACTTGTATTAAACACACTTGTATGTAAACTTGTTATGTAAAACTTGTAATGCAAACACACAAAATGAATTGTATTTTTATAGCTTTTGGAAAAAAATTTGAAAAATTGCCTTAATTTGAGATAAAAATTTTCGAAATTTTATCTAAAAATAAGGAAAATTTTCAATTATTTTCTCCAAAAGCAATAAAAGTGAAATACATTTTAAAGTGTCTTGTGCAAATCCTTATTAAATTGCTTGGTCCACAATCAGGTAATATGTTGAAGTGTCAATAGACAAAGTGGATTTTACTTTTCAAGTTGTTTTTGACGAATTTGTATTTTCAATGTTTCATGCTAAATAATCAACATATTTTAGAACTGTTTTCCAAACTATTAATACAAAATATTTAAAAGAAAGTATTATACTTTGACACATGATAGACCAATAAATTAAAATTTTTAAATAATTATTTTAAAAATTCGTAAAGTTTCATAAAACTAGTACTTTTGTACTGAGAAAACTTCTTAACTTTATACGTTTGTTGCTGCAAATCTTTACGAAATATCTAATTATTGCTTAAAAACGCATTTATTTAGTACAGAAAACTTTAAAAGGATTGTGCGATTGTGCTTGCTGTAAATAAAAGTTGTCTTCAAATCTTTCCTTTCATAATCATTCCCATTCAGTTACGCAGGATCTCCTTTAACTAAATTTGAACATTAATCTTATTTGAATAGTCTTGCATTACATTGCTTGCATTACTTACATTAATGATTTTGACAAAACTACATAAAAGATTAATTGTTTTCATAAATACTTACAAAGAGAGGAATTTTAGAAGATTGCGATAATTCTTAAGTTTTCTTTTCACACAAAAAAAGTTACAAACATTTAAAGTTTTTTTTTTTTTTTTTTTTTTTTTTTTTTTTTTTTTTTTTTTTTTTTTTTTTAAGTATATATGACTATAGCAAAAAAATGTAAGTACAATTATTTTTCTATTTATTATAATAGTATTATTTATTAAATTGGTTAAATTCGTGATACTTTTCCATTAAACGGGTTCGAGTCCAACAAAGTGATAAATATGGTATGAAAGGTGATATTCCTTCAATGTGAAAGATAAAAGCGGTAAATCTTGATTACGTTCTTTACTAAATATATCATAATAATAATAACATATATTCTGCAACAAAAATATAAAAATTTATACAATAATTATTTTACTTATTCAATGTCATTTTAAAAATAAAACTTTTAAAACATATTAAAAATTGACATAAAAAGCTGGAAATGGAATTTTTCAATTTAACACGTTCATTAGGTTTGTATTTTTCTATTTGCTATTTTATCAATGATTTTTAATATTATAAATTTCATTTATAATCATAAACTTTTTCAAATTACAAATTCAATATATGCATGTTTGAATTTTATTGTGAGATAGCGACACGAAATTTTGTCACATTAAAATTATAATTTCAGGTTAATTTATTAAAAATATGAAAATTAAACATTAACATTAGAACCTCTAAATTTTCAATGTTTATAATTCAAAAACTAGTTATAAAAATGACATATTTTTTTTTCTAGACGTAGTTTGACAATTTTCGAGCTTGAAGTATTTGAACTTAAAATATTTTGTCAACATTTTGTGTTGCCATGGAAAGAAAGAAATTTTTGTATGATTTTTATTGAAAGATGACCATTTAACCAAATGTTATTTTCATCATTAGGATGAGCGAAGCGAATCCTCTACTAGGCCACTCAAATTACATTTTGTCGTACACTTTACAAAAAAACTATTCAATATTTTAACTTCAAATTAAACACAAAAATAAATTATGATCTGTAGATTTGCACAATATAATTTTTTTTTACAGTAAAACGTTAAAAAAATTATTATTTTAATTAATTTATTTTACATGCATTTCCAATACGGACGCATTTTAGCAAATAAATAAAAAATGAAAAGCGTATATTTTCAGAAAAAATATAAAAAATGGAGAAAATAATTATAGATAGAATCAAAAATAATTTAATAAATAAAATATGTTTTCATTATTCAGCAAAATCGTTTGCACAGATGACACTTAAACATTTTTTAAAAAATTGTTTTTTTTTTTTTTTTTTTTTTTTTTTTTTTTTTTTTTTTTTTTTTGTAAAGTGGCAACAAATGAATTGTAAACAAATGAAATTAATTGTTAAATTTGTTATATAAATGAAAAATTAAAAGAATTGAAGCGTAAAGTTGTTGCCTCGATTCAAGCTCTTTATAAATGTACTAAAGCAAAGTTGGCCGATTCAGAAACGACAAATTGACTTTAACCATTTCTTACTTTATCATTTGGATCTAAAGTAATGTTACGTTCTTATTTATGGACCGAAAAAAGTTTAGTGAACGGGACTTTAGACTTTGTTGCACGTAATAAAGAAAATCACAAGCCACCAGACCAGATATCGCGAATAATCATGGATAAATTTGAATACTACAATAATTTAACTTATAATAATTGGTGCGTACCAATTCCCCCAATAATTAAATTCTTGAAAAATGGAAGCATAAATTGCTCAAGGAAAGAATTTCTTCTGCAGTTAGCTTTTTCTGTTATAATTCATCAATCCCAAGGTTTAACATTAGATGCAGCAGTTGTAGATATTGAGGATATATAGACACCAGTTGGCTTAAAAACGTACGTAATGTTGTCGAGAGTGAAAATCCTTCAAAATTAAGCATTCAATAGAAATTTTCCTTACGAAAAATTCTACAATATCAAAAATTCTGATACGCTAACATGTATAAAATCGAAGAAATTAGAAAAAAAAAAGTTTTACAGTTAAAAATTCATAGTATCAACGAGAGCAGATTTCAAATGTTTTTCCAGAAAATAGGATTTTGACGAAGTAACTTTCTTCAAACTCTCTTCAAATATATTGTTCTAAAATAGCTATCAAAGATTATTTGATGTTAATTACAAAGATTGGAAACATTCATATTTCAAACAACTTTAAAAAACACCAGTGGTTATTGGAAATTGTGAAAACATCTTTAAAAGAGCTTTGAGTTGAAAATTTAAAAATATTTTGTAAAAGTTTGCTCCGAAAATATTTTATTATGCCAGTCTTACATCATAAATAAAAAATTAAAATGCACCAAAATATAAAATAACGGTTTTGTTTAATAAAGATGCAAAAAAAATATTGAAAAATATTTTTACTTTCAAATATCTATTTTATAAAATAATGCTTCGCGAATCCAAACAAAGCATGGCTTTTGCTAGTTTAAAAATAGATTATATTTCTAATTTTTGGTATCGTAACCTTTTTTCTATTACAATGTTGTAGAAGTAGTATGGGGTATTCAGATTTCTTTTCCTCGATGTACATGGGCTTATTCTCTCTTTTTTTCTAATAAATAAAAGAAGGTATAGCTACAAATAAAATGCATTTTTTATTTCTGTGCAACAATATTCTGAATAAATGTAAAAGGGTTATTTCTTTTTATTTTTTGAACTTTTTTTTCTATTTGACACTTAAATAAATGCAAGCAATTAGGAAAATGTTTCTTTACACTACATTAATCCACGAAATCATATAGATAAGAATAATGTAAATACCAGCAATTAGGAAAATGGCTTAGTAGAGTGCATCATTTGACGAAAGCTAATGTCCGCGAAAAAGAATAAAATTATAAAACAAGTAATTTATTGCAAAGAAGTAATTTATTACATATAAATTTAAACTTCAATAAGTAGGCTTAGTCACTGTTTGAAAGTACTAAAAATTATTTTGCGGTTACAAGAGATGTAAAAATAATTTTTTAATTATTTTTTTACATAAAAAAATGGTCAGATGCAAGTATTATTCGCACTTAGGAGGATCCATATAATAAATATAAGAGTTATTAACTGGATTATTAAAAAAATCGTTTCCAAAAGAGTAATAAGAATTTGGAGAAAAAACTATACAAAGTAATTTTAGATACGGCTGCATATTTTAGAAAAGTATGAATTACTATAGAAGGTCAAAAAGATATTAAGCCTAAATGACACCAAATATTGCTATTCTCTGTAATTCTTTTTTAAATCGTATGCTAATCTCTTTTTATGAACCTTATTCGCTACTGACAAAAAAAAGTAGTGCACATTTAAACTCCATTTGACATTTTTCAAAAATCATTATCAGCAATTGTTTTATACTTTTGCTACCGTAGGTACCTACAGCTCTTCCCAAAATATTTGCTGAATGCTCACAAATTAAAATTTGTGTATAAAAGAAAAATGCACTTTTGTCAAAAACTAGGCCATCTACAGTAATCGCTATAGTTTTCTTCCAGGTTTTAATTAACATCTACTACCTCTAATTTTTTTTCAGAATTTAAGCATCTGCAGATTCGGAATTAGATGGGGAGGGTAAATACTTCTGCACGACATTTCCGATATCTCAGAAACAATTTTATGAAAATCAAATCAAACATAACAATATATTTATTAAGCGGTTCTTCATTCTTTTAAATCCTATTACACGTAGTTAATTTAGTCATATCTTTAGTCATATCTGACACATGATAGACCAATAAATTAAAATTTTTAAATAATTATTTTAAAAATTCGTAAAGTTTCATAAAACTAGTACTTTTGTACTGAGAAAACTTCTTAACTTTATACGTTTGTTGCTGCAAATCTTTACGAAATATCTAATTATTGCTTAAAAACGCATTTATTTAGTACAGAAAACTTTAAAAGGATTGTGCGATTGTGCTTGCTGTAAATAAAAGTTGTCTTCAAATCTTTCCTTTCATAATCATTCCCATTCAGTTACGCAGGATCTCCTTTAACTAAATTTGAACATTAATCTTATTTGAATAGTCTTGCATTACATTGCTTGCATTACTTACATTAATGATTTTGACAAAACTACATAAAAGATTAATTGTTTTCATAAATACTTACAAAGAGAGGAATTTTAGAAGATTGCGATAATTCTTTTACTAAATATATCATAATAATAATAACATATATTCTGCAACAAAAATATAAAAATTTATACAATAATTATTTTACTTATTCAATGTCATTTTAAAAATAAAACTTTTAAAACATATTAAAAATTGACATAAAAAGCTGGAAATGGAATTTTTCAATTTAACACGTTCATTAGGTTTGTATTTTTCTATTTGCTATTTTATCAATGATTTTTAATATTATAAATTTCATTTATAATCATAAACTTTTTCAAATTACAAATTCAATATATGCATGTTTGAATTTTATTGTGAGATAGCGACACGAAATTTTGTCACATTAAAATTATAATTTCAGGTTAATTTATTAAAAATATGAAAATTAAACATTAACATTAGAACCTCTAAATTTTCAATGTTTATAATTCAAAAACTAGTTATAAAAATGACATTTTTTTTTTTTTCTAGACGTAGTTTGACAATTTTCGAGCTTGAAGTATTTGAACTTAAAATATTTTGTCAACATTTTGTGTTGCCATGGAAAGAAAGAAATTTTTGTATGATTTTTATTGAAAGATGACCATTTAACCAAATGTTATTTTCATCATTAGGATGAGCGAAGCGAATCCTCTACTAGGCCACTCAAATTACATTTTGTCGTACACTTTACAAAAAAACTATTCAATATTTTAACTTCAAATTAAACACAAAAATAAATTATGATCTGTAGATTTGCACAATATAATTTTTTTTTACAGTAAAACGTTAAAAAAATTATTATTTTAATTAATTTATTTTACATGCATTTCCAATACGGACGCATTTTAGCAAATAAATAAAAAATGAAAAGCGTATATTTTCAGAAAAAATATAAAAAATGGAGTAAATAATTATAGATAGAATCAAAATTAATTTAATAAATAAAATATGTTTTCATTATTCAGCAAAATCGTTTGCACAGATGACACTTAAACATTTTTTTAAAAATTGTTTTTTTTTTTTTTTTTTTTTTTTTTTTGTAAAGTGGCAACAAATGAATTGTAAACAAATGAAATTAATTGTTAAATTTGTTATATAAATGAAAAATTAAAAGAATTGAAGCGTAAAGTTGTTGCCTCGATTCAAGCTCTTTATAAATGTACTAAAGCAAAGTTGGCCGATTCAGAAACGACAAATTGACTTTAACCATTTCTTACTTTATCATTTGGATCTAAAGTAATGTTACGTTCTTATTTATGGACCGAAAAAAGTTTAGTGAACGGGACTTTAGACTTTGTTGCACGTAATAAAGAAAATCACAAGCCACCAGACCAGGTATCGCGAATAATCATGGATAAATTTGAATACTACAATAATTTAACTTATAATAATTGGTGCGTACCAATTCCCCCAATAATTAAATTCTAGAAAAATGGAAGCATAAATTGCTCAAGGAAAGAATTTCTTCTGCAGTTAGCTTTTTCTGTTATAATTCATAAATCCCAAGGTTTAACATTAGATGCAGCAGTTGTAGATATTGAGGATATATAGACACCAGTTGGCTTAAAAACGTACGTAACGTTGTCGAGAGTGAAAATCCTTCAAAATTAAGCATTCAATAGAAATTTTCCTTACGAAAAATTCTACAATATCAAAAATTCTGATACGCTAACATGTATAAAATCGAAGAAATTAGAAAAAAAAAGTTTTACAGTTAAAAATTCATAGTATCAACGAGAGCAGATTTCAAATGTTTTTCCAGAAAATAGGATTTTGACGAAGTAACTTTCTTCAAACTCTCTTCAAATATATTGTTCTAAAATAGCTATCAAAGATTATTTGATGTTAATTACAAAGATTGGAAACATGCATATTTCAAACAACTTTAAAAAACACCAGTGGTTATTGGAAATTGTGAAAACATCTTTAAAAGAGCTTTGAGTTGAAAATTTAAAAATATTTTGTAAAAGTTTGCTCCGAAAATATTTTATTATGCCAGTCTTACATCATAAATAAAAAATTAAAATGCACCAAAATATAAAATAACGTTTTTGTTTAATAAAGATGCAAAAAAAATATTGAAAAATATTTTTACTTTCAAATATCTATTTTATAAAATAATGCTTCGCGAATCCAAACAAAGCATGGCTTTTGCTAGTTTAAAAATAGATTATATTTCTAATTTTTGGTATCGTAACCTTTTTTCTATTACAATGTTGTAGAAGTAGTATGGGGTATTCAGATTTCTTTTCCTCGATGTACATGGGCTTATTCTCTCTTTTTTTCTAATAAATAAAAGAAGGTATAGCTACAAATAAAATGCATTTTTTATTTCTGTGCAACAATATTCTGAATAAATGTAAAAGGGTTATTTCTTTTTATTTTTTGAACTTTTTTTTCTATTTGACACTTAAATAAATGCAAGCAATTAGGAAAATGTTTCTTTACACTACATTAATCCACGAAATCATATAGATAAGAATAATGTAAATACCAGCAATTAGGAAAATGGCTTAGTAGAGTGCATCATTTGACGAAAGCTAATGTCCGCGAAAAAGAATAAAATTATAAAACAAGTAATTTATTGCAAAGAAGTAATTTATTACATATAAATTTAAACTTCAATAAGTAGGCTTAGTCACTGTTTGAAAGTACTAAAAATTATTTTGCGGTTACAAGAGATATAAAAATAATTTTTTAATTATTTTTTTACATAAAAAAATGGTCAGATGCAAGTATTATTCGCACTTAGGAGGATCCATATAATAAATATAAGAGTTATTAACTGGATTATTAAAAAAATCGTTTCCAAAAGAGTAATAAGAATTTGGAGAAAAAACTATACAAAGTAATTTTAGATACGGCTGCATATTTTAGAAAAGTATGAATTACTATAGAAGGTCAAAAAGATATTAAGCCTAAATGACACCAAATATTGCTATTCTCTGCAATTCTTTTTTAAATCGTATGCTAATCTCTTTTTATGAACCTTATTCGCTACTGACAAAAAAAAGTAGTGCACATTTAAACTCCATTTGACATTTTTCAAAAATCATTATCAGCAATTGTTTTATACTTTTGCTACCGTAGGTACTGTGATGTAGAATCACATATAGTATTCTTAAATTTTACATTTTTCTAAATTACAGTTAAAATAATCTTTAATTAATATCTATTTTATCTTAACGCTTATTCTCGATCCCACAATAACTTTTCGTTCAAAAGAAAAGAAAGAAAAACACCTAGCATCTGCTTTATTACTGAAAAACGGCTGTCAGATAAAGAGAATTCATTAAGATGCGTATTTCACCCTTGCTGGAAACAAATAAAAAAAGAATAAAGTTCGAATGTGTTTGCGGTCAGTGAAATTTCATTTTCCTCTCTGCGTAATTTTAAGTATAACTTATTCGTTGCATATGAGTCTTTTTATGTACATAATGGTTGTTATGTCTTTTGAGAACATTTTCCCAAAATATGCTCCTAACGTACGAATTGGCAGTCGGATTCCTTTTTGGCGTATTTTTTAGGACTGCTGTTTTCTAGTTGCCCTGCTATAAAATTCAAAATCCTTTTATTGTTTAAGCGTAACAGACAATTTTGCGGAGATGATATCAGTCATTTTTCATATGCTTAATGTCGCCAATGGTGTGATGCCAATGTGCGAATTTTTCAGTGAGGAATCAATTGCCTCCCTCTCGCTTCATGAACTCAGTCATGTGAAGACTGTTTTCTTAAAAAATGCGTTCAGGCACCATCCCTAACTTTTCTGTATGAAACCCTTAAATTTTGAAGTTTACTGCAAATAAAATTTTTCTTAAAAGAGCATTTATTGTCTTAAGCGATCATAGCCTATAACTAGCGAATGCATTTTTTAAAAAGAACCTGTCAACATACTTTAAATTACAGATCTACAATATATAAATTTATGGTGCCTAACACCAGGCATTCGCAAATTTTTTTTAACGTCAAGGGATGGTGCCTGCTTTAGTTGCCTGCTTTAGTTGCCTGCTTTAGTTGCCTGCTTTTAGTTGCCTGCTTCGATTTGCTTGAAAGTTTAGTTTCTGGACTATTTATTAGCACTTATCTGGACTATATCTGGACTATTATCTGGACTATTTATCTACCTGAGTAGTATGACATTATCTTATTCATTGGCTGTTAACAAGATTTTTGAAAGCCTATTTCCCCGACAGATGACTATCTATTACGTTTGCGGAATATAGAGTATTAGATACTACGAGTGTTCTTAGTTCATAGACTATCGTTTACGGTGCCTATAGAATGCGGACTGTCGCTGCCGGATTTTCCCCTGATGGATCGCATTGGAGTTCTTTCCCGGCGCCGATGTTGGATGCGGCTGATTTTTCTGATCAAAAAATTTCATGAGGCTCAGCGTAAAGAACTCCTGCTCGTTAACGCCTGCTCCTCCCGATGTAGGCCTAAGAATCTGCGGTAGACTGGTGACTCCTATTTCGCTTCAGATAAACTCGCAGCCTTGCTTTCGGCAATATAGTGCATTTTATTTCTACTTTGTGTACTTCAGAAGTTTTTATTTACTTCAGAGATGGATCGTGCGCAGTGTGCTCAGTGCTACAGATTTTCGTGTTTGATCTGCAATTTAATCTACATTCATAGATTAGGTGTTTTTGCGCTGGATTTTGTGTGTCTTCGATTGCCAACGTGCATATATTACATTTCTTCAAAAATTAAAAAAAAAGGAATTGTCGAAATTTATTATGAAAAGAAGTAAAAAAATTAGCGCACTCGTGAGAATGCTGCCAAATTAAAACAATGGAGTGATTAAAAAAAAAAAAGATAGTGAAGAAAATAAATAAACATCTGCGGTATAAAATGTGAGTACGAGAAAATATATGCATTTTATATTTTATGATTTTAATGCTCAATCTCTATTTTAATTACATGACTTTTTTGTTATTATTTTAGAATAATATGATGAGTGATTTTATTTCAATTATTGTTTATTATGCATTGTTTTCTCATGCTCATATTTATTTTTGTGAATAATATTAGTTATTAGTTTTCTTAGATTACGTCGAAATATTTCATAGTTCTACAAATGCTATTTTAGAAATAAGACGCCAAATATGATAACAGGATAAAAGGATATTTTTCATATAACTAAATATCTATCAACTGTGCACTCGTACTGAAATTTCATTCAAAGTATTAAGACAATCTTAAAAAAAAAGAATTCGGAATATTGACTTCATAAATCGTATTTTTTTTGGATGATTGTGCTAAAGAAAAAAAACTCTATTTTACTTATTTTCTTTAAATATTACATTTTTATTTACTTTGCAATGCGATTCTTTTTGAACTATTACAATCTGACATTCATATGTATACATTTACAGTTTTATATATTTCTTTACCTGATTTTATAAGATAATTAAAAAAAAAAAAAAAAAAGAGGTTAAAGGTAAGTTAATGGTGCATCTAAAACATTCATGTTTCCAGATAAATAAGAGAGAATGTTTTTGTGTCAGACTATTATTTTTGCATGTTAGGAAAGTTAAAAAAAAAAAAAAAGGTATGAAGAAAGATAAATATGAATACTTGTAATAAATAAAGATGTATGCACCTCTCTAGATATTTGACACTGCCTTCCTCTTAAGATACATAAAATTGTATCATTTCAATTATATTTTATTATGCTTTGAAAATTCCATAATCAAAGGGTAAGTTATGTTTTACTGTGTTTCTATTGAGTATTATTTACAGATAATACATTATTTTTATATTTGTACTTAAAAGTATTAATCATTTTCTTTATTGCATAATTGAATATATGTAATCAATATCTTTAAAGGAGCATTTTCTATTGATTATATCCATTTAAGTAGAGCTATTCCTTGCAGCTAAATATTAAAGAATTTTGTTTCTTTATTCTGTATACATAAAGAAGACGACTGTTTTATAACATATAATATATAAACGTACTACATGCAGAATATTCTTCGTCAGTAATTATGACCTTATAAGAACTTTCATTTTAAAGGTTATTTCATAAAATATATCTAGGTAATTTTCTTGAAATATTATAGTATTTCTTAGACATTTATTTGATAATATACAGAATGGTCTTACAATTTTTATATAATCAATGTGTATGTTTGTTTTATTACATAGATATAGGTAATTAATTTTATGTGCCTTTTATATATTTGTGTATAGATATCTTACTTTAATGTTCATAACATATAAAGTTCATTAAGTGGTATATCACGTCATACCATTATAAAATATTTTATGTGTTGTCATGTTGACAAATTTAGAAATATAATGAATGAGGCGAGAAGCTTAAATTTGTTTTCGCTTATGGTAAATTTTCACTTGTTTTTTTTACTAAACTTTAAATTATTGACAGCAATTAGACATTGACATTCATTTATATTTTAAAATATTTTCGCAAATATAATATGCTTTTATATTTGGAGATGTCATATGTGAAATATCATATTTTCTTTAGTTATATTATCTCAACCTGTCACAAGCTTTCCTCTTAACATTTTAATGCCTGCTCGAGTCATCAATATTATTATTAATAATAACAGGAAGAGAGATTTTATTCATTTCATTAATGCAATTAAAACATATAACGTACCAGTATATATTTAAGTCAATTGTATGCCGTGTTGTTGCATACCAGCACACATTAGTACATGTGAAATCTCAGTATTTTTAAAATTCAGTTAATATTTTAATTTTTGTTTCTAATATTTAGTGACTGTTTTCGATAGATTTCTTCTTGCATTGTGTTATTTTCTAGAGGTAGCACAATGTCAAGAATGTTTTTTAAGGGTTTCGTTTCCTTTTGTGAGGTGAGATGGCCACTTACCTACGCAATGGGATAGAAAGCTGGTTTTCACTTACAAAATTCATAAATTCATGTTTTTTTATTTATTTATTTACATTTATTAGACACTTTGCTAAATTATCAGTGTTTTTTTAGTGTAGGACACTATTAATTTTGATTATTTAGACATGATATTACTGAAGAGTGGTAATTAATTCGTTAGAATATATTTCACAGAGATTTCTTTTTTCTTGCAACTCTTGTACATATTTGTTGTGGTTTCATATTCAACCTGGCTTTACATGCATACACATACTTACACTTCATTCTCACAAGATTACTTTTGGTTATGGTTCAAAGATAACACTCGCCTTGGTTGAATTCAGTCATAATTTTTATGTACTTCTGTAATTTTTTTTCTACATACTGTGTCATTATTAACGTTCATTATCTTTAAGACATAATTTGGAACGTCTTTTTAGTTATTTTTACATAAAAGAGTAGTTTTTAATTATTTTCTAAGAATCCATACAGCACTGAGAAAACTGCTAACACATACTTTACGGATTTTTAATACAGGAAATAAATTGTAATATGTACATGCCTTTCCATATACATTTTTCTTTACTGATAAAATTTGACTGATTGGACGCAGATGGTGACTCGATGCTAATTATATCATTTCACAAAATGATTTTTCTCAGAATATTATAGTACATCTTTAAAATTGGACATGTTTCTGATACAATATTATTTTGGTTGTTGTCACTAGTTAGATATACTTTTATCTTTAAAAGTATATATGCTAGACCAGGTATGACCATTACATCATTTGTACTTATCTCTATTTTAAATGACACTTTAAATTTTCACACATTTAAGCTTTTAGAAATACATGCACTTACTGCAGTTTGTTTAGATCACCATGTACACACAAAAATATTGTAAGCATTTTTATTATTTTACAATAATCACAATTGTTTTGGCATGACTTTTAGCTATACCTTAAACATCAAGAGTATTTAAATCGAGGAAGTTAAATACTTTTACAGTTTTTAATTGTACATATTTGTCACATTTGATATTCCGATAATTTTTTTATGCCTATACACTTAAATTTTTTTAACCTTTTGCTACCATAGTATTCGACAGTTTTTTTCACTTCACACATAGTTCATAGTTAAAACACGTAGTCCATGGTAGCTGGTTTGAAGTTTAACCAGAAGTTTTTTTTCACATTACGCATGTAGTTCTTTGAGACAAGTTAACCCTTATTCATCGCGTTGTTTAATGATTGTTAATTCATTAATTACGTAATTGAATGTCACTCATTGGTAGGTGTTTTTGGGTTCTTGTACACATACTGTCTGTTTCTTACGTTAGCAAAAAAAAAAAAAAAAATCCTAATTTGTTTTTTTACACAATCGCGAGAGCGTTGCTTGGCATGCGGCAATGGTATTTACAATGTTATTTTATTTTACAAAGGTTTTACAATGTTACTTTTGCGGCATGCTACGCGGATGAGCTTGTGGTCTGTGGATAACAATTTTGCAGGATTTCACCTTTCTTATTTTTCCCTCATCAATGGCATTCCTTGTGGTCCAAGACATTTCACGTGAATATATATATATTTATTGTTCACGAATTTTCTTATAGGTAATGCACAGGTTTTCATTTTTCTTATTACATACATGCAGCCTTCTCCTGGTTTATACCAGTTAATTCTTTAGCACATATTAATTGAGGCTGAGTTCACACACACACACACACAATTTTTCTCTTCTGTATTACCTGTTGTCAATTCACTTAAAATTTCATTTTTCTCATACATTTTTACATTTAAAAGATTACATGATGGAATAACTCATGTTTTTTTACACAAGTAAAGGCTTATTAAATCACAGTTTTATTTAAACCACATTTATATTAAGACAGGGGAATACAGTTGTCACATGGAATTAAATGGCTTATGACAGTGTTTGAGGTATTTTTTTTATATCCTGATTTTCTACAGTTTTTTTTATTATTGTCTTCTTTACCTTATATCTATCTCATAAATATACATTTGTTTAATATTCATGTTGAGAGATAAAAAAAAAATCTTTAAAAAATAGAAAGAAGCTTAAAACCCATACTTTCGTTCATTATTATGGGTATTATTTCTGGATTCTTAATTATTTACATTATTTTTGTTTATCTGTGTGTTATATTATGTCTTTTATTGCATTATATTACTCGAGTATCTTATTTTATTTTATTATAATATTGATCAATATATATATATATTTAATGTTTATTATTGAAAACATTTTGAAACTTATAGCCAGCTGGTAAGTGACCTGTTTATTTAGGCCTAATGTATTTTTATTTTGTATGTGCACATTTCTGATACAGGTCATCGTCTAAATAAGACGAATTTAAAAAGTGATCACAAATTTTATTAAGGAAGCTGCAGCTGTTTCTAAATAGAAACAATATATGATGTCATCTGTATGACAAAATTTATGGTACCAATATATTATATCATGATATATATACTTTTATTTGGGATGGTTGCCTACTTAAAGAGAAGTTCAGACGCTGTTTACTTTATTTAGTAAAGGTTTGTTTTGTTTTCATGAGCATTTTACACATTATTACTTGTAAGAGCATATGAAAATTGATTTTTCTCCCTTCATGTACATTTATAATTTTTTTTTTCGCCTGTGAAAGGGGTGATATATGTGATGTAGAATCACATATAGTATTCTTAAATTTTACATTTTTCTAAATTACAGTTAAAATAATCTTTAATTAATATCTATTTTATCTTAACGCTTATTCTCGATCCCACAATAACTTTTCGTTCAAAAGAAAAGAAAGAAAAACACCTAGCATCTGCTTTATTACTGAAAAACGGCTGTCAGATAAAGAGAATTCATTAAGATGCGTATTTCACCCTTGCTGGAAACAAATAAAAAAAGAATAAAGTTCGAATGTGTTTGCGGTCAGTGAAATTTCATTTTCCTCTCTGCGTAATTTTAAGTATAACTTATTCGTTGCATATGAGTCTTTTTATGTACATAATGGTTGTTATGTCTTTTGAGAACATTTTCCCAAAATATGCTCCTAACGTACGAATTGGCAGTCGGATTCCTTTTTGGCGTATTTTTTAGGACTGCTGTTTTCTAGTTGCCCTGCTATAAAATTCAAAATCCTTTTATTGTTTAAGCGTAACAGACAATTTTGCGGAGATGATATCAGTCATTTTTCATATGCTTAATGTCGCCAATCGTGTGATGCCAATGTGCGAATTTTTCAGTGAGGAATCAATTGCCTCCCTCTCGCTTCATGAACTCAGTCATGTGAAGACTGTTTTCTTAAAAAATGCGTTCAGGCACCATCCCTAACTTTTCTGTATGAAACCCTTAAATTTTGAAGTTTACTGCAAATAAAATTTTTCTTAAAAGAGCATTTATTGTCTTAAGCGATCATAGCCTATAACTAGCGAATGCATTTTTTAAAAAGAACCTGTCAACATACTTTAAATTACAGATCTACAATATAGGTACCTACAGCTCTTCCCAAAATATTTGCTGAATGCTCACAAATTAAAATTTGTGTATAAAAGAAAAATGCACTTTTGTCAAAAACTAGGCCATCTACAGTAATCGCTATAGTTTTCTTCCAGGTTTTAATTAACATCTACTACCTCTAATTTTTTTCAGAATTTAAGCATCTGCAGATTCGGAATTAGATGGGGAGGGTACATACTTCTGCACGACATTTCCGATATCTCAGAAACAATTTTATGAAAATCAAATCAAACATAACAATATATTTATTAAGCGGTTCTTCATTCTTTTAAATCCTATTACACGTAGTTAATTTAGTCATATCTTTTGATGAGTAATAACTGTAGGTTGCCATGGTAATTATTCTATAAAATCCTATCATATGTAATTAATTCAATACTATTCCATGATAGGTAAGGATTCCAGGATGCCACGGTGATTACGTCAGTTTTAAGATGTATTCTATTATTTCAATATTACTGAATTTAATACACATATATAATCGAAATACATTTTGTATTCATAAATTTTTTATAAGACTGCAATACCTAAAATTTAAAGAAATGAATTTTTGAAATAAGCATTAGGAAACTTTTCAAATGATACCCCGAACGATATACTAAGTAAAGTTTTTTTTTCGTCATTCAATAACCTCTCTACGTTTTACCTAAATATATATTTGTGAATGTTTAATAATCTGTAAATACGTGGATCAATAGTATTTATTACTCTCCCCAATTCGAACTTTCTACTTTTTACAGTTTACGAGTAAAATGGCTGTGACAAACAGACATACAAACAACAAAGTGGTCTATATAATAAATGTTTCCGTTTTCACTTTTACATACGGAGCACTAAAAGAAAAAAAAGAACATTTTCCACATGAAATCTTCATACATTATTAGACATTTCCCAAATTAATATATCAGCTTTCTGGTTGAAAATTATTCGGAAAATATATAAAAACACCGAAGAAAAAGAAAACAAAAACACACAATATTTAGCCTTTAGAAATGAAATTATTGTTCAAAAATGTGAAAAATAGCATTAAGACTGTTCATTTCAATATAAACAAAATAATTATAAAATCCAATCATTTTTCAATTTATTTTTTCACATCTATAATAGTAAGTGATTAAAAAATCATTTGAGTGGAAATTAATCCGATTGAGGAAATAAAAGATTAATAGTTAAACCTAAGAATTCTGGATTAAATTAAAATTGATCAAAAATTATGCTACTTGGGTGGTGAGCGGCAGCAAAAACTCACATGGGAAACCTACTGACAATAGTATACAGTGCGTTCACTCTCAAAGGTGGCCCATGCCTAATTTCTAAGCCGTTATTCATAGACATATAGGTTCCAATTGCATAAATGCTTTAAAAGAGGTAAAAAATTATTTTTAAGCAATTTAAGTCAAAAAAGTATTAGAAAATTTCAAAAATTAAATTTTTATACAGTGCTCCGGTCTTATAAGGTGATAATTAGAAAAATTTTCCATCTCTCTTGCAAGCAATACGAAAAAGGTCCCATTCATCTAATACTAAAATTGACCAAGTTATGAAACTTTAAATTTCATGAAGTAAGCCACTTTTCTCAAGTGAAAACAGATGAGTTCGACTAAGCTTTAAGGGAACGTACGCTCAGTACTTAATGTTTTATAAAGGGCGTCCGTTTTCAACGCTGTTCAATCGCTAAATCGAAACCATTTCCATGAAACATATAGTACCAATAACAAAAATCTTTTAAATGAGGTGAATAAATATTTTTAAAGCCATTTAACTGAACGTGCAGCCATCTTATAAGTTTTACGGTAGCGTTAATTTTATTTCATTAATTTCTAGATTGATTAAAATAAATGAGGACGTGAATTACAAAATTTTCCTTATCGAGGAAATTAAATTTTTGGAAATCTCGAAAAACCTCTAAATGCGTTCATTGTTTTTCATTATAAATTTGGGGATTGCAGTGATATATTAGTGAAAATTGGTTTAGACTGATAGAGAAAAAAAAGCGATAACGCTAGTTTTGTAATTCACATCCTCAATTATATTTTTACATGTCTTTTCATAGTTTTTTTTTTAAAGGGTGTTATTTTGATAACATTTTATTTTACTTATAACGTTCGTATATATGTTTTCCTATTTCAAAATTTGTATTTAAATTTTAACTCACTTCCAAATATCTGATTGAAGTTCAATTTTGTTAGGTTAAGTAATGTAATAAATTTTAAATACTTTTCATTTTATAATGACTTGTGACTGTTACTTTACTTACAACTACGTTACTTATAACTTAATTTAACAAAATTTCTGGTTTTTTCTTCTATTTATTAATTTATTTATTGATTTATATTTCTAGTGCAAGTTGTATATTTTGCTTTAATATGTAAGCATCAACATGCATTTAAAAATAATGTTGTAAAAAATATTTTATTCTCAATGTTTAATGATAAAATTTATATCTGACTTTTATTTTTCTTTCCAGTAAATTTGGGACTGACCCCTATTTTGCAGCAAAAAAGATGCTTCAACTTTAAACACCTATTACTCGGTCAGTTTTAATCGCAGTGAAATGGGACTTTTTTTGTCTAACTTATTAGACTAAAGGTAAAAATTTACTAAATATCATTCATAGAACCAGGGGACCGAATAAAAATTTTATTTTGGTAATTTTTTATTCATTTATTTATTTATTTATTTTTGACCTAAATAGCTTAAAAACAATTCTTAACCTTTTTCAAAACATTTTTTCAACTGGAACTGTGTGTCTATGACTAATGTTTTAGAAATTAGCCATTGGCCACCCTTGAGAGTGTGACACCCTGTATATCTTTTGTTGTATAAGAACAAATTAAAGGTACGAGTATTTAATAATTAATAAAAGCATGCGCTTCACTCGGTTGAAAAATTCCAATCCAAATAATATATTTACATTATAAAATGCATTTAAGTGTCCTTAATTTAATAAATTCGATTTATTCAGATGAAATTTCACATATTACAGACCAGATTCTACTTTACACGGTTGTGAAAGGGACATGCATGGGTTGTGCATGGACGTCGTTCAAATATTTCAAACCGTAATTGATCATTAACAATTTTTTTTTTTTTTTTTTTTTTTTTTTTTTTACAAAAGTTCTGTTTTAGATATCTGCTCTTCTTGCATTTTCTTTATTCATAAGTACTGAACATTAATAGATATAAATTAGGTAAATATTTTTCAAATTAAGGGGGGTATTTCCCTCTAGAAAACCGAAAAAAGGATGTTTTTTAGAAATTTTCAGGAAAAAGGATGAATATTTTAGGTACGGGATTTCCGAATGTTTTAAGGTTTAAATAACTTTTTAATCTGTTTTTAAGAAAAAAATTATTGATATGGTTCGAGTTGTGTGGGTAGATATCCTAACGGTTCGCCCTGCACTTTTAATCGTGTGGTTTCCGATAGATTACCCGAGTCGATTTCAATCAACTTTATTTAAGAATTATGGGTGGATATAATATCGCCTACAACTTAAATCTTTTTGAGATTAAAAAATTGATAAATTACAAAATGAAGCGATTTAAAAAAGTCTATTTCTGTTATTTATTATTATTTTTTTACTTTAAAAAATGCTGAAAACTGTGCAATATACAATAAATTATATTATCTTTGGTTAAAATAAATAAAGATCGATATCACAATTTCTGCATTCATATCCCGTCCTGTTTGAAAAAGAGGCATTTTATAAAAAGTGTCTTTGTAGAGCTCCAAAACAGTGTAGTCGATGCGCTGCGCTAGAATAGTGGTTCGCAACCTGGGGTACCCAATACGACTGATGTTTCGTGGCGGACCTTCTGCGGGTATCTGAAAATGATGTCGACAATGTCAGAAATCACAAAAATGGTTCAATTAAAAACACTTTTAAAAAATTGATACTTTTATTACTTATTACTTATTTGAACTTTTCTACTTTTTCTAATAATTCGTTTGTGTTTAATAATAACTGCAAAATGCCCGAATTATGTGAGATCTTCAGATTTTAATATGTTCCCTTAAAACAATAAAAATTACTAAAAATAAACATGCTGAGCGGATGGGAGGAAGACGGGCATATCTATTGAAAAACTGTGGTACTTCAAAATGTAATGTCTAAGAAAAGAGCAGGCGAAAAATAAATAAATAAGTAAAACTTCAGAAACGCTATGCTAGACCATTAAATAATACCGAAAGGAGATTGAACAGAGCAAAATCGCTCTATATGGATAATGTACAGAATATAGGGAATAGAAAAAGTTTTTTTAAAAAGATAGATTTTTCCTGAAAGGAAAAAAAGGACCCCCCTTCCGGTTAATTTTTTTTTGCATATCAAAAAAAAAAAAAAAAAAAAAAAAAAAAACTTTATAGTTCAATTACTAAAATAACTGTAAATTTAAATTTGCAATGTCATAGGGGTTTGTCAAAGGTTTTAGCCGTATTTTCTTTTTCATAGTTTTAACCCTATGAATAAATCTCGTTGGTTGGTTGGTTGTATGTATGTCGGCCGATTATCTACGCTGTGGGATATAGGCCCTAAGGGGTGGGGTGCCCTCCGTGGGGGTCTTTCTAAGGGAACCTAACCCGTATTTACGCAAGGTTCGAAGAAAATCACGGAAAACTCCGAACGGTTAGGCCGACGGTCGCGATTAGGTTCGAACCCAGCACCTACCGTCTACCAGTTTGAGGTCAGAACCTCTCGGCCACTGGTGGGGCCCGAATAAATCTCGTATCCGATGCTGTTTTGAAATTGCTTATGAGAGTATACAAATGATAAAGATGATAGATATATTCTTTAATAACAACATAGCAGTATTATTTTAGACTTTCTATTTTCTAAAGATTTTTCACTAAGTTATCTTTTAAGGATTTATTTTAAAAATATCAACTTGATCTTGAGCTTATAGATTTTGCAATGACAGCAGTCTTCCATGTCAATTGCATATGACTTTTACTATTATTATTATTTCATTTTAAAAAAATTAGGCTTTTTTTCTGTGGATGCTCAGCAGATACGAAAAAATCCACATCAAAGTCTGACAGTTATTGTAGTATACTAATATATATGCAATGTATCTTAAATGCATAGAATTTATGAATTTTCTGTTAGGAAGAAAAAGCATTGGATTCGTGAAAATGTTTAAAATCTGGTTTTTGACGGATTTATACGTTTTAGTGATCAGGTAACTCGAAAAGCATGTTTTTACAAAATGTCTGTACTTGAGTCTGTGACTCTATTAGTCTGTCTGTCCATTTGTATGTGACATAAAATTTGTGAGCCTCAGTCACAAGACTAATGCATTAAATTTAATAAAAAATTATATTCAGGTAGGCCCTAATATCTATTGATGCTGATTAGTTTTTTTTGTGTAAATCACTCAACAGATGGTGTTGCTACACTGTAAAAAAAAATTCAAGAGGTTACTAAAAATTCTTTAGTAAATTTGTATTCCACAGTATTTTTTAGTAACATTTACAAACTTTTTTTTTGCAAGTGAAACAAGCATTTCTTTTGTAAACTTAACAAAATAATTTTTTGTATAACTAACTTAAAAATTTTTAGTATGAGCCACCAAGAAAATTTTAGTAATAGCTCCAAAATTGTTTTTAATAACCTTTACGTGCGCCCGAAGGACAGGAGCTGCATCCAAACTTCTGAAGCGATAGATTTTCGGCAAAACCGCAATAGATGGCAGCACCAAAAATGCTACCTGCTCTGACAGGATTTTCATAATCCCTTTATTAACGAATACTTACACTACATACATTCGGGACGTATTTGACGGTGTCGAACCCGGGACCTCTTAGCCTGGAATCCGTTACGATAACCACTATGCTATCAAGGCCACACCAAGTGAGTTTTAGTAATAGCTATTAAAAATGTAAAACTATTAACTCTATCCATTGCTAACTTTTTTCTAGTAATTCTTACAGATTTTCTAGTAACCGACTAAGATTACTAAAAATTTTTTAGTAATTACAAGGATCACTAAAGTTTTTTTAGTAGATCGACCCTTTTTTTTTACAGTGTATGCAGCCTTTTCTTTGATTTCCGCAATACCTCTATCTCCAGAATTAATTTCTTTACATTTCAGGTTCAGTTATTCCTTGACATGAATTAATGTTTGTTTACGTTTTATTGTAAATCACCCGTTAAGTGGTGCGGCTGTGTAGCATTATTTATGATTTACGCAATCTCCTGAACTAATGTACAATTTTCAAGGAACTTCAGCTTTGGCTAGTCCTTAACATGAAATGGCGCTTTTTTAAATATTTTGATGTAAATCGCTCGATAGGTTGAGCACTACGTTGCATTTTGTGCCATTTTTTCAATAGATCTATCTTCAAAATTAATGGGCGAAATTTCCGAAAACTTCAAATTCAGCTAGTCTTTGACATAAATTGACTTTTTTTATGTTTTGGTGAAGATTGCTCAATAGGTGGCGCTTTTATGCTATATTTTTAAAGATTTCCGCAACAGCTTCGTCTCAAGAACGAATGCACGGCTTTCTATCAAACTTGAGATTCAACTAATGCTTAACATGAATTGATGCTGTTTATATTTTGTTGTAAATAGCTCCACAAATGGAGATGCTGTACTGCCTTTGTTACAATTTCTGTAACTCTATATCAAGAACTAATTCACGGATTTTCATCAAACTTCAGATTCAGTTAATCTTAGACATGAGTTGGTTTTGTTTTTATTTTTGTGTCAATCGTTCTACAACGAAGCTGCTACAATGAAGCTGCTATGCTGAAATTAGTAGGGTTTACATAATTTTAGCAATAGTCATATCACAAGAACTAATGCACGGAATTTCATATCTTTAAAATCCTCATGATTTGTGTAAACTGTCATTGAACTTTGGCGCTATGATAACAAATTTTGAAATATTAACAGGCATAAGATAGAAGAAAGTTTTGGGATTTCTGCATCCCCCTAGTTTCTATTTATTCTTGGGATAAGTGTGAGACTTTCTGTATTCTAATCTTCAGGCGCTGTATCTGACGAACTAATGCAATTAATTCATGAATTTTTATATTTCGTAGATTCATGGTATAAATGTGAGAATATTTTTGTTCGGTGCGTTTTACGTGTAGTCTGAGAGACATGTGCACTGATAATCAAATCAAGGAAATGACGCACAGTTGATTGATTTGAGGATCTGGGTGGAAAAAAAAACATTTTTTTTTGAAGTTTAATTACTGATAATTATTTTCTGATATTTTTGAATGCATTTCTAAGAAAATACTCAAACTATGATACATATTTAGTTTTCTAAATATAATGTTTCTAAATAAAAACAGAGGAAATTGAAAAAAATGCGTTAAATATACTTATTTTATTATGCACATATGTAAGGTAACATTCATTTCTTTTTTTCTTCCTTTTTCTTTTTATTAATTTTTCTTTTCTTTTATTCTTTCATACTTACATTTTTTTGTGTGTGTTTTTACAATTGTTTTAGAAATTTGAATAGTCATCCGTAAAAGTAAAAATTTTAGTGTAAAATCACTTAAAAAATCTTATAGTTTGTTTGATACTATAAAAAATAATTTAATTATATTTTAATATTGTGCAGTTTTAATGTTTTTAAAACTGCACATATATTTAAAGATTCAACTCAATCAGGTAATTAAAATTCGTTGAAAATTTACCGGCAAAAATTGAATTAAAACTGCATACTTAAATTGCAAGTAAATAAAAATCTTGTTTATGAATAATAACATAATAATTTGCAGGCATTAGCATGATATTTTTTAGTTTTAAAAACTATAGGAATCGCACTTTCGTTTCAAAAATTTTTAATATGTTTAATGTGAAGATGAAATTTGTAAATAGCATCATATATCATCTAGAATAATAAATTTTGGAAAAAAGAGGTTAAGCGAGTTTAGTATAGCTAATTTTCAAACGAAAATGGGTAAATATTTCTTTGACAAATCTATGACATATTCAGCAAACTCGTGCTTAGAAACAAAACCGAATAACCACAATCAGATTTGAAACTAAGAGAAATCTTGTACAACGATTTAAACTCACTGAAACCAATTACACAAATGTCTTTTTTACGGTCAAAATTAATCACGACGTCCAATTTTTTCGACAAAACGTGTACGGTTCTCGAAAATAGAAATAAACTGAATTAAAAGAAAATATAAAAGAAAATTTAAAAATAAATAAATGAAACATGAATGAAAAAGTAATTAATATCAATAATAAAAATTACAATCAAAAAAGAGAAATACAAAAGATTTTTTTAAACCAAAAAATAAAATAAGGAAAAAGAATTACAATTCACACAGTAAACACAGTAAATTCTAAGCTGAATAGAGAAAATTACATGAGAGATCAAAAAGAAAAAAAAATCTTTTATTTGTCCTTCGTCCTTTTATTATTATTATTAATCATTTTATTATTGTTTTTTTATTTATATATATTTATTTATTTAATTTTAATTTTAATTTTATTTAATATTTGTTTATTTCTTTTTCTATTTTCATTTTTTTTATAAATTTTCCTATCATTTTGGCAATTTTTTCCAATTTTGCATATGCTTCTCTCTGATTGGTGTTTGTATTACAACTGGCACCACCAGTCGCCTCGGAGGTAATTGAAGGTATTTGGAGACATACGCCTTACAACTTACGGATTCTGGTGAGAACTTTCGACTACTCAAATAAAGTTAAAATTATTGTAAAGCTATTATTGTTTCTCAAATAAAGATAAAGCGAATAGTGTATCTGTTAACATTCATGACGGTAGCATATACCCTCTGATTATTTGACGACAACAACCTTGGTCGAACTCTTTGTAAGCTTTCTTTTCTTCCCTTTCTGTTTATTTGTGATTTTGTCCCCTTAAGGACGAGGGGAGAGTGGGGATGAATGGGACAATTTTTACATTTTTACTAATAATTTAAGCTGTATAAAGTTGTTAATTTAAAAATTATGACTTAAAGAATACTTCAGCATTTATCAACTTATTGACATACTAATTTCAATAAACAATTGTTTTTTAAATTTTATTTATTTATTTATTTATTTATTTATTTTTATTTTTTTTTTTTTACCATGCATGCATATTGTTCCATTCATCTCCAGCATGGGGTTGAATGGGACAACTTTGTGGATGAATGAGACAGATAAAAATAATATTCTAAATATCTTTTATTTGAAAACTGAATGATACATATATTTTAGTACATATTGACTGAAGCTACTATCAAATGACAATAGTCCTTTGGTTCTGGCAGTTCCCAGAAGTCTAGGCTTTGATAGTTTCATATCAATATCCTCCAGATTAACAAAATTAATTTCTGGTGGATTGGTATAGTAAAATAAGGAATTATTATCCTTTTTTCTCGAGAATTGTACTTAATGTTTATCATTATTGTTCTTTAAAACCCTAACAAAGTAATGATAAATATTTTTTCCACATATCTTTCTTAGAAGAAAGTCGTCTTCTATTATATTACCCAAGCTGCAAACTTGGTGGTTCATATAATTTGAAATCATGTTCAAATTACTTTCATCTTTATCATGAAGTGATAAATTGTCAGATTCCTCACTACTATTCATACCTTTACTAAAAATATTTCTTGAAGGCAGGCAAATCATTTTTCTTGCTTTCTGTTTGTTTTTTTTTTTTCTAATTACAATTTTCTTTTCCAAATATTGTTTATTATCAATTAGGACACGACAGTCGCCACGTTTTCTTTTTTTAACATCTAGTTTCTAGGTAATGAGAAATTGTAATTTTATTCATTATGGAATAGACCTTAGGATGAATTAAACAGTCCCATTCATCCCCATAAACACTGTGCCATTCATCCCCATAGCCACACGGTTATATAAAACAGTGCTTAGGCTTAGTAAGCACTGTCAATATTGATCATTTGCATCATAAGTATAACAAGAATTTACGTCATTTTAACATAAAAAATTATAAGGTTTTGAGAAGGCTAACTACCAAATAACTTTTATGCAAGAGCTTGCTCAGTGTCTACCTGAAAATACATGTATTCCCGGACAGATTCTGTCACAGTCCCTCAAGGTTAAATACTAAAAAGATTAAACAGAAAAATTTGCTTTGGTTTTTGAAAAATACACTTTGTACAATAACTGATCTTCTGTTATGATATTGCTTTTGAAACAATTTCTGTTGAATGACCTCAGTACTGCCATCAGTCAGGTAAATAATCGAATTATTTATGTTTGGGGAACATATATAAATTCCTGTTGTCCCATTCATCCCCTGTCCCATTCATTGCCACTCTTCTCTAATGTTTACAGTTTTTTTCCCTCTAGTGCTATAATTTCCAGCTCGAAACACGTCTTGTGAATTGCTTTAATTTTATAGTAATTAATCTAACATTTTATTATTTTAATTCAAATTTATCAACAGTTTTTTGCGCTGATTCATTTTTTTATTAATTTAACTATTTTAAATTTTGAATTTTACATAACATTTTATAACAAGTACAATTTAAATGTAACCACCACACAAAATTTAAAATTATTATCCCACAAAATGAATATCAAGGCTTTGTTAAATCTCGATTCGCTTAAAAAAAGGATCGATCTGTCAAGTGTTATCTTGGTAGAAAATACTTAAAACCCGAATTTGGCGGTTGACTCATAACTCTGCCATTATGTTTTCCTGTTCATAGTCCTCCATGTTTTCATACTTTTTTTGGGGGGGGGGGGGACAACACAATAGTAAAATCTAGGAATCTTGCTAAAATCGGGTTTTTGTGTGTTTTCTATAAAGATATGACTCGATTGATCTATTGCGTTTTAATAAGCGAATCGAAATTTAACTAATTCTAGATTTTCATACATGAGTTCGATGAAGTGATTGACTCTCCTGCCATCTCACGGTCTAACTGAAATCGTAACTTCAGAATTTTTTCTTTCTTTTCTTTTTCTTTTAACCTTTTGCACTCATTTTTAGTCTTTTGAACATACATTAAGAAAAGCCTACATTACAGCAGAGATGGTTAACAGCTTTTTGCCACCATTTATTTTATATCAGTAGCTTAAAAGATATAATATTAGTATAAAGAATATCGAGATTTAACTAATTCTAGATTTTTACCCGTGAATTCGATAAAGTGTTTGACTCTCCTTCCGCCTCACGGTCTAACTGAAATCGTACCTTAAGAATTTTTTTCTTTTCTTTTCTTTTCTTTTCTTTTCTTTTCTTTTCCTTTCCTTTCTTTTCTTTTTCTTTTCTTTTGTTTTCTTTTTTACTTTTCTTTTCTTTTTTTAAACCATTTGCACTCTTTTGTAGATTTTTGAACATACATAAAGTATAGCCTATATTGAAGCAGAGATGGCCAACAGCTTTTTGCCATCATTTTTTTAAATTAATAGCTCCAGAGATACAATATTGGTATAGATATAGGTTATTTTTATACAATTTTTATATTTACTAAAAAATTGTTTTCTCATATTCCGTAAGAACTATAATTGTGCGTTGAATGATAAAACATGTATTATGTTATTTTAAATGTTATTTATTTTACTTTTAGATATTTTTGCAATAACTACATTTTATGTCAAAAAATATACTAATTTTGATAATTAAAGAAATAAAGTACTTTTTTTAAGATTAAACTTTACCAGAAACATAATCAGCATGCGTTACATTATATTTGAAAATGTGTCGGCTTAACATTAATAAGATTCTCTTTTGCTCTGTTAATTCTGTCATTAAAACATTTTTCTTGATTTTTATTTTTAAAGAAATATATTACAAATAATCAGTTACCTATTTTGTGAACTTTCACATTTTTCGCTGTATCTTATTAACGCTAAAGAAAAACATAACATCATCAACAACAACAACAAAAATTTTATTATCATTTAAATAAACGAAAATTTCTTTTGAAATCAGAATTAAATCTCCCTTTTGTTGTGTTTAAAGTTCTTCCGTTCAGTTTTAATTTTTACTATTCTTAATTTCTATATACATGTACAAAGATGAAAATACTAACAAAAGCGAGCGAATAACTCGCATAAAATATATAATTTTAACGCTTTTGTGCACACAAAGACAAAATAAAGTTTTCGATAAATAAAATAATTAATTACTTTTAAGCTGTTCTGGGATTATTCAAATGTTTTAAATTTTATTGGCAATGAGGAAATCTTTTATAAAAGGAAAATGGATTACGTTTTTAATTTAAGGCTATTTTTATTTTTAGTTTAAACTTTTAAAACAGTGTGCATTTAATAAAAAAAACAAAAAAGCCTCTTCTATTGTTACAACATCTTTTTTCGATAGATGGCGCTGTTTGAAAATTATTGATTGCTAGTTGCAATTAGTTTTTATCTGTTTTGAGTAAAATGTATTATCGCAATCAAACGCAGAGATATTAAATACGTGAGCAACCTATGTTACTAGATATTTATGCAGAAAAACATGTATGTTTAACTGACATGTCATACAAAGAATTACCTTGCAATATTTTTGTTTACTTTAAATATTATTTGTTATTTATTCGTGTTATATCTAAAATGATGGAAATATTTTTTTGATAAGTGGTGTTTAATTAACTGCACGGTTATATGATTTTTGTTATTGATTTATTTTTATTAAATTATTCGGTTTTTTAGAAACGTGTTATATCGGCGATGAAGAATTTTTTTTTCGATATTGATATTTTCTCATATAGAGAAAATATTTTTTGATATGTAGGGGAAAATATTTCCCCACGTGGAGAAAAAAGTATCAAATTTTCTTAATTTAAGAATTTATGTGATTTGTTTTCTACTTTAATAATAGATTGAAGTATTCATTAATATTTTAAGTACATGTCAAGCCTTTTAAAGCAACATTTTTTAAAGATATATTTTTAACTGTTTAATTACATTTTTTTTAAATAGATCTACTAATACAAATTAGCGATTGCTTAAAACGAAAATTACTATTCAGAAATGTTGGTACATAAAATTAGAGGATTTCATAACCTGTGACACCTAAACTTGAGGTTTTCTTAAACAGATTGAAAAGTATGATTTATTTAATTATTTATCAGTGAATTATTTTTTATCTGTAACCAATCTTAAGAAAAATATATTTCGTGTTTTAAATTCTTTGTTAAGATACACTTCATTTATTCAAAGTATATTACACTACTGTTCAATTTACCCCGAAAAATGCCAATAAGCGAAGAGCACCGTGCAGTGACAAGAACAGTTTAAACTACATAAAATCAATGGTTGTCATTGAAATATACTTTTTTAAATTAAAATGCTTTTTTAATATTTTCAATATTGTATGAAATCTGATTATATTACTTGTGATTGCTAAAGCTAATGGAAAATTCTGATTTATTAATTAGTTTATTTTTTATTAATTATTTTTCATCAGCAATAAATCCCAGGAAAAATGTATTTATTGATTTATATTATTTGTTAAAATTACACTTCATTAACTGAAAATAGATTACATTATTGTTCAATTTACCCCGATGAATGCATACAAGCGGTGGAGTATCGTGCAATGACAAGAGCAATAAAAAAATAAATAAATAAACAAATAAAAATAAAAACAATAGTTTTCAATGAAATATAATATATTTTTTAATTCTTTGCACTTCCTTGGAGATTTTTGTACCTACATAAAGTATAGTCTATATTGCTGCAGAGATGACTACCAACTTTTTACCATCATGATTTTTAAATCAATAACTCCAGCGATTATTTCTAAAGCAAACATACAAAGATTTCTTTATATAATATTAGTATAGATATAGATTGTTACTATATATTTTTATGATATTTAATAATAATAAAAAAAAATCTCATAATTGATTAAAGCAATAACTGCGCATTGAATGGTGAAACATTTATTCTATCATTTGAAATATTTCATTATTATTTATTTAATACTCAGATATATTTGCAATTACTTCTGGTTTATGTCGTAAAAGCTACAAGTTTTGAAAATTAAAGGAACTGAAGTATTATTCTTTTTAAGATTAAACTTTACCAGAAACATAATGAGCATGCTTTAGATTATCTTTGAAAATGTGTTGGCTTAACATTAATAAGGTCCTCTTTTGTTCTGTTTACATCATTAAAACTTTTTTTCTCAAATTTTATATTCAAAGAAATAATCCTTTACACATTTTGTGAACTTTCACATTTCTCGCTCTTTCTTATTAATACCAAATTAAAAAAAAAAAAAAAAAAAAAAAAACGATATTTGTGATTTAAATGAATCAAAGTTTCTTTTTAAATCAGAATTAAATCTCCATGTTGTGGGATTTACAGTTCTTCCGCTCAATTTTAATTTTTACTATTCTCAATTTCCATAAACATGTACAAAAAGGAAAATACTAACAAAAGCCAATGAATAAACAACATCAAATATATAATTTTAACGCTTTGTGAACACAAAGATAAAATAAAGTTTTCGATAAATACAATAATTAATTAATTTTAGCTGTTCAAGGATTATTCAATTTTTTTAAATTTTATTGGCATTGCGGAAATCTTTTATGAAAGGAAAACAGATTACGTTTTTAATTTACGACTATTTTTATTTTTAGTTTAAACTTTTAATAAAATATGCATTTAATAAGATAAAAAAAAAGCCTCTTCAGTTGTTTTAACATCTTTTTCGATAGATGGCGCTGTTTGAAACATATTGATTTCTAGTTGCAATTAGTTTTTTTTATCTGTTTTGGGTAAAATGGATTGTCGCAATCAGAAGCATAGAAATTAAATGCATAAGCATATATGTTATAGATATTTATGCAGAAAAACATACATGATTAATTGACAAGTCATACAAAGAATTACTTTGCAATAATTTTGTCTTTTATAAATATTATTTGCTGTTTGTTTATATTTGTGTTATATCTGAAATGATGGAACTATTTTTCTGATATGTGGTGTATACTTACCTTCACGATTTTGCGATTTTTGTTACTTATTTATTTTTATTAAATTATTCGATTTTTAGATGCTTGTTATATCAACGATGAAGATTTTTTTTTCGATATTGATATTTTCTTATTTATAGAAAATATTTTATATATGCAGGGAAAAATATGTTCTAGCGTGGAAAAAAAAGGCATTACATTTTCTTAATTTATGAATTTATGCGATATGTTTTCTACTTTGATAGTAGTTTGAAATAATCCTTTTTATTTGAAGTATGTGTTATAGATTTCTAAGTTACATTTTTTTTTTTTTTTGCATATTTTTTAAACTATTTAATTCATTTTTATCAATAGATATATTGATTGAGATTAGCGATTAAATAAAACTAAAATTACTATTCCGAAGTCATGGTACATAAATTTAAAGGGATTGGTTACCTATGACATCTACTCTTGAACTTGAGGTTTTTTTCAAACAGATTGAAAAGTATGATTTATTTAATTATTTTTCTTTGGATTATTTTTATCTGTAACAAATCTTAAGAAAAATATATTTCGTGTTTTAAGTTATTTTTAAAAATACCCTTCATTTATTCAAAGTAGATTACATTATTGTTCAATTTGTTCCGATGAATGCCTATACGCGGGGAGCGTCGGACAATGACAAGGCAAGTAAAATACATAAAATCTATGAAATATATTTTTTATTCAAATGTGTTTTAATAATTTCAATATTGTATGAAATTTGATTGTATTGCTATAGCCTTTTAATCTTTTTTTCTGTCTTATACATATTTAAAAATTTTATTTAAAAAAAAAATTTTATTTTTGCATGAAATGTATAGAAAAAGTATGATACTTTTGATCTGAAGTTTTTTTGTTTAAAGTTTATAGTTAATATTGAAAATTTCCTTATACGATATAACTCTTTTTTATTATGACTAAAAAAGGATTTATCATAAGTAGTAGGAAAATAAGAGTACGGAGACAAATGGCGGCGAGTTCATTTTTAAGTTTATTAAAAAAGCTTGTCATGCATACACTTTTGGCCCATTTTTTAAAAATAACTTTAAACTAATTGGATATATATATTAATTAAGAAGTTATGGATTTTTTCGTATTTTACAAAACCCCTCCCTTTTTCTACCACGTTGGTCCGATTTTTCCCATTAATAAACTTGACCGAGATTTAATGTCCGTGATTTAATCAATCAGTTTGGAAGAAATTTGAGCAGAATTGGAGAAGATATCGTGTCCACAAAAAAGTGATACATACATACATACACACACACAGATATATATATACATATATATATATATATATATATATATATATATATATATATATATATATATATATATAGAGAGAGAGAGAGAGAGAGAGAGAGAGAGAAATAGAACGACAGACAGATAGATAAACTTTTTTATTGAGGTAGTTTTATTGTCTAGGAGTCATAATCGGTGTTGATCTGGAAAAATGTTTCTGAAATTTCAACATAAAAGCGGCCGCAATAGGTAGTGTTTGAAGCGAAATTTATCTGAAAAATAGTTTTATTTATTACTTTGTGTAATGTAAATTCAAAATAAAAAAAAATAAAAAAAGGAAAAAACACGAAAACACGATTCTTTTTAATATTAGGAAATTTAAAACGGCTTATCTTGTATAAACCCTTCCAAATTACTCATTAGGGCGGAGAGTAAAAAACTTTTTTTCGAAATTCTTTTCTTCCTAGCGCGGAAAAGTTGTGTAGTGGTATCACTAACATACTCACAAAATTTCACGACAATCAATAAATATCTCCGGTTCCACTTTTGGGTCGAAATATGCAATTTTAGCCGAAAATGTTGTAAATTTTCACATTTCAGCAATATTTTTGATTTCCGATTTTTTCTTCGCCCTAGACCGGAAAAATTGACAGAGTACATAAAGAATATAAGTTCAAATTATTAAAGTAATTGGAAAATATTTTTTGGTTCCACTTTGGATTCCAAATATGGGAAATTTCTCGAAAATGATAGAAATTTTCACATTTTTATGATTTTTTTTATTTTTCGATTTTCTAATCCCGCTGGCATGGAAATGTTCAATGAATATGCAAGAAACGTAAGTAAAAAGCTTTAGAATAATAAATAAATGTATTCCGGTTTCTCTTTCGGCATCTAAAAATGTCAAAGTCGCCAAAAATTATGTAAATTTTCTCTTCTCAGAGATTTTTGTCTTATAAATTTTCTCTTCGCGCCGGCGCGGAAAATTTGGAAAATGATATGACATACATAAGTGTAAAAATTTAAAGTTATTAATAAATATCTTCCGATTTGACTTTATTACTTAAACTTTCAAATACATGGCATTAATGCACACAAAAATCATAGAACAATCGAACTAAAAGCGATCTGAGGGAAAATCCCCGAATAAGTTCAGCTTTCTGTTCGTTTCCTGTAATGTTACTGTTGGTTTAACGCTCTGATCGTGATAGGTTCGTAATGAGGATATTCAATTTTAGCTTCTATATTTTATTAAAAAATAATACATCTGAACGTGTTTCCAAAATTTTAATTTATAATATTGTGTTGAACTAATAGTGTGCATGGAGAATATTACACAGAATTATCACAATTAAGGCGCAGTATAAGGGATTTGTCTCATCCCATTTTTTGGGATCCTACAGAATTAAGAATTGGCGTTCTGCCAACTTATGAAGATTTAATGTACTTTTTTGTTGGGGAGAAATGAATGGAAATATAATTAAAAATTGGACCCACATTTGGGGAGATAGCGGATTATGGGATAAAATGGTTGAAGCAATCTGGCAGACTGCCTCAGTTCCAATGGTTTTTAGGCAAAGAATAGTCCAAATGATTGGTTTACATAATGATACGTACAAGAGTATAAAGAAGTTTGACGCTAAAGAGCAGACGAAGTCAAAATTGAAAATTTTCTTATTGGAAGGGAAAATAACGTATGTTTGATTTTTTTTTTACAAGTGTACATCTCTAGAAGAATGTAAATGCCCACGTGATACAAAAATTCCAGAATTGAAAGACACTTTCTTCAGGAACAAGGAACTTCAAGAAAATTGTCAATACACCCAATTGATGCACTTGGAAACACGGCCCACAATACGGTTCTGAGTAAATGAACTAGAATGTTTTAAAAAGAATACGAAAGTTTCAGAAAACAGTATAAAAGGGGAAAAACAATCACTACTGCTTCATCGAAGACTTACAGTTATTTAAATCTTTTAGTCTTGTTGATGAACAACTGTGTCACCATCTTAGTGTTAAAACTAGTGTCATTGCAGTCAAACATAAATAATATATCACGAACAACTCATCGTCCTGCCCTAGCCAGAACTTGAAACTTAATGGGAATGTCCGACCGAGTTGCAGTATCAGTAACAGGCGCACTTCTTGAAGACTTAAGAGTTGGTACACATGACGACATGTCTAATGTTATAGACAGGCATAACACAAGAAAAGAAAGAAATAAATATTGCATGAAAGGCCAAGTCCAAGATTAGAGTTTTATACCAAAATTAGAGTTATCAATACCTTAAAAAGATTGTACTTTGACCGTCGAAAAGATCAAACTTTAATTCAAAGGAATATTGAGGAAATGCTCCGTCAACAAAGAGTGTTTGAAGAATACTTGACAGTTATAGAAAAACCTGACTGAAATTACATAAGAAAGTGTCATCAATAATCTCTTCTGCTATGTTTCTTGTATGATCTTCCATATTTTCCGCTCCAGTGAGAAGAGAAAATTGGTAAGAAAAAAAATCCCTGAGAAGTGAAAATTTACATACTTTTTGGTGACTTTGACATTATTAGATACCGAAAGGGAAACTAGAATACATTTATTCATTATTCTAAAGTTTTTTTTACTTATGTTTCTTGCATATTTTTTGAACATTATGGCATTCCTGCGGGAATAAAAAATCGAAAAATAAAAAAATGACAAAAATATGAAAATTTGTATCATTTTTGACAAATTTCCCATATTTAGAACCCAAAGTGGAACCGGAAAATATTTTTTTAATTACTTTAATAATTTGAACTTATATTCCTTATGTAGTCTGTCTACTTTTCCGCTCTATGGCGAAGAAAAAATCGGAAATTAATAATATTGCTGAAAAGTGAAAATTTACAACATTTTCGGCTAAAATTGCACATTTCGACCCAAAAGTGGAACCAGAAGATATTTATTGATTGTTGTGAAATTTTGTGAGTATGTTAGTGATACCCCTACAGAACTTTTCCGCGCTAGGAAGAAAAGAATTTCGAAAAAAAGTTTTTTACGCTCCGCCCTAATGTATATTATGTATAAACATAACAGTTTAATCCTGGAATAAAGGATATACTCATGATGCCTAAAGATATTCTTTTATGTTACAAGGTAGTGGATTAATGAATTTAAAGAAACGTTCTGAAGCGAATGGCGCCTTCGCTTTTCCTCATTTCTCGAAACTTTTGTGACTGGATCTAGCAGTTCCTCCGACAATAACTAACCGTGTTTCGAATGCTACCCATTCTACATTTATTATTATTTACATTTATGCATTTATACTACACTATTCTAACATATTTTTTACTAGAAAATATAACGTGAAATCTAGTAATATTAAATGTGTTTCCTCATCAGTGTATTTTCATATAATTTATATTTTTGTTATTATCGTTATTTTTATGAGTTTTAAAAACCCATTGTTTTTTAACGAAATTTCGACAATTTTAGATTAGTTTTCATAGTATAAGTAGCAAACATTGGTAATAGCTCCGCTATAAGCTAGTTTGTTAATATTCTTTTTTTATATCCTTACTTTACTATCCTGTATAATTAAAAAGTTTGAAGTAACTATTAATTAGTTATTTCTATAATGCATGGTTAAAGAAATCATTTTTACTTTAATCGGGATAGTTTATCAAGGAAATTGAATTAATTTCGCTCTAACTATGTATTAATCTGCATAAATAATAAGTGAAATATCAGGTGTTAAACAGGAAACTTTTCCAACGTTATGTGGGATGTCATAAAATATCGGGAATAAAAAATGATATTTTCATTTTGGAACTTTTGATTTCACGAATATTTACGTGAGCATTTTTCCACCATTTGAAAGGAAAAGTGATTTAGAATATAAAATTAATGAGAAATCAAAAACTTTTATGTCTTTCTTTAAAAAATTCTACTTCATTTCTTAAGTTATATGACATGAATATTTTTTTTTACTCTTTTATAATTTAAATTGTTTTAATAAATATTATTTCTTAATTTTTCTTTTATTTTTATGAAGATTTATTTTCAAGGAATTGTTTTAAAACTTTTCTTTTATTACATATTAAATATACTTTTAAAAATACAGGCATTTAATATTTTCAATAACACTAAGCACATCTAATAATGGTATGGCGCATTTTTATGATTTTAAATTACGAGTATGAATTTCTCCTGTCTATTTTCCACTTAATCTTGTTAAATTCTGAAATTATAAAGAATAGTTGGATTAAAAAAAAATATTTTTTATGCTACACGTACATTTTAAAATATTAATTTTTATCATAAGTTATAGAGTAAAATAAGGAGCAATTTAGAACATTTTTCCGCAGCCCTCGAGATATTTGTTACAGATTCTATCGAAATTCGATAGCGGCAGCACCGACAATCACCTTAACGTGTTCACGGATCAAAATCTGGGATTAGCTAAATTTCGAGTTTGTCTTGACTCTGTGGGAAGCATCTAAAAACAAGATTTAAACTGGGATTACCATTATGCTTTCCTGCTCCCAATCGTTCATGGTTTCATTGTTTTTGGTGATGGAAAATACAACTTTAAACCTACCAGTTAACAGTTAAAATTGAATTTTTAGATGTTTTCCACCAAGATATGTCTTTGAAGAGTAATTGCGCTTTAATATGCGAATCGAGATTCAATTAATCCTAGATTTTCATCCGTGAACTAGATGTGGTAAATGTCCCGGTTTACGAGAATTAAGAATATTGAAATTATGAAAAGTACGGAATTCTAATATTAATATTATCATAACTCTCAAGATTCGATTAGTTATTTTAATGTACAGGGTGAGTCATAAATATCGAAACAATAGGCTATCTTTTTAAATATTGCCTCTAGACCCATACTTCCAATTGCAAAAACTCATAAAAAAAGTTGAAATTTCTGATAATATAAGTTGCAACTCCATGGGGGGTCTAGTTGAAAAAATACGAAAATTAAATTTTTATACGGCCCCCGTAGAGCAAAATTCCCAATTAGGCAATTATTCCTTATCCATTCCTAAATTGAACGAAAAAAATTTCATCTCCCTATCTGAAAACCTGACAGAGATATCAAAATCTAAAATTCTCAAAAATTCGTGACTTTCACCACTTTACCATGCCTGTAAACGAAGTGAACTTCAGCAATTTTCAAAGCAAATAAGGGATCGTCCACAAATTGTAACGTTGTTATATGTCGGTTTAAGACCGTGCCTCTTATTTGGCCATAATTAAGCAGCGTATTGATTTAAAATTGAAACTTGTTTCTATAACATGTTGATCTATAGCACTAGAGGTCTGAATAAATCGTGATATTTAGGTCCGGTCCTAGACCGACCCATAGGGAAAGAAGTTCAGCCCGGCATGAAATAATGTTAAAATCCTAATCCGGACCAGCCAGGAAAAAAGATTAAATCATAGCCGGCTCAGCCGTGAATTTCTACATAGTTTTTAACTTCAGTATAGTTAAAAATTGTTTTGCGTAGAGGAGTTCTGACCAAAAATACTTAATATAGAATTTCGTTTTTTATATTTATATCCTTTTTATTATTAAAGAGGCGTCAAAGCCTGTGATATATTTATTTTATCAATGAATCTATGTTTATATGTAAATGTTTCACTTATATTTTATTATCGCTAATCCGTATCCCGTGCGCTGAAGAATTTGAAAAATGTTATACAGTAAAACCTTTTAAGACGGAATCACATAGGAAAGAAAAAATACGTAATAGAAAAATGCCCTTCCTATGAAAGTTAAATGGAGTTTATTTTATTCTCAGGTATTATTGTATTTATTTTGCACAGATCAACACATTTTCTGTTTAAGACAGAATTCCGTCATAGGCAGATTTTTTTTTCTCTGGTTTTATTTTGTTTAAATTTTTTAGTATTTAAATATACTATTCTAAAAAATAATAATAAAAAAATATAAATAAAAAGTTTTTTTTTATTGTTTTGTAAAATAAAAGCTGTTTTAAAATTTATGTGGTTTTCGTAAAAATATTGATTAAACCAAATTTTACTTATTTTATGTACGTATTAGGTTTGTGATTTAATTACTAATTGTTCGAGACCGTGATTAAAAATTTCGTCCAGTGCAAGTCTGGGAAAAAGGAAGCAGTCCCCCCCGGTATGAAAAATACATTAGACCCGGATATGTGAGTCTTCAGAAAAAACTAACGTCTCGGTCCTGATCTGACCTGAGCCCAGAATACAGATTTTTTAACAGCCTGTAGCGGACGATAAAAAGCTTGAAGTTGAGAGAGCTAATTTTTTAAAAAGGACTTAATCTGCATCTTAGAAAAGCATTCTTTTAAATAACTAATGGGCAGTAAAACAGTACATTTCGTTTTTCTGTATAATGAATTTTTTTCCGACTATTTCTTGTCTTTAAATTATTAAAAGTTAAGAATTGTTAAAGAAAAAAGTACAAATTTGAAACATGTCATTTTTAATTATTTTACCTTACTTTTGTTTAAAAAAATGAAAAAATATTTTTTTTTTGAAAATATGATTTTATAAAAGTTATTTTTTTTAAATAAATATTTTTAATAGCTCTAAAATAAATATTGAAAAACAAAAACCTCGAAACAAAACTAAAGTCAGATTTTTATTTTTAGTTAAATAGAAAGAAATTGAAATCCGATAAATAATGTTTGGAGTTATAACGATATTTAACTATCGCATTGAAACCAGTACTAACCATATGAAATTTTTAAAATTTTATGATAAATTTCAGCATGTGATTTTCTTAACAAATTATATTGCTAACCATCACAAAAAAGGAAAAAAAAATCAAAATTCTAACTCAAAAGATAGATTTTTTACGCGTTTCCTACAACTGTTAAAGTAACATTGTCTTTTGAATTGCGCGCGTTTCAATTTGTGTCTAATCCCTTAAAACCTGATGAATTATTCAAACGGTTATAACTCCGCGAATTTTTAAGATATGAAGATGTAACTTTTTGTGTATTATTCAGGACTGGATAAGGAAAGTTTCCCTAATTGGAATTTTTATCTTACGGGGGCCGTATAAAAAATTAATTTTCGTACTTTTTCAAATACACCCTCCATGGAGTTACAACTTATCTTATCAAAAATTTCATCTATTTTTATGAATTTTTGCAATTGGAAGTATGGGTCTAGGGACAATATTTAAGGAGATAGCCTATTGTTTCGATATTTATGACTCACCCTGTATATTCAGAGAGAATATAAAATGTCATACAAAAATAAGAGTAATAAACAATATCATTATTGTGACAAAATAGGTATATTTATTTCTATCTTTAGCAATAAAGTGTATTTTTTTTACATCGACAATAAAGCGAAATTATTTATTAAAAATACCCTTCAAAGTTATATGAAGTCTTAACAAGGCATCACGCAGAAAAAAAAACTAAACTAGAACTGTCATTTATATTTTTATAATACATACATTTATTTTCTCAATATATTGCCCTTCACTTTACGAAATTCATGGAGTTCAACATCAGTTATTCAGGCAATTCTGAAAATCGTCATACCAAAACACTCTTTTTGAAAAAATATTTAAAAATTAATTTATCGCTTGTGAAGCCAAAAATCTCTTGAGAATCGTCAGCTTATCTATACTATGAATGTTCATAGTATAATGATTGAAATTCAAAATTTTAAATCTCGTTGCATTTTCAGTCATTTTATATGCAGTTTTCTCATGGCGCCTTAAACTCTGCAGTTCCGCTACAGAACCAACTGTTTTATTAAATCTTGTGGATGTACATTAAAAATTAAATAAATTAAATATAATTTTTTTTTCAAATATAGAACATCAAAAAATGTATTTAAATAAAAGATAGATTAAGTTGAAGTAATAAATATTTTATGCATTTATGTTTTATAGGGTCTGAGAAAAAAAAAAAAAAAGTGATAGGTTGCTAAATTTTACTGTCACGTAAAAAGTAACAATTTTGAGACCTAATAAAACGATTAAAGAAAAACTAACATCCAATTTAAAAATTACACATTTCGAAATTTTTAAAAAATTATATTTTAGAGGGCCGCGAAACTTAATTTGTGCTAAAAAGGTAATTATTTTTGTTCATATTACTATTTTCCAATTAGCACTGAGCCGTTTACAAATAGACCTCATGCAAATGCGAATATGTGTTACAAACATTTGAAATTTGTTCAAAAACATTTTACTGCCATTTTAGTATGTAGTAACCCTTAACATTCGCTAGGGTTAGGTTCCCGAAAACATTCGCGAGGGCTAGGTTTCCGAAAACATTCACGAGGGTTAGATTCCCAAAAATATTCACGAATTTCTCGCCAATGATGAGATCATCTTCCTGTACATAAAAAAGGTTAGATTCTTTTTTTTTTTTTTTTTTTTTTTTTTTTTTTTTTTTTTTTTTTATGAGAAAAACTTGATTTGGAGTTAAAAAAATTTCTAAAGTTTCAAACATTAAAAGTACATACTTTAAATAAATTTGAATAAACATCTTATAAAAAAAATATTTTTAACGTATGGTGTAAAAAATTTAAAGATGTACGACTGTTTGACATTAAATAAATTTGAATAAACATATTATAAAAAAATATTTTTAACGTATGGTGTAAAAAATTAAAAGATGTACGACTGTTTGACAGAACAGATCTTATGTTTATAAATTTCTATGTAATGAAAAGGGGCGACCTCGATTTCCATTTTAAACTTAAGACTCACCAAAGAAGAATCGCTTTTTATTGCTTTTACAACAAACTGCTGAGATTCCTTAAATTTTCCCGACAACTTTTGCAGAAGATATTTCACCTGGAATAAAAATCTTAAATTTTAGAATATTGAAAAAATTCTGCATAAAAAATAAAGCAAATTACTGATCTATATTTATTCTCAACACAATTTCTGAAGTTCTCTCAGATTAGGCCAAACTAAGCTATAGAGTAAGTAGAGTAAGCTATACTGTACTTAAGTATCCAGTATCATTTATATGATAGAATTGACAAAACAATGTCAGTTTACTTAGTACAAAATTTTTCATTGAAAACAAAATTCGCGAATGTTAAGGAATCACTTTATTTTAAATCTATTTTTTAGCAAACCTGATATCACAATCTTTTATGATATTTGAAATACTCCATCTAACTTAATTTTTGACGAAAATTCATGAAATTTATAAAGAAGAAACCCAAAATTGATCACAAAGAATCTGTGCATGCATCTTAAAACTGAACTTCATTAAGATAATTATGTTTGACTTTTAACTTATTCAAAAACAAAATTTTGATGAGCTGGAAATTTTAAACTATACTAAACTTTTTATAAACTAAACTTTTTTAAAAATTTTGATGTATGGAATTGAAAAAAAGACATTTCTGAAAAATAAATTATTCAAATGATTAAAAAGTGGATGTGAAGATTTCTCTGTAATATAATTTTAACTGAAAAGCTAAATCGAGGAAATACCTTAAACATTAAAACTCGTCAAACGTTTTAAAATTTTAACTAAAAAAACCTTAAAATTATAATAGGATTAAAAATTACTTTGAAGATGTTCCTTATTCTTATGGTAAAATGTATAATTCAATTTTATCTTTATTATGAAAATTCAACATCAATCTTAATTCAAATCATCTAATGATAACTCCTTAATTTACATTAAGTGTATTTTTCTATATTTTTAATGTTTATTTGTTTTTAGTTTTACTATAAATTACTTAGTTTTAGAATATTTAATAGTATTTACGATTAAGTGATATGCGTAGAAATGAATAAAATAAGTAATGTTACGGTTAGTTTCATTAATCGATTATTATTAATAATAACCGGTTGCTAATAATAACCAAATGATACCTAAATATATGTAAATGTGTCAAAATAATCGGTTATTGTTAATAATTACCAATCAATATTGGTTTGTTTGTTTGTTTGTATTTATGTCAGCCAATTATCTACACTGTGGGATATAGGCCCTAAGGGTGTGATGCCGTCCGTGGGGACCTTTCTAAGGGAACCTAACCCGTATTTACGCTAGGTTCGAAGAAAACCACGAAAAACCCCGAATGGTTAGGCCGTCGGTCGCGATTGGGTTCCAACCCAGCACTTACCGTCTACCAGTTTGGATGTCAGAACCTCGCGGCCACTGGTGGGGCCCCAATCAATATTGGTAAATGTAATAAATTTCAATTAGTTTAATTTGAGATTTTCATTTCGTATACATTTTTTTAAAATATGGTATGCATTCGAAAGCTATATAATTTACTCTTTGAATATTTCAGTATTTGAAACTTTTCATTAATTAATTGAGTAATAATAAAGATAATTACATAAAATGTTTAGTCGTTTGCGTCTTATTAATAAAACACTTCTGTTGATTGAGTGTTACTGTCGCTTAGCAATTATTTTTGTTATTGGAATCATACAATTATACAACATATTTTTGTAAAATATATATTTGTCACTAAGTTTCATTAATCATTTTGACCAAACTTAATCGGTAATCTACACAATTAATTTCCAACCGTATGTATGTTTGTGATTCTATATTCTCCAGTCCCGGAAATGGAGAAATGTTGCGTTTGTTTTGAATTGAAAGGAAAAGTCACGGGATCCTGAGTTGCCCACTCACATACCGAAATACCAATTAGCTGGTAAATTATTATTTAAAAACGTTGAAATTTTAATTGAAGTCAACCGAAAAAGGACGATAAAAAAAGAAATTTTTTTGTCTTTTTTGAATTGTCATCGCAGGCGCTCTAGCACAGTCAAACAAAAAGCAATGAGATTTTTTAATAAATTGTTTTTTATTAGACTAACGGTCTATTTTTTTTCTTAATTTACAATTTTTTTTATTTTGAATTTTTTAAAAAACATCGGTTTTCATTCTTTTTTTCCAATATTTTTGAGAAATGCATTTTTGAATTCCAATCCTTAGAGTTCTAAGAAAATCTGACAAAAAAAGATGCCAGATTCAAACTTCTCATTCCTTTCTAAAAGTGACAATGTATTTATTTATTTTTTTAATTTTCAACTTTTTCAATTTTTTCAATTTTTTTCTAAAAGTTATTATTATACAGTTTCCACAAGTAAATTTTTTGTATCTCTCAAAGTTATTACACTATAGACATTTTTTTATATAAAAATATGTGTCTAAACATTGGCTAACTACTTGTAGAAGATAGAAAAATCGGTTGAGTGTTTGGTAGGAAAATGATTGATAAGCGGTTAAGAATAAACATTTTATATCTCATTCATTCAATTACATATTTATACACTTGTAATATGCAAATACTAAGTTAAGCTAATTAATTAATAAGTTAAAAATAAGTTATATATATATATATATGTAACCGAATAAGTTATATATATATATAACCGAATAAGTTAATTAGTGAGTTAATAGATTATGGGTTAATATATAGTTTTTATTGATAATTGGCGGATATAATTCATTATATATCCGCTAGTTAAAAATAATAATGATCGATAGATTTTATTAATATGCAACATTTTTTTTAATTTACTAAAGAATGTGGTTATTATTAATAATTACCAAATTTATTAAATTAACATTAATATATATATATATATATATATATATATATTCCTAATTCCATACATAAATGTATAACTAATGGAAATTTCTTGAAATGTTTCCAAATGAGATGTATTTATGTTTATTTTATATCTCGACAATTTTTTTTCATATTTTCACTTAAAAAATTTTAATTCTTTATTTAAACATGATTTACGAGTATTCTAAAATTTGAAAGAATTTATTCAATACTTAAAAAAAAAATTACCATAAATGCAATGACGAAACGAAACAAGAAATCTATTGAAGAGTGTTGTGAGCGCATCATGCCAAAAGCGAATTGTTTCTCTTCTGAATTCAAAATATTTCAGGGAACTTTTGAGTTTTATTTCTGCTTTAATTAAAAAAATTATTACTTTAAACTTCATCACCCAATTCACAGATCTATTTCGTGTTCTTCAAGTTTTCTTTAGATAAACCGACCAGCGTAGCGGGTGAAGGCCGCTAGCTATAATTAATAACCGATACATTTTATTGCATGCAACTTTTTTTTCAAATTTACTAAAGGATGTGGTTATTATTAATGATTACCGAATTTATCAAATTAATAGTAACATATATCTATTTTCCTAATTTCATACATAAATGTGTAACTAATGCAAATATCTTGAAATGTTTCCAAGCCTTAATCAATGTTTCCTATGAATCATTAAAAACATAAATTCTTCCTGATTTATACTTTAAAAATATGCGGATAAAACTATATAAGTAATATATTTTTTGGAACGAATCTCCTTTTCACTTATCATATTTCCTTTTGAAATCTTTCCATTAAGTATCGCAATTTTCCATTAAAACGATTCAATCATTAATCTTATTTTCGTGGTCGGAGTTTAGAGTAAAACTTTTGTCAAAATGGCTCAAAAGATGAATTGGTAACATAAATATTTTTATCCGCCATCATCCGAAATAAAAGCTTTGATTTTGATTAAAGAAATTCATAAAAACATAACAAGGAGTTAATTTTTTTATTTGTTGAACACATATGATTTTTTTATTTATTTTTTGTCATAAACTTACGTGACTATGCCTATATACTAAAACACCGTTTAAAATACTCGTGGTTAAAATAAAACGACTCAGTAGCTCTGGAGAAAAATGTGTTTTTCTCAAAAAACGTTTTTAAAATAATGGCCACTGGTGGAAAATGTGTAGTTAGTCGATCGATTTAAACGTGGAGTTAAAACTACATTAAACGTTCATTTTTCTAGCGAATTATTAATTTGTATTTATATAATACATTTTATTTGATTTCCTTTCTGGGAGGGGGAGGGGTTCCTTTTTTGATATTGTTTCCTTTTAACTTTCAAAAATATAATTGTTGACGTATAAAAAAAAAAAAAAAAATTCTTTGTAAACACAGGTGGTTATATTTTATTTTTCATTCAGTTAAAAACATTTTTTATTGTTGTTTGCATATTTGAAATCCGCAAAAGCAGGTAGCAGTTATCCACCAATAATACTGCAGACTACGCATATTTTACTTGATCATAACTTCCTTATGTTTAAATGCATCTAGCATTTGTATAAATTTACCTTATTCATTGTTTATGGAAAATACTGTTGCAGCGTATATAGGGTTCTTTTGATCTTATGGTTAGAGAACTTCAAACTCTTGTCTCTTAGAAAAGTAGAAAATAATTTATTTACAGAACTTCAGAACAACAGAGTCTTCGAAACTCACAAATATTTCTAGATATTCAAAAATAATTGTTCAAATCTATCGTATAAGTGCAGATATAGGTTCCAGAGACTCTTTATACAACGTCTCAACACTAAATCACATTCAAAATAAAGTAAATAAGACTCAAGCAAATTTGCTTAACAAACGCGTTGCTCACTCAATGACTGACTGGTAAATAATAACAACAGCTCGCATCGCTTCTCTTCTTATATAGGCTCGCAGCAGGTGCTGGAAATTTCTAGAACATCTCGAAAAAACTGGAAAACCACGGAACAACATTCAATGTATCAGCATATCTAAAGGGAAGGGGGTTACCATAAATAAGGAAGGGTTACCATCGCCAACAATCGTCAAGTTTGTCTCCAACTTGGCGATATATCGCCAAATTTGGCGACCAAAATTAGTCGCCAAAAGTGGCGCCAACTTGGCGATATCTCTAATATTTCGCAAAGCTGCCATAGACATTCACTGAAAATGATAGACAAGTTTGCTTGATAAGAGAGACAATGTAACAAAAACTAATATTAGTAAAGAAATGGAGCTTAATAAGATTATTTACATTATTTTACAGTACAAACACAAACTATTTACAAAGTTCGTAACAATACTTTTGTATCTAATGTTATATTCTGTTTGAAAAGTGTTTACCATTTTTTTACAATATATATATAAATAATAATAATTTCATGGTTTTTTTAGCATTCTTCTCTAATTGAAGAATATGAGATAATTGCAATTAAACTAATCTATTTAAACTAAACCTATTATTGTGATATTAAATTAAATCTATATAATTTGTTCTCTGCATTCAAAATAAAAATCGAATACTATTCGTTATCGAATCATTTAATAATTCTTATGTTAAATATTACATGCGTTTAATTTGGACTTTATTGTTTGCAGTTTAGATACAGTAGCTTAGACCTAATTAATTTATCTAATTCAATTCTAATTGCTTCCCACAGTATTAATGATGGCTTAAACTCTTCCAAAGACTATAAGATATGTTATATGCCTGTTAAGTTTAATAAGGATTTCCACATACACTTTAAAGTGAATTTAACTTTTTTTGCTTTTCGAGAAAAAATTTGAAAATTTGTTTCTTCAGGGACGGTGGGATATATTATGTACCATCTAAATTTAATAAGGATCTGCACAAGACGCTCAAAATTGAATTTTACTTTTATAGCTTTCGGAGAAAAGAGTTGAAAATTTGCTTTTCCTTATTTTAAGATAAAAATTTTCGAATTTTCCGGTATAAATATTACATTGCACAAACACAAGTGCCTATTCCTCAATCTGTTAATATATTGGAGTCTGAACAGAAGTGGATTTTACTACGCAAGATGATTTTGACGAAATTGTATTTTCAACATTTCATTCTAAATAATCAACGTACTTTAAGACTGTTTTCCAAAATATTGATACAAAATATTTAAAGGAAAGTACTATAATTTTCACACGTAGATAATAAATCTAAATTTTGAAATAATTATTAGGAAAGGGCCCAGGGAAGGAATGAGGTACCATATCATTTTCTAGTCTGATAGCTGAACGAAAAATTATCACATTAGAACTACAATTTAAGGAGATATTAATAAAAATATGAAAAATAAACATTAACATGAGAACCTCTAATTTTTCAATGTTTATAATTTAAAAAACTATCATTAAAATGAATGATATTTTCTTTCTAGATGTAGTTTGAACATTTTCGAGCTTAAATCATTTGAACTTAAAATATTTTCTCAAAATTGGATGTTTCAGTGGAAAGAAACAAATTTTGCTATGGTTTATATTAAAATATTGACAAAGTTATTTGTATCATTTAAATATTATTTGCATAATTTAAAAGTTGATTTAGTTTCCAATTTTTGATATGAATAACCTTTTTCAGTTACAATATTGTAGAAATAGTATAGGGTGTTTCCGTTTTTTCATTCCTGGATTGTACATGGTCTTGCTCTCTCATTTTTGAAAAAAAAAATTAAAAGAAGATATAACTGCAAATAAAATATATTTTTTATATTTCTGTGCAACAATTTTCTTAATGAATACAAAAGGATTATTTCTTTTTTCTTTTCGAAACTTTTATTTTTATTCGACATCTAAATAAATGCAAGCAATTAAGAAAATGTCTCTTTTCACTACATTAATTCACGAAAGCCATATAGGTAATAATAATGTAAATGCTAGCAATTTGGAAAATGGATCATTAGGGTGCATCATTTGACGAAAGCTACAGGCCGCAAAAAGATTTAAATGATAAAACAAGTATTTGATTGCATATAAATTTAAACTTTAATTAGTATTCTTAATCACTGGTTGAAAGCACTACATATTTTTTTGCGGTTACAAAAAATATAAATATAATTCTTTTTCGACATTTAAAAACAGTCAATTGCGAGTATTACTCACACTTAGGATGTTCTATACAATAAATGTAAGAATTATCAAATATTTTTTATTTAAATGTTGCTTTAGAGGGTATAAAAACTTTGGGGGGAAAAGATACAAAGTAGTTTTAGGTATGGCTGCATATTCTAGAAAAGTATGAATGACTATAGAAGGTGAAAGATATGTGAAACCTAAATAATATCAAATATTGCTATAATATATAATTCTTTTTTAATCTTATACTAATCTCTTTTTTTATAAACCTAATTCAATACTGACAAAAAAGCAGTGCTTATTTAAACTTCATTTGATATTTCATGTAACTAAATTCATCGTAGTAATATTAATTCTCTCTTAAGATTTATACTTAGAATATTGCCAAGCACGCTTCAAACAGAGGCGAAAAACTGCAACGCCTCCTTTGTCCATACCGCGTTTTTCAAGATAGCTTTTTAAAAAACTTTTTAAACCATGGTAAGCCTATTAAAATAATAACTTAATGGAACCCAGCCGTGAATCCCGTTATATGTATTTGATTAAATTAGTCTGTTTTCAACAATTTGCCGTTTATTGTTTTTATACTCGTATATGGCTTTGCATTAATCAAATATATCACTAAAAGTTGGGATCTAAGCTTTGAAAGCCGATGGTAAATAGAGTATACCACCACTATCATTATGTATGTCTAAACCGTCTGTATCTTTAAGGGTTATTATCTCGTCAAATTACTCACTTTTGTTTTCAAAAATCATCATTAGCAATTGTTTTATACTTTTGCTGCTATAGGTACCCCCAGCTCTCCTCAAAACATTTGCTGAATGCCCACAAATTAAAATTTGTGAATAAAGGAAAAAGCGCATTTTTCAAAAACTATGCCATCTACAGTAACCTCTATAATTTTTCTCAATGTTTTAATTAACATCTACTACCTCTAATTTTTACAGAATTTTAGCTTCAGTAGATTCGGAATTAGATGGAGAGGAAACATACCTCTGCACTACTTTTTCGACGATATCAGTAAAATTATAACTCGTAAAATTAAAAATTTGTTTGTGGGTTCAGCATTGTGAAAACTTTACAATGATACCCCGCACAATAGAAAAGTAAATATTTTTTTCTTTATTTCCGTAATTTAATAAGCCTTCTACATTTTACCTAAATATTTTTTGGTGGTTATTAATCTGTCGGTCAATGGTATTTATTACTTTCCCCAATTTGAACTTTCTACTTTCTATAATTTATGTGTAAAATTGACGTGATATACAGACAGATAGACAAACAAATGAGTAATCTTATAATGGTTCCGTTTTCAGTTGTTAAAGACGAAACACTAAAAGAAAAAAATAAACCATATTTCAGATGAAATCTTCATACATTACTAGTATCTCTCAAATTAATAAATCGGCTATCTGTTTGAAAAATTATTCGGATAGTATACAAAAAAAATCGAAGAAAAAGGAAGCAAAATTCACAATATTTAACTTTTAAACGTGAAATGGTTGTTTAAAAATGTGCAAAAATAACATTAAGACTAATCATTTCAACAAAAACAAAATAATTATAAAAGCTAAATATTTTTCTATTTATTGTTTCGTATCTATAATTCCAAATGATTTTTAAATAATCATTTGAGTTGAAATTTATCTGAATGAGCAAAAAAATAATAATAATCATGGTAATAATAATAAAATGGATAAGCAGTTAAATCTAGGAATTATAAGTTAAATTAGAATTGCTCAACAATTATGCTATATCTGGAAGTTAAAGGAAGAAACAACTCATGCATGCAACTATTATGCAACATGATATCACTTTTTATATAAGACCAGCTCAAGAGATCAAATCTCATGTAATTAGTTATTAATACCGCAAGTATTTCACTCAGTTAAACAATCCCACTCCAAATAATATCTTAATATTATAAAATGCATTTAAGAGTCCTTATTTTAATAAATTTAAAATATTATGTTATAAGACAGACCACATTCAACTGTACACGGGTATGCATGAGGAGTGCATGGGTTGTGCATGGACGTTGTTCAAATATATTTGATGGTAATAGAGCATTGGCAATTTCAACCAGACGTCTTGTTTTTGAATTTTGCTCTTCATATTTTTTCCTCATTCAGAAATCCTGAATATCAATAGATATAAATCAGGTAAATATTTTTCAAATTAAAAGGGTATTTGCATCTGGAAAACCGAAAAAAGGTATTTTTAGTAATATTTCAGAAAAAAGAATGAATATTTTAGCTCCGGGATTTTCGAAGGTTTTAGCATTTAAATAACTTTTCAAAACATTTTTAATGAAAAATTATTGATATGGCTCATGTTATATGCGTAGATGACCGAATGGTTCGCCCTACATTTTCAATCATGTGGTTTCCGAGAGATTGCCCGGGGAGATTGCAATCAACTTTCATTAAGAATTATGAATGAATGTAAAATTCCCTACAGCTTCAAGCTTTTTGAAGTTAAAAATTTTCAAATTTAAAAAATAGAAGCCATTTTAAAAAAAGGTTTGTTTTTGACTTTTTTTTTCTTTTTGCCATTTGATTTTCTTCTAAAAACGTTTATTAAAAAAATGCAGAAAACTGTAAAAGCAGCAGTAAATTAAATTACCTTTGATTAAAATAAATAAATAAAGGTCGATTTTTCAGTTTTGTCGTTTAGATACAGTCCAGTTTGAAAAAGAGTCTTTTTTATGAAAAAATTGTTTATTGAGATCCAAAAGAGTGTAGGTAATGCGCTGCGAGACCAGTGGTTCGCCAACTCGGTTACACATACCTCTAGGGTTCTTGGAAGACATTTTTAGGATGTCTGAAAATAATGCCAGTAAAGGCAGAAATCACAAAATTGGTTTAATTAAAAACACTTTTAAAAAACTGATACTTTTAGATGACAAGGTTACTCTCAGGTGTAACTCCATTATGTTACACTCATAAGGCGTGGAAAATCCAACTGTATCAATCAATTCAATGGTAATGCAATGTCTTTAGTTCTTACCACTGACAAGTATATTGCATGAGTATTTATATACCCCCTCTCCTCACACTATCTTCCAGAAAACTTCAATTAATCATTGTGGAATATTATTTGAACTTTTCTACTTTTTTTCAAAATTATTCGTCCGTGTTTAATAATAATTGTAGAACGCCTGAATTATGTCAGATCTTCAGATTTTAATATTTTTCGTTAAAACAAGTGAAGGGGGGAAAAAGGGCGAGCCTATGAAAAAATTGAGGTATTCTGAAACGGAATATCTAAGAAAAGAGTGGGTGAAAAATAAATAAATAAATAAAATTGTTAAGAAACGCTGCGCTAAACCATTAAATAGCTGTGAAAGGAGATTGAATTCGGCCAAATCGCTTTATAGGAATAACACACAAAATATAGGGAATAGAAAAAAGGTTTTTTTTTGGTTTTTACTGAATGAAAAACAACAAACCCCCTTTTAAATTTGTTTTGCATATCGGAAAATAATTTAACAATTGAATTTCATAAATCACCTATAATTTTAAAATTGCAATGTCAGATATTTATGCGAAGAGTTTTACTCGGATTTACTTTTTCATCGGTTTATCTATATGAACAAATCCAATATCTGATACTGTTTTTAAATTGTTTGTGACATCTTACAAATGATAAAGATGAGAGCGATATTCCTTAATAACAACTGAGCAGTATTATTGTAGATTTTCTATTTTCTAAGGATTTTTCACTAAGTCATCTTTTGCGGATTTATTTTAGAAATAGTAACTTGATCTTAAGCTTACAGATTTTGCAATGACAGCAATCTCCCATGTCAATTGAATATGATATTTACTATTGTCATTTTGTGGGGATGCTCAGCACATACGAAAAATACTACACAAAGTCTGACCGTTATTGTGGTATACTAATATATATATATCTTAAATGCTTAGAATTTATGAATTTTCAGTTACACCTTCTATCGTTACAAGAAAAAGGTATTGAATTCGTTAAAATTTTTGAAAACCAGTTTTCGACGGATTAACACGTTTTAGGCGTCAGTGAACTCAGAAAACATGTTTTTACAAAATGTTTGGGATTCTGTCAGTCTATATGTGACATAAATTTTGTGGACAAGAAACAAAGCATGGAATTCAATAAAAATTTATATTCATGTAGTTCCTGATATATATTCGTGCTAATTAATTTTTTGGTGTGTATCGCTCAACAGATGGCACTGTTACGCTGCCTTTTGTTCGATTTCCACAATACCACTATATCCAGTGAATTTCCTTATACTTTAAATTTAGTTATTCCTTGACATGGTTTAATATTTTTTACGTTTTAGTGTAAATCACTAGTGAAGTGGCGTGGCTATGCAGCATTAATTAAGATTTCCGCAATCGCACAATCTCCAGAATTTCCATGCTCAATTTCCTCGGATTTTCATGAAACTTCAGCTTCGGTTAGTCCTTAACAAGAAATGACTTTTATATTTTGTTGAAAATCGCTCAATTGTAGGTGCCACTATGTTGCATTTTGTGCGATTTTTTTCAATAGCATAGCACTACGTTTACAATTAATGGACGAAATGTTCGCAAACTTCAGACTCAGCTAGTCCTTGCCATAAATTGATTTTTTTTTACATTTTGGTGTAAATCGCTCAATAGGTGGCTCTTCTATGCTACATTTTTTAAAAATATTTCCGCAACAGCTTTATTAACAGCTATTTTTTTCAATAGCACTACGTTTACAATTAATGGACGAAATGTTCGCAAACTTCAGACTCAGCTAGTCCTTGCCATAAATTGATTTTTTTTTTTACATTTTGGTGTAAATCGCTCAATAGGTGGCTCTTCTATGCTACATTTTTTAAAAATATTTCCGCAACAGCTTTATTTCAAGAACGAATGCGCGCATTTCCATCAAACTTGAGATTCAATTAATCCTTGAAATGAATTGATGCTGTTTATATTTTGTTGTAAACAGCGCAACAAATGGCGCTGCTATTGTTGCCAGCAGTTTTTGGCGTAAAAATGTCAGTAAAATTAGATGTAAATTTTTTTTATTACATCTAATTTAACTGCAACTTTTAAGGCAAAAACTACTGTTACCATTGCTGCTAGAAGTGTTTTGCCGTAAATTTAACTGATTTTTTTTCACAGTAATGCAAATTTTGTTATATTAACATATATGAGATAGAAGAAAGTTTTTATATTGCTAAAACCGACTAATTTTATTTAATCTTGAGATGAATGTGAGGCTTTCTGTTATTCTATTCTTCAGGTGCTGTTTCTCAGGAACTAATACAATTAATTCTTACATCTTTATATTTCGTAGAATCCTGGTATAAACATTAGGCGATCTGTGTTAGTTTAGTTTTACGTGTAGCCTGGAAGGCCTGTGCACTGACCATCGCCTCCTCGAGCGGAAAGTACAGTGGGTTGATTTTACGATCCAGCTGGATAAAATCATTTCGTTGAAGTTTAATTAAGTTTTGTAGATTTTTTTAAAAATTAATCCCTTAGAGATACTCAAACAATGATGCATATTTAGTTTTTCTAGCAGTATTTTTTCAAAATAAAAACATGATGAATTGTAAAAAATGCGTCAAACATATTTATTTTACTAATAAGCAAAAAAAATAATAATAATGCACATATGTAATGCACCTATAAATTCCAAACTGCATGTTTCCATAACTTATAATGATATTCAACTGGCATCAAAACTACATATGCAAATAAAGTTTCAGCTCATTCAGATAATTTGATGGGGTTTTAAAAAAAATTGCAAAATTCAAACTACTTTTTTTTAGCCCTGTATAAAAAGTGTATCTCTACGCTCCTTATATTATAATAATATTTTATTGTTATTAAAACTGCACATATATTTAAAGATTCAACTCAACCAGATAATTAAAATTGGTGTACTATTTACCAGCAAATTTTGAATTAAACCTGCATACTTAAATTGCAAGTAGATAAAAATCTTTTTTATAATAATAACTAAATAATTTGCAGACATTTGCATGATATTTTTTTTAGTTTTTAATACTATAGGAATCGCACTTTGATTAAAAAAATTCTTAATATGTTTAATGTGAAAATGAAATTTGTAAATAGCATCATACATCATACAGAATCACAATTTTTGAAAAAAAAAGGGTTCAGCGAGTTTAGTATAGCTTATTTTCAAACAAAAATGGATTAAATATTTCTTTGACAAATCTGCGATATGTTCAGAAAACTCGTGTTTTCAAATAAAACAGAAAAATCATGATCAGTTTTCAAACTAAGAGGAATCTTGCACTACGATTTAAACTCCCTGAAACCAACTACATAAATATTTTCTTTATAGTCAAAATTAACCAATATGTCCGATTTTTTCGACAAAACGTTTACGGATTTCTAAAATAAAAATAAACTGTATTAAAATAAAATATAAAAGAAAACTGAAAAATAAATAAATAAAATATAAATGAAAAAGTAATAAATATCAATAATAAAAATTACAAACAGAAAAGAGAAATACAAAAGATTTTTTTAAACCAAAAAATAAAAAGTTTGAAAAGAATTACAAATGTAAATTCTAAGCTGAATAGAGAAAATTTGATGAGAGATCAAAAAGAAAAAAATCTTTTATTTCTTCCTCAATCTTTTTTATTATTATTATTATTCATTTTTATTATTGTTATTTTTAATTTATATATATGTTACAGGCCGAACCCGATTTTAGGCCAAACTAGATTGGGCTAGGCCAAACCGGTCTATCCTAACGGCCATCGGATAAACTAGTTTTTCCTAGGCCAAACCGGTCTATCCTAACGCCCATCGGATAAACTAGTTTTTCCTAGGCCAAACCGATTTATCCTAACGCCCATCGGACAAACTAGTTTTTCCTAAGCCAAACTAGTCTATCCTAAGGCCCATAGGACAAACTAGATTTTTCTAGGCCAAACTAGTTTGGCCTAACTTTTATAGGATAATCTAGTTTAGCCTGCTGTTTATTGGTCTGAACTAGTTTATCCTACGCCGATCTAGATTATCCTAGGCCAATTCAATTTGGCGTGATTCTATTGAATTCAATGACCGCCTCAGCGCCAACGTTCTAGTATGTCCTAGGATGATCTAGTTTATCCTAGGCCAATGTATTTTACGCGTTTTTAGCTCACAGACGTCAAAGCCTGAGAAATAATGGGCTCGCTAGTTCTGTATGTACGCATGTATGTACACATGTATGTACGTACGTATGTACGTAACACGATAACTCTTGATAGAAATAATGTAATTTGACGTTGACGTGTTATTATCTCATTAGACTACCAAAGCCTGAGAAAAAATGTGCCCGTGGATTCTGTATCTATATACGTACGTAAGTACGTAACGCAAAAATATCTTGATAGAAATACCCGATTTGCATCAAACTTTCAATATAGGTTTATTCTTATGAGGAGTTTTTCTGTTTAATTTCGGGAGGTCAATGGAGAATAATAAGGGGGAGGAAGATCGAGAGGCTGATTTGCCCCGTCCCTTAAATCAAATAAATGGGTTTCCATGCATTATTAGCACATTTTATAATAAAAAAAAATTAGATATAGAAACATTCTGATGAGGCGCCTCCATGATTAGTTGTGGATGTTCATTGTTTAAGTATAAAGAGAGGGGGAAATATAAGTAACGCCCCATAATTTATGTTAATGCTTTTTTCAAGCAAAATTTGCTGATATGCTTAAATTTTTGAAATAGATTCATTCTGGTAAGGTGCTTTCCTAATTAGTTTTGGAAGTTAATTGGTTAAGAACAAATGGAAGAAAGGGGGACTCCCGCCTATTTTTGCCAAATGGGTTTTTCATGCAGAATTAATCGATTTGCTGCAAATCTTTGTTTTGTTCATTCTGATGAAGCGCTTCACTGATTAATTTTGGTGGTTCTTTGGTTAAGTATAAAGGGGAAGCGTACAATTTATTTCCTTAAATTTGATAAATTAGATAAATTACTTATAATACAGAATTATCCAATTTGCTTAAAATTTTGGACATGAATTCATTTTTATGAGAAGCTTCTTTAATTAGTTTTTCTTTTGGTTAAGTATAATGGGGTAGTGGACGATTTATTGCCTTCCTTAAATTAAATAAATGGGTTTTTAAGCAGATTTATCTGATTTGCCGATTAAATTTTGAATATAGTTTTTTTATAAGGCGAATCCCTGAATAGTTTTGAGGGTTTAATGATTAAGTATAAAAAGGAGGAATGTAGGATTACCCTCCTTAAATCAGATGTATGGTTTTAGAGCAGAATTATCTGATTTGCTTCAAATTTTGAATAATTGTTCAATTTTATAAAGCGTATCTGCAATTAGTTTTGGGGTTCAATGGTTAAGTATAATTAGGGGAAATGGGAAAAAGTAATCTCCCTCACTTGTTTTTTCGAGGGTGATATTTAAAAAAAAAGTCTGTAATACACAATTAGTGTAAACAGCCTGTGAATGCAAAGCCATTACTTTAACAGGGCAATATTCTTTTTAATATTAATCCTGACTACTGCTCTCTAATCTTGTGCAAAGTGGTTTTGCTATCACCCCTGTATAATGTATTTTATTTGGAGGGTAGTAGAATACTGTTACAGGTTTGCACGGGCCGGAATTTCGAAGCCCGGTATAAAAATTAAAAGTTCAGCCCGAGCCTTGCCTGTAAAAAAATCATTGAAAAGGGACTCAGTCCGGCTCGACCTGGCACTACTCAATTTCTGCAAAAAAATTCAGATTTTAATTCACATACATTTAAGATTCCTTTAAAAATTACTGCATACATATTTATGGATAAATTTACAATGTATTTTCAAATTACGATGTGTTCGCTAAATGGAAAATACACAATGTATTATTGATTATTTAGATTCTTAGTCCTTCAATATTCGAATAGGAATTCATTAAATAGTTAGAAAAAAAGAAAAAAAGGAGCGTTATAAACATCATAACTTTTGAATATGTTTAGCAAAAAGTAGATTTGTAAATATATTTTTCTATCATTCCTTAAGGGTTTTCTCAAATCCAAAAGAGCTGCATCCTAACACATTTACTAATTCCTTTTCGGAAATGCATAAGATTAACAGGCATTCTCACTTCCAGTTGCGACTTTACGGAAAAGAAAAACTTGACGCCATGACAAAAATAGCTATATGTCGACAGGTAATTAATTTCTCAAAAATGGAAAACGCTGTTCGATTCCAAATTATGTTCAGCTGCGATCTGGCTCGAATAATAAATAATAAAAATAATAATAAGTTTTTCCTATGAAAGTTTGTAATCCTTCACTTTTTCTTTCATACTTAACCATTAAACTTCCTAAAACTATTCAGGGAATCGCTTATCAGAAAGAACATACATCCAAATTTGACGCAAATCCGTAAATTCTGCATCAAAACCATTTATCTAAATTATTGGGGGGTTACCTACATTGCCCTTTGTTGTACACTTAAACGATAAACATCCAAAACTAATCACGGAGGCATCTTGTCAGAATGATCCTATACCTAAAATTTTAAATGAAAACTGATAATTCTGCATGAAAAATCCATTTCTCTGAATTAACAATGGGGTATTAGCCTCCCTTTCACCACCCCTAATCTTATCCAATGAATTCCCAAAACTAATCACAAAAGTACCTTATCAAAATGAAACTACTTCCAAAATTTTAAGCAAATCGAATATTTCTACCAAGAGTTATCGCATAACGTACATTTGTACGTACATACGTACAATCATGCGTACATACATGCGTACATACATAAATACAGAACCTGCGAGCTCATTATTTCTCGGGCTTTGACACTCCGGTAAAATTATATTGTCCTAGGATAAACTAGGTCAGCCTAGGACAAACTAGATTAGCCTAGGACAAACTAGAATGTCGGCGATGAGGCGGTCATTGAATTCAATAAAATCACGCCAAATTGAATTGGCCTAGGATAATCTAGATCGGCCTAGGATAAACTAGTTCAGACCAATAAACAGCAGGCTAAACTAGTTTATCCTATAAGAGTTAGGCCAAACTAGTTTGGCCTAGGAAAAACTAGTTTGTCCTATGGGCCTTAGGATAGACTAGTTTGGCCTAAGAAAAACTAGTTTGTCCGATAGGCGTTAGGATAAACCGGTTTGGACTAGGAAAAACTAGTTTATCCGATGGGCGTTAGGATAGACCGGTTTGGCCTAGGAAAAACTAGTTTATCCGATGAGCGTTAGGATAGACCAATTTGGCCTAGGCCATTCTAGTTTGGCCTAAAATCGGGTTTGGCCTGTAACCTATAAATATTTAATTTTTTTATTATTTTTAACTATATTTTATTTATTTTATTTATTTTTCTATTTTCATTTTTTATAAATTTTTCTATCATTTTGGCAACATTTTCAAATTTTGCATATCCTCCTCTCTGATTGGCATTTGTATTACAACAGGAGCCACCTGTCGCCTCAAGGGTGTAATTGGAGGTGCAGCTTACGGATTCTACTGAGAACAGTCGTATACTCAAATAAAGCTAAAATTATTTTAAAGATATTATTGATTCTCACATAAAGCAAAAGCGCATACTGTATCTGTAAACATTCATGACGGTAGCATATATCCTCTGATTTATTGACGACAACAACACTGGTCTCTTTGTAAGCACTCTTCTTTTCCCTTTCTGTTTACTTGGGATTTTGTTCCTGTAGGCACTAGAGAATACAGTAGCTGGTGTAATTTCCAGCTCGAAATACGTCTTATGAAATACGTTAATTTTATAGTAATTACTTTAAAAAATATTATTTTAATTCAAATTTATCGCCACTTTTTTGCGCTGATTTAGTTTTTTCATTGATTTGACAATTTTAAAATTTGAATTTTTTGTGGCATTTCATAACAAGTAAAATTTAAAAGTAACCGCGACATACAATTTATTATTTTTATAGCTAAAAATATCATTTAGTCGGTGAGGCGACAGCACAAACAATCACTTCATAAAGTTCATGGAGGATAGTTAAATCTAGAGTTAAATCAAGGACATTTAAATCTCGATTTGCATAATAAAATGCATTCGGTTAGCCCAAGTCATATCTTGGTAAAAAAAATTAAAACCCCGATTTGGCGGTTGACTCATAAGTTTACTATTATGTTTTACTGCTCCCGATTCTCCATATTATCATGCTTTGGGGGAAGGGAGGGGGAGTAAAGCACAACAGTAAAACCTACGAATCAATTGCTAAAAGCGGGTTTTTATGTGTTTCGTATCAAAATATGACTCGACTGACCGATTGCATTTTAATAAGCGAGTCGAGATATAACTAGATTTTCATCCGTGAAATCAATGAAGTGATTGACTCTCCTGCAACCTCACGGTCTAACTGAAATTTTACCTTTAGAATTTATTTTCTTTATTCTCTTTTTTTTTAACCATTTGCACTCATTTGTAGATTTTTGAACATACATAAAGTATAGCCTACATTGCAGCAGAGATGGCCAGCAGTTTTTTACCACCATTAATTTTAAATCAGTAGCTCCAAAGATTACCTCTAAAAGCAAACATACAAAAGTCACTCGATATAATATTAGTATAGATATAGATTAATATTATGCATTTTTTGTGTTTTTTTTTTTAAAGTTTGTTATCTCATAATTCGTTAGAACTATAACAGTGCATTGAATGATAAAATATGTATTCTGTTGTTTGACATATTTCAATATTATTTAATTAATATTTAGATACATTTGCAATAATTATATTTTAAGTGGCAAATGTTACAAATTTTGAAAATTAAAGAAACTGAAGTATTATTATTTTAAGATTAAAATTTACCAGAAAAATAATCAGCATGCGTTAGATTATGTTTGAAAATGTGTCGTCTTAACATTAATAAGGTTCTCTTTTGTTCTGTTTACATCATTAAAACTTTTTTCTTAATTTTTATTTTCAAAGAAATGTATTACAAATAATCCGTTACACATCTTGTGAACTGGCACATTTCTTACTCCATCTTATTAACACCAAAGAAATAAAAATCATAATTATAATTTAAATGAATTCAAAATTGTTTTTAAAATCAGAATTAAATCTCCCTTTTGTCGTCTTTAAAGTTCTTCCATTCAATTTTATCTTTTACCATTCTCAATTTCCATAAACGTATACAAAAATTAAAATACTAACAAAAGCCAACGAATAAACGACATCAAATATGTAATTTTAACGCTTCTTGTGAATACAAAGACAAAATAAAGCTTTTGATAAATAAAATAAGTAATTAATTTTAAGCTACTCTGGAATTATTCAAAACTTTTATGAAAGGAAAAAGGGATTACGTTTTTAATTTACGGCTATTTTCATTTTTAGTTAAAATCTTTCAAATAGTGTGCATTTAATAAGATAATAAAAAAGCCTCTTTAATAGTTACAACATCTTTTTTTCGATAGATAGTGCTGTTTGAAAAATATTCATTGCTAGTTGCAAGTAGTTTTTATCTATTTTGAGTAAAATGTATCATTGCAAACAAAATGATAGATATTAAACCAGCCACCATCTATATTACTAGATATTTATGCAGAAAAACATACATGTTTAATTAACATATCATACAAAGAATTATCTTGCAGTATTTTTGTTTATATAAATATCATTTGTTATTTATTTAGATTCGCATTATATCTAAAAGTATTTATGGAAGTGTTTTTCTGATATGCACTGTAAAAAAAATTTCAAGAGGTTACTAAAAATTCTTTAGTAAATTTGTATTCCACAGTATTTTTTAGTAACCATTACAAACTTTTTTTTTGTAAGTGAAACAAGCATTTCTTTTGTAAACTGAACAAAATATTTTTTTCTATAACTAACTTAAAAATTTTTAGTATGAGCCACCAAGAAAATTTTAGTAATAGCTCCAAAATTGTTTTTAATAACCTTTACGTGCGCCCGAAGGATAGGAGCTGCATCCAAACATTTAAGCGATAGATTTTCGGCAAAACCGCAATAGATGGCAGCACCAAAAATGCTACCTGCTCTGACAGGATTTTCATAATCCCTTTATTAACGAGTACTTACACTACATACGTTCGGGACGTATGTGACGGTGTCCGGTATCGAACCCGGGACCTCTTAGCCTTGAATCCGTTACTATAACCACTATGCTATCAAGGACAGACCAAGTGAGCTTTAGTAATAGCTATTAAAAATGTAAAACAATTAACTCTTATCCATTGCTAACTTTTTTCTAGTAATTCTTACAGATTTTCTAGTAACCGACTAAGATTACTAAAAATTGTTTAGTAATTACAAGGATCACTAAAGTTTTTTTAGTAGATCGACCCTTTTTTTTTACAGTGTGTGGTGTAAATTGCCTTCACGATTTTGCTATTTTTATTGTTCATTTAATTTTATTAAATTATTCGATTTTTAGATGCGTATTATATCGGTGATGGATATTTTTTTTCGATATTGATATTTTCTTATATAGAGAAAATATTTCCTGGCGTTAAAAAAAAGTATTAATTTTTTTTTAATTCTAAGAATTTATGTGATTTGTTTTCTACTTTAATAGTAGTTCAAAGTAATTCTTTATATTGCAAGCAGATGTTATGGATTTCTAAGCTACCTTTTATTATTTTTATATAGTTTTTAAGTTATTTATGTCATTTTTATAAATCTATTTATTGATAGAGATTAGCGATTAAATAAAACGAAAATTACTATTCAGAAATCTTGTTACATTAAATTAAAGGGATTGGTTACCTATGACATCTAAACTTGAACTTGTGGTTTTTCAAGGAAATTGAAAATTATGATTTATTTATTTATTTATTTATTTATTTGCTTTCGGTGAATTATTTTTCATCGGTAACATATGTCAAGAAAAATATATTTCTTGTTTTATATTCTTTGTTAAAATATACTTTATTTATTCAAACTATATTGCACTAGTCAATTTGTCCTGATGAAGGCCAATAAGCGCGGAGCATCCTACAATGGCAAGAAAGCTATAAAATAAATAAATCAATAGTTGATAATTAAATACATTTTTAATTTAAACGTATTTTAATATTTTTAATATTGCATGAAATTTGATTATATTACTATAGCTTTTTAATTTATTACTATCTTTTAATACATATTTAAAAATTTTATTTAAAAAAAGTGATAGTTTAATTTTTTATGAAAGGTACAGAAAAGCATCATACGGTTGCTTCTTGGTTTAAGTTTGCAGTTAATATTAAAAATACGCTCATACGATATAACTCTTTTTGTCATACATCTAAAAAAATTTTACAATATTTATTTGCTGAATTACAAAATTTTCTAAATAGCTTAAGTTCAAGTCAGATTCGTTTAATGCTGTGATACTCCACATGATTTAACACACATATTCGTAAGTATGATGATCTTATTATAAGCAATGAATTTGGAGAAGTACAACTATATTTTATTATATTATATATTATATTTTGTTATGTATGCAATGTATATAAAAAGCTAAATGCGTAGAATTTATGTTTTTTTTTTTCTTTTATTCTTCAACTCTCTGAGCGATTGGCATGTACTTTTACTGTTTCTGAAAAACAACTTTAATCAGTTGTAGTAAAGAATTTTGTAAACAGAAATTTGTTTCAGCATGTATATGAAATAAAGGGACATGAAGTGTTTTTAATTCAGTCCAATAAGATATGGCTTAGCAGACCGATTGCATTTCAATATGCGAATCCAAATTTAACTAATTCTAGATTTTCATCCGTGAAATCGATGAGTGGATTGACTGTACGGCGCCTCCAAGTCTGACTAAAATTGCAACTTTAGATTTTATATATTTATTTATTTATTTATTTATTTGTAATCATTTGCACTCTTTGGAGATTTTTCTACATGCATAAAGTATCGCCTATATTGCAGCAATGATGACCACCATTATTTTAAAGTCAGTAACTCCAGAGATTTTTTCTAAATACAAACATATGAAGATTTCTTTATATAATATTTGTATAGATATAGATTATTGCTATATATTTTTATGATATTTACTAAAAAATTGTTTTCTCATAAATCATTGGAACTATAACTGTACATTGAAGGGTACGACACACATTCTGTTACTTGAAATATTTCATTATTATTTATTTAATATTTAGTTATATTTGCAATTATTTATATTTTATGATATGAAAATTAAAAATTTTCAAAATTAAAGAAACAGAAGTATTATTATTTTTATAAATAAACTATACCAGAAACATAATCAGCATGTGTTATATTATACATATTTAAAAATATGTCGACTTAACTTTAACTTCCCTTTTCTTCTGTTTACACCATGAAAACTTTTTTCTCAATTTTTATTTTCAAAGAAATATATTACAAATAATCCGTTTCCTATTTTGTGAACTTTCACATTTCTCGCTGTATGTTATTAACACCAAAGAAAAACATAACATCAACAACAGCAAGGAATCTTTATAATCATTTAAATGAACCAAAGTTTCTTTTAAAATCAGAATTAAATCTCCCTTTTGTTGCTTTTAAAGTTCTTCCGTTCTATTTTAATTTTTACCATTCTGAATTTCCATAAACATGTACAAAAAAGAAAATACTAACAAAAGAAAACGAATAAACGACATCAAATATATAATTTTAACGCTTCAAAGACTAAAAAAAGCTTTCGATAAATAAAATAATAATAAATTAATTTTAAGCTGTTCTGGGATTATTCAATTTTTTTTTAATTTTATTGGCATTGAGGAAAACTTTTATAAAAGGATAAAGAATTATGTTTTTAATTTGCGGATATTTTTATTTTTAGTTTAAACTTCTTATAAAGTGTGTATTTAATAAGATAACAAAAAAGTCTATTCAGTTGTTACAACATCTTTTTTCGATAGATAGATGGCGCTGTTTGAAAAATATTGATCGCTAGTTGCAATTAGTTTTATCTATTTTGAATAAAATATATTATCGCAATCAAAAGCATAGATATAAGATGAATGAGTATTTATGATACTAGATATTTATGCTTAAAACATACATGTTTAACCGACATGTCACAGAAAAAATTGCCTTGCAATGTTTTATATTATTATTATTATTATTATAAATATTTATTATATGTTATTATGTATATATTTTATATTATTTTCAAAGTTTTGACTAAAAGTGAAGTACAAAATATAGTTGTGAAAACAAATATTTATGCTATTGAAAACAGGAATAATTTTAAATATAGATGGGAAAAAGAAATGCTCATTTCATAACGCGCAAATTTAATCTTATTAAATAAGCTCCCTAGTCAGTGAATTTTTAATTTTTGATTTATATTTTCTATAATTATCATTATATTTGCAATATATCAACAGTCATTCTTTAATGCCATTTCTATGTTTAAAATATTCAAATTCATTTTTATTGTTCAATTGAAATTTCAACTCACAATATAGTATTAGTCTTCCTTTCAGACTTATAATAAGTTTTATCTGTAAGAAGTTTGAAATACAGTGTCTCACAAAAGTGATAAGACACTAGTGTTTTATAAAAAGAAACTGCAATAAAATAAATAAACAAACATGTGCAAAAATTTTTTGGGTGTGTTTCATATTTAAAGTTAGTAACAATTATTACATAACATACATTTTGTCAAAATATTAAAATATTAATTTAGTAAAAATACAATTGTTCAGAACGGAGCAAAAAATGGCTCACATAAGTGATGGGACACTTACTTTTCCATCAAATATTTATCCAAAAATTTTACTTTTTAAAAGGTTTTAATATTTTGTTGGATTTCCTTTTACTTTTAAAACATGATTTAATCTTTTTGGGATGGATTCGACTAATTTTTTGTGATTTCTGGAGTGATTTTACCCCATTCTTCTTGAAGCACCAATTTTAGTTGTTGTTTTGAAAAAATGGTGTGTTTGCGAATTCTTGATTCCAATTCTTGCCAAATATTCTCTATGGGATTTAAGTCTGGAGATTGTGGTGGTGTTTTTATTATTTCAGGACAGTTATATAGCAGCCAGAGTCTAATGTTCAGAGCAGTGTGCTTGGGGTCATTGTCCTGGTAGAATTTAAAATCGTTATGAAGGTTCAATTTTCGTGCTGAAGATTTCAAATTTTGCTTTAAAATATCAATATACTTGTACTGATCCATTATACTGTCAATAAAAACAAGATTACCAACTCCAGCGCATGACATACACCCCCATACCATGACTCCTCCTCCACCATGTTTTACTGTTGGTACCAAGTTCTGTTTGCGAAATTCTTCCCTGGGTTTTCTCCACACCAAGATTCTACCGTCAGAACCAAATATATTAAATTTACTCTCATCAGCAAATATAACTTTATTCCAGTAATCAGAATTCTTATTTATGTTGGATTTTGCGAAAGCTAGTCTGAGTTTTCTATTCTTTTCACTTACGAAGAATTTTTTCCTGGCTACTCTACCGTGATATCCAGCAGATGGAATTACCCTTCTAATAGTCTCAGGAATAACAATTATTCCATATAATGCTTGTAAATCAGCAGCAACTTTTGAAGCACTATTTCTAGGATTTTTTTTAATATTTCGAACGATAATTCGCTTTATTCCATTGGATAGCTTTGATGATCGGCCAGGTCTTCTTTTATCCTGAATCATATGATTCTTTTTATATCGTTTAATGATATTGAAAACTGTTGAACGACTCAAGTTAACTGTTTCAGCAGTTTTTTTAATAGATTTTCCACGTTCAATATGCAAATTAATAACTAATTTTCGAATTTCAGGCGAAGTTTCTTTTCGTTTATCATTCATGGCTACACAGAGCTAAAAAACACAAAAATTTCAAAACAAACTGGAGAGAAATACTGCAGACGATTTTATAAATTATTGCCAATTGCTTTTAAGTAAAAATAAAACCTCAAAAAATATTTTTATTGCTTATTTCAGACGATTTTTTTTGCATATATAATGGTGTCCTATCACTTATGTGAGCTATTTTTTGCTCCGTTCTAAACATTTGTATTTTTTATTAAATTAATATTTTAATATTTTGACAAAATGTATGTTATGTAATAATTTTTACTAAATTTAAGTATGAAACACACTCACAAAAAAATGTGTACATGTTTTTTTTTTTAAATTTATTTGATTAGTTTCCTTTCGTAAAGCACAAGTGTACCATCACTTATGTGAGACACTGTAAGTATTAACTAGTTATTTAAAAAAAATGGTTCATGGGAACCATATTTAATTTATTCGAGATAGTTGATCAGGAAAATTAAATTAACTTGGTTATAACTATTCTTCCATCTCCATGCCTAATAAGAGTGGAAGACAGAAGTTAATTAAAAAAAATCCAACATTATGCAGAAGATTACAAACTCTCCCGAATAAAATGTTATTTTTTACATTTTGGAGCTTTTGATTGTATGACAAATTACATATGCATTTTTACATCATTTGGGCGAAAAGTGATGTAAGAAATAAAATTTATGGGTTTTCGAAACTTTTATGAATTGAAAAGAAATTTCTCTTTCATTTTTTAATTAATATGGCTTTAATAAATTAAGCATTTTTTACCTTGTTTTAACAAATGATTTAATATTACGTTTTCAAATTTCAATAATGATTTATTTTCAATGAATTGTTTAAATACACTCGTTTGACTTCTCATTAAGTTTTTTTCTTTTTTTTACAATGAAATTAAACATTCTTAATAATAATCGACAACATCTAATAACAGTATTTGTATTTATATGTATGTGCGCATAAATAGCATTTATGCGCACCTTAAGTATATATTCTTCTTAAGCTTGTTAATTAGTAAAATTATAGAAACTAGTAGTAAAAAAGAATATTTTATGTTAGACCTTATTAAATTATTTTTCTATAAAAAGTCAAAGACTGAAACAAAAGAAAAAATTCAGAAACTTTTCCCGAGCACTCGAAATATTTTTTTACTGATTTTACTGAAATTCAAGGATTAAGCACATTGAACTTATGAGAGAAACTGAATTTTAATATCAATATTAATTCAAACTCACAATGTTTTAATTAATATTCTTAATATATATTTAGGTAGAATACGAAATGTCATACATAAATAATAGAAATAAATAATATCATTATTATAATAGAGTTGATATCTCTATTTCTATCTGTAGCAGTAATGTTGTTTATTTTTACGTCGCCAATGAAACGAAATAGTTTATGAAAAATTGAGCTTTAAAAACTTAACAAGTATTTACATTGAGTAGAACTAAAATAAAACTATCATATGCATTAATATAATGTATTAATTAAATTTTGAAACTATATTGATATTCATTTTACATCATTTGTAGAATATATTACTGATATCAGTCATCTTGTCAAAGTTTGATGCAATCATTTCATTTACCAAGTAGTTGGAACAATCCATGTAAAAATCTAAAAAATGCATAACACAACCTTGTCATTTGAATGGATGCTAAAAACTTGTTGAGCTTCATCAACTATCTATATTATGAATGCTGACGTTGAGATTTAGATGTGTAGAAGGGGAGCGAACTTTAAAGAAAACAAAAAAAAAATATATATATAACCCATTATGTCGTTTTAGATGTCGTTTTTATGCAGCGCTCTCTGATATATATATATATATATATATATATTTATTTATTTCAAGAGGGAATTCCAATTGTAACCACTGTTTTCGGATACTAATGTTAACATCTTAATTTGCTTTTTGAGTCCCCCACACTCTCGATTAATGCATCGACAGGTAGGTTGTTTAACAGAGTTTCATATTGATAGAGATTTGTTGAAACCATAATGTGGCGGGTTAAATTTTCCCGTTTGGGCTCGGAAATTGCGTGTTAAGAAAACCTTTAAAGAAAATTGTACAAAAATTTATACTTAGAACCTTTAAAGAAAGTTGGTTAGTTGAATTTTGGAGGTAGACCAGGGTGGAAGCACCAAAAGTTATATAAAACCGTGATGTTTTCTACAAGAAATATTCTTTAGATTTTTTTCTGACTGTGGACCCATGCAAATTTTGTGGTCTACCGAAATAATCAATAGGAGGGGGGGGGGGTAATTTTCACATGCTCTATGTCATCGGAAGGTTCTCGAATCACTATTTTATATTATGAACTTTTCTTATTCCCTCACTCCAATTTATATCATCAAATCTTTCTAATATGAATAAGAAGTTACATATTATATAAATAATGTGTTAGTGATTAAAATAATTGGAAACATATTTTAGAAATACTAAATTATCTTTAAACGTAAAACAGTGTTAAAATCAGGAATCCATAAAATGCATTTGATATTTGCAATCTCTCTGAAGCTCAATTATCTGTGAAATTAAGTAACGGTTATTCAAATCCCCCGACATGCAAAAGTAAATCATGCATGCTGTTATTTTATCAAAACATAATCTCTGACATTATTTGCGGAATGACAGTTATTAAATTGTAAAGGCATTTGCTGCTATGTTAATAAAAATAATTTATTGAAAACGAGTATTTTTTTCTTAGTGATTTTTTTCAGTGATTTATTTTTTCAGTCTTTCTGTAATTATTGTATCAGATTTTTAAAATATTCTTGCAAATTATATTAATGAAAAAAATTGGTAACAACATATTTCTTTCGATTGTTTTAAATATATTCTAACTACATTGTTAAAGATTAAATCTGATTAGCTTGTATTTGTTTTTTATATTGTTTTAATACTTTCATACAATGAAGTAATTCAAATATCCCCCCCCCCTCCTTCCTCTAAACGAGCTGTACTGCTCTCGAAGTTGGTAGAGGGGAGGTGCAGGGTTCGAACCCAGTGGCAACCATTGGCCATTTGGCCCAAATTTAATCCCTGTAAGTTGGCAAAGAACGGGTAGCGTGGATTAATGACATCTTTGGTTAAGACACAATTTTATTCGGAACAGGATTATTAAACAAACAAGATGTGTCAAAATTTCTTGATTAAACATAACACTGAAATATGTGGGTTCGTGAATTTAGAGGAATTGATAGTCTCTTTGGTAAAGTCTTCACGTACCACTGAGAAAATCTATGAAACTGATCCGTGGTAATTCCCAAAGTCCACAGATTTTAATGTGCGAAAATTGTTCACTCCGTAGTAGAAGATGCGCAAAGTTTTATCAACAGAGAATTCTTAATAAAAGTACAATGGCAGAATAAAATAAGCTTTTTTCAAAAAAAAAAAAAAAAATCAACCGACTTAAATAATTCTTTAAAATTCTCTAATGACAAAACTTTATCCAAAAATCAGTCATCGGATATCAGGTACTGGCATAAAAATCGTTAAATTTAATATATATAATTTAATATCCACCAAACATGGATTTTAGAGATAATATTTTTTTACAGGAGATGAACTTGCATATTTATGATTTAATTTATGAATATATACATATAAAAAGTAATGCATTACTTTTTGAAGTCGGTGCCAAACAATCGCAATCGATAATGATCATCACCATTTTTTTTGGTACTATTCACAATATATTGATAATTCTCATTATATTTAAGATAGTTTGGCACCAACTTCAAAAAGTAATTCATTACTTTTTATATGTATATATTCATAAATTAAATCATAAATATGCAAATTCATCTCTTGTAAAAAATATTATCTCTAAAATCCATGTTTGGTGGATATTAAATTATATATATTAAATTTAACGATTTTTATGCCAGTACCTGCTATCCGATACTTGATTTTTGAATAACGTTTTGTCATTAGAGAATTTTAAAGAATTATTTAATGCTTTTAAGTGCTTTTTTGAAGTCAGTTGATATTTTTTTTTGAAAAAAGCTTATTTTATTTAATACTTTTTAGTTATTCTCACTGTAATACCCAGTTTTGTATACTAACATATGATGTCTCTTTGCAATTCATTGACTAATTGATGTACTTTTCTGGATTTCGAAATGTTCAATTTGCTGGTCAATTTCCTATTTCATTTTCAGCTATCCAAAAGCAATTAACAATCACGGTTAGTATCGTTGTGGATCTTTAAGTTTTTCGGATGTGGTAACTTATTTGGATACCTCACTCCTTGAAAAGTTATCGCAAACTTCAAAGTCCACATTGATTTTTACGGACCTCAGAAATGGATATCGACAGACGCAGTTTTCCAAAATACACAAAATGTAGGAATTTTCTATTCCAAAACATGGCGATAGTCTTCTGAACAAGAACGATTATACGAGTGCAAGAACAATACACTCACATACATCTGATTTGTGTGCTCGACACGAAACCCTGCTTATATGTTATCGTCAATATACAGGGACGAAATAGCGCAAGGAAATTTTTATAACACGAAGGAAATACAGCCGGGAGTAGTAATAGAATGGCACCTGTGGGATTCGAACCCACAACCTCCTACGCTCGCAAGCGATTAGTGCGTGTTGTCTTGACCCCTAGGCGTCGGAGGCCCCGAGTGCAAGAAGTTAACTAGCTTGACTATGATGGCAAGCTCATCAATATGTTTCCCCATTTTATTTTGTCTAGATTCGTCTCAACTTTTCAAATATCCCCGTATAATAGCATTTTGATATCGAAGAATTGTGTCAGAAGAAAATCTGAAAGCATTTCGATATTTAACTCGATAACTGATTCTGAACCTCAAGACAGTATACGCATAGCAATTCGCATAGCGATACGCATAGCAATTTAATTAATTTGTGCATCCGGCATAAAAAGCACCCTGAAAAACAGGCATTTGTGCTCTGACATATAAAGGTATTTTAAAAGTGGATTTTCAGCTTTTTGACACCTATTTCCGATGTCAGTAAGTATCGATGCAGACCCTCCATTTCGGTTCACACGAGAATTAATCCAGTTAATTAATCAGTTAATCCACGTAAAACAGTGTTAAAATCAGGAATCCATAAAATGCATTTGATATTTGCAATCTCTCTGAAGCTCAATTATCTGTGAAATTAAGTAACGGTTATTCAAATCCCCCGACATGCAAAAGTAAATCATGCATGCTGTTATTTTATCAAAACATAATCTCTGACATTATTTGCGGAATGACGGTTATTAAATTGTAAAGGCATTTGCTGCTATGTTAATAAAAATAATTTATTGAAAACGAGTATTTTTTTCTTAGTGATTTTTTTCAGTGATTTATTTTTTCAGTCTTTCTGTAATTATTGTATCAGATTTTTAAAATATTCTTGCAAATTATATTAATGAAAAAAATTGGTAACAACATATTTCTTTCGATTGTTTTAAATATATTTTAACTACATTGTTAAAGATTAAATCTGATTAGCTTGTATTTGTTTTTTATATTGTTTTAATACTTTCATACAATGAAGTAATTCAAATATTCCCCCCCCCTCCCTCCTTCCTCTAAACGAGCTGTACTGCTCTCGAAGTTGGTAGAGGGGAGGTGCAGGGTTCGAACCCAGTGGCAACCATTGGCCATTTGGCCCAAATTTAATCCCTGTAAGTTGGCAAAGAACGGGTAGCGTGGATTAATGACATCTTTGGTTAAGACACAATTTTATTCGGAACAGGATTATTAAACAAACAAGATGTGTCAAAATTTCTTGATTAAACATAACACTGAAATATGTGGGTTCGTGAATTTAGAGGAATTGATAGTCTCTTTGGTAAAGTCTTCACGTACCACTGAGAAAATCTATGAAACTGATCCGTGGTAATTCCCAAAGTCCACAGATTTTAATGTGCGAAAATTGTTCACTCCGTAGTAGAAGATGCGCAAAGTTTTCTCAACAGAGAATTCTTAATAAAAGTACAATGGCAGAATAAAATAAGCTTTTTTCAAAAAAGCTTATTATAAAAAGATGTGAACTCACATCTCTGCAACAGTCGCTACGATCCATATATACATATTTTTTCAATATTTAGCGTAACGAGATTGACCTATGAGAAGCCTGCATCTTTGCAATCTTTTCACTGTTTGAAATACACAGCGAAAAGTTCGCAAAAATGCGGCCTTCTGATTGGACAATCTGATTTTGCTAACAGCAAAAAATAATTTGGCCGCAATCCGGTAGATTTTGCGCTATTAACGAAACCAGATTGACCAGTTAGAAGCCTGCATTTTTTGCGAAATTGTCGCTGCTTAAAGTAAGTAAATTTTCTTATTTGTCAATCTTATTTCACAATAGCACAAAATCTACCTGAATCCGGTGCAGTCAAAATTTCGCAAGATCATATACACTGTTAAAAATTTGACCCTTTTGCTGCACCATCACTCCATCGCTTTTATAGAAAACGAGAGAACTTTTTATTTTTGTTGTTGTTGTATAGACCCCTCATGGGCCCAGTGAGCAGCTTTATATATCTTTATAGCTGTCTAAATCCGCAAACACCAACCAAAAAACCAACACCTAATAAACTCACCTAAACACAGACCACAAATATTAATACTCAACTAACTACTATACACACTCCAACTTTTTATTTTTAAAAAGTTCTAATTACCAGAATTTGAAGAAATTGAAATGGGACCACACGAGCGCTTTAACCCTACAAACAAGCAAAAAAAAAAAAAAAAAAAAAAAAAAAAAAAAAAAAAAAAAAAAAAAAAAAAGCAGTTATTAAAACTGGTTCAAATTTACGGAGTTATGGGTGAAAAAGAAATACATACCGGTCAAATTCATAACCTCCTTCTTGAAGTCGGTTAAAAATCAGAAATCATTCCTATATCTAATCCGATAACTCAATTTAATCTAAAGACAGTGTACATTAGGGTGGAGCGAAAAAAAATTTTTTTTTGAAAATCAAAAACGGGTAGGTGCCAAAAGTTGCCTTTATACTAGTACATCAACTGCGTGAAATTTTACCGCTGAAAAAAAATGGCTTGAGTCTGCGCTTTTGCTCCAAAAATCGAAATTTTGGGTAAAATTTGTCATTTTTTGACATTTTTTTCAAAAAAATTGAAAAAATCCTACAGAGCTGGTTAGTATTTAAAAGTGTTGCTTAGACCTTTATATTTATCTGCTTAACATATTTAAACTATAAAACAATATGTTTACTCCCTATAGCTGGAGCAAAACAGAGAACTTTTAGTAAGAACACAGTATTACCACTCTATTGGATCATACAACGAATTGTTGTTTTTAATACAGCTCTTGTTTTCAAAACTACCTTGGACATCCGTCGTGGAAGTGGCTATATTTCCTATACCACCCGGCCCAACTATTCGATCATCTTAGTACAGTGTTTTATTTATACATTGATTTGTGATTTTCTTTATAAAAATTTGGCATGTTTTCGATGCTTCCACCTTGTTTAACTGTTCTTTGCATCCACATGCTGCTGTAACTATCTTCATGTATATTTTTGCAGTTTATACAAAAAAATGACAAACAGAGTAATGCACGGGAATATTATTAAAGGGATCTATTCGGCCATCTATTACATTTATCAAACTTACATTCAGTTGATGAATAGTGATTGGAAGTTCTGTTACCACAACATTTTTTCAGTCAATTGTATTTTTTTTTACGTAATGATTTGCTTCAAAGATGATTTCAGATATTTCAACTATAAGTATGCCATCATTTATTTTACTTTTGCATTTTTTATATGTTGAGAAGCGAGCTCTTTAATGTGATGGTGATCTTCAGAGAGAATTGCAATGAAAATTTTTTCTCCATGTGTAAAGCAACCGCTGTTGTAAATAACCTTTTTTTGCATTAGTTTTATGCCGTTTTCTAAGTGTTTTCGTATCCAGGTACTTTCCTATTAACCTTTAGATCCCCTTTTTATGAATGGACAACATTTGATGGTGAAATGTCCAGGGCATAAACTTATAATGTATAGTACTTTATGAGGGAATGTATGGATTCTAATCGACTATAAGTGCTCATTTAAAATTAGGAGAATTTTATTTGTCACTGTGAACCATTTTGCATGGGGTAAGCTTAGAATTGTGTATAATATTGAATCATTCGCTACTTCAACTCCAGTGAATTTTCTCTGCGTCAATTATTAGAGAAGTCGATATAAAACGTTCTAAGCTACTTGGATTCAGAGGATAAATAAGGAAAATCATTGTCTACGTAGTATTCACTTCCTATTGCAATTTTTTTTTATAAAATAGAGAATAATTTTGAAAAATTATTTTCTCAAATTGAGAAAAAGATACTCAGAACAGACTAGAAATTTCTGTCGGAGATTGCAAAGCTAATTCATAAGAAAAGCTATTTCTCAGAAAGAATGGGGAATAAACATCTCACAGAAAAAACAGCTCATAAAGTTAATAAAATTTTCCGCTTTATATAAGCACAGATTGGCAATCAGCGTCTATATGTTCACTCACAAAATGTATAATCCAAGTTTATACCACGGGATGTTTTATACCAAATGTACAACACACCTGAATAATAGATCTAAAATCTTATTAGAAATTACTAGACTACGGAACAATACAGGAAACGACATAAAGCATACTAAAACTTCTTTAGAAATATTGTTGTTTTACACGCAAATTTTGTTTGCAATCCTCTGTAACGATCGTCATAATATTAAACAGCTAGCATCTCAGCATATATTCAATGTAATAGGTTCAATAAATGATGACATACTAGAAATTGAATTCATACAATCAATTATTAGGCAAATCATTGCATATAAAATGTAATTGATTGAAATAATGTTGTGATAACAGAACTTCCAATCATAATGTACTAATTGCATGAAATTTTAATGAAGATAATAGACTGCTGAATACGTTCAATTAAGAACATACCCAATACTTTACTCAGCTTTTCTTCTGTTATACATGGTATAAAAATATACGTGCAGCAGGTCACACCAGCATGATCCAAATCATCCAAAGTCAGTGAATACAAAGAAGAGATAAATTACTTTGATATATATAAGGTGGGATAATGCAACCACCTCTATGAGTTATATACACAGTAGTTTTGAAAGCAGCTAGGTAAGAAATGCATTCAAAACAGCATTTCGTTGTATGCTCCAATAGAGAGGTTAACGCTGATTTTTCACAAAAAGTTGTCAGATTTGCTCCAATTATACAGACTACAGATATTGTTTTATAGTTTAAATATGTTAAGCAGATAAATATAAAGGTCTAAGCAACACTTTTAAATACTAACCAGCTCTGTAGGAAGTTTTTAATTTTTTTGAAAAAATGTCAAAAAATGACAAATTTTGCCCAAAATTTCGATTTTTGGAGCAAAAGCGCAGACTCAAGCCACTTTTTTTCAGCGGTAAAATTTCACGCAGTTGATGTACTAGTATAAAGGCAACTTTTGGCACCTACCCGTTTTTGGATTTTCAAAAAAAAATTTCTTTTCGCTCCACCCTAGTGTACATACACATATTAACGCATTTTAATCGCTTTGTGAATCCTTCATACCAAGCAGCCTGATATACAGACTCTGGTGCTTTGACGTATAAGATTCTTTAAAGATGAATTTTCAGCTTTTCGATTCTTATTTCTCATGCCGACAGGTATTGATGTGGATTTTTCATTTTGGCACATACGAAAATTGTTCCAGTTAACATTTCGTACTAGCATATCTGGAACAGTGGTTAGGAAACAGAAGGATTACTCGCTGCTTAGCAAAACAAGATTGACCAATTATAAGCCTTCATTTTTGAGAACTTTTCACTGCTTGAAGTACACACTGTAAAAAGTATGACTACTTTACTCCCCCACTTTCACAGAATATCTCTCTTTTGACCCATGAGAATGTTTCATAAATGGAGTTATGAATAAAAAGGAGGAGACATATAGTCTATCGTCTATCAGTGGCGAGGGAAGTAACTGAGTTGGTTGTCACAATATGACAGCTGTTTCATTTAATTAGATTTACAGTTTCTCATTACCGTCTGGGAAATCTCCCACCAGTAAACTTAACTGGAAAATTCTCTTTTATTTTAGAGCCTTATTGACTAAAAAAATTTCTGACAATTCTGGTAAAAAAATTCTATTTCTTTTAACTGGTGTCAGTTTGGCGAAGTGTTGTAATCTTTTTACTGACATAGTTTTGGTTGTCACAATATGTCGGATCTATAACCGCAGAAGTAAACTCCTACCAGTAATATTGAATATTAGTTTTTGTCATTATTTTTAGTTGAAAATTTCTGTTAACGAGCCGTTTGAATAAAGAAAAATTTCCTGCATAATTTTATTGGTTAAAGTTCGACGCGGTAGTAATGAATCCCTGCGAAAGCGGTTACAGTTGAAGCTTCATTATTTTAAGGATATGTCAGTTCCTCTTCCTTCATAGTTCCATAATAGGGTGAAGTAATCGTTTTCTGTAAAGCCGGTGGAGTGACGATGCAGCAAAAGGTTATTTTTTTTTACTTTGTATATAGTCTAGATGCTATACTTCTGGTTTGGTGGATAAGATAACCTGTCCGAAATACAGATAGAATTTGCGCTGTTAGCGAAACCATAGTAACCAAACAGAAGCCTCAATTTTTGCAAAATTTTCACTGTTTTAAGTAGTTTGCTAAGAGTTTTAAACGTTTGATGCATCGTCACTCCATCGCTTTTATAGCATATCTCTATTTTGACCAATGAGAATCTTTCATAATATATTGAAGAATCATTTTCTATATAAGCGGTGGACTGACGATGCAACAAGAGTCTCAAACTTTTAACAGTGTACATTTTCTTATTAATCAATCTCGTTTCGCAAACAATGAAAAAAATTATGTGAATCCCGGCCCTTTTCCAGTTAGATTTTCACACATCGAAAAGATCATGTGTCTGTGTAAGTGTAACATACAAGCATGAAAAAAGAACGCTTCTAATTGGTCGATTGCTACACAAAGAATTTAAATTTAAAACTTTTCATTTTTTTAAAAAGTTCTAATTATCAGATTTCTATGAAATTCGAATGGAACCACATGGGCCCCATATGCTTTCAAACAAAAAAAGAATTATCAAAATCGGTTCATATTGACGAAAGTTATGCGTGAACAATAAATACATACAGGTCGAAATCATAACCTCCTCTTTGAAGTCGGTTAAAAATCCTTCCCAGTACTGATGTGTCATATAGGATACCCTAAAGTAATCCATTTAAATAAATTTAAATATTTCTAGGATTGTTTAAATTACTTCTAGACATTTTAAATAAATTTGCACATATAATATGCATTGATAAATCAGCTGAAACATCTTTAAAGAGTTTTATAGTAATTTTAAGCAGTCTTTTGTGGTCCCTCGTGAAATTTGTGTCGGGACGGAGGAGGATAATAAACTGAGTTCCGTTATCTCTGCAATGAGTGGGCCGAAGTTTAAATCTGACTTCAAGAATGAGTGCCTTCGAAGTTTCAAAATTATTTTCCTTGGATCAGTCGCCGACAAATTTTCCCTGACTGACTAAATTTCAGACTCAGCTGATTATGATCCTCTCAGCATGCTTCGAACGTACCATCTTAAATTTCTTTTCTTGAACAAAGGAACCAGAGCCGTAACTGCATGCACAAGCGACGATCGGGTAGTTTTTCTGGATTCTATCGCTATGGAGCGTAGTTTCGCTTTGCCTATTCCATTGTCGGGACTCTAGGTGGTCAATCGGAAAAGTCACAGAAGTTTTCATTAATCTAGAATACACATTCCATTAGCGATCTTTAGAATTGCCTGTCCCTATAACTTCAACCTTGAAGATGGATGCTGATACATTAATTCGTCTCATATCTGCCGACATTTTTGTGAATTTAAAAATGAAATGTAGGTAAATCGTCAATACATGAAGATTCCTATATGGAATATATTCAGCTTTATGTTAGAAGTTTTCTCGTGACAAGTGAAGTTTTCACCTTATATTACCAATAGTCTGTTTTACATATCGACATAAGTATGAGTTAAAGGTGGCCTATATTCGCATCCTAAATATTTTATTAAAATTTAGCAAGATATTTCTAAAAATATATTCGCTTAGATAGTGTAAAAAGTTGTTTTATTATTGTGTACTGTTGATTTTTAGAACTGAACAATCTACATGTCATTATTGCATTTTATTTTATGGTTTTGTTTGTAAGGCGTTATTACTCACTTACGTTGGTAATAACACGGAATAGCTTCGTTTAAGAACTGATTCCATTACATTTCATGCATACATGTCTGTTAAGTTACATTATTTTATAGATGTTCAATGAGTTTCTGTATAAAATCCTGTATTATTTGAAAAGGAAAATCTAAGCAAGGTTGTAAAAATTGAGAGATTATTGGAAGAATATATTGGTAGATTGGTATACATAGAAACTTGTTATTGGTACAATGTTTCGTTACAAAAATGTTAAATCCGTATAACAAAAGTTTAAGTTAATTTTGGACCCTTTTTTCGTTTAACAATATTGCATACAGCTCCATTCAGCCGCCCACCTTCTTGATGGTTAATATTTGAACTTCTTTCTTGTTTGCTAGAAATGAATTCCCATGTGCTTCATCTCCTTTAAACTATTACAAAGTTTTACATAATTTGATCCATTAGTTCTCCATTTATAACCATTTAAAAATGCAGATTTAATAATAAACACTCTGTATTTCACTAATATTTCGTCAGAATGTTTATCATGTTACATAGTAGGATTAGAACTGGAAATTAAGTTCGTAAAATGATAATGTAATTATGTTATAGTTACTAGAATATAAAAATGCTAATTGTTCACACTTTTAATTTGAGACATTTTGTCAAATATTTAAAAAAATACTTGTAGAATACTTTTGGAACTTCAGGATTATGCTTGAACTCATGTTTATAAACGTCCATGTGATAAAGAGGACAATCAGAAAACCGACGAAAAAAAATAAGAAAAATAATAATTGGGATCCTCTTGTACATTAAAATATACGAAATGATCTATCACGGCAAAATACCAATATGTGGATACTGTACGGCATTTCCACTGATTTGACTCTCTCTGTTTGAAAACTCTATGAATAAACTCTGAAAAAAAAACTGGTCAAATAGCGTAAAAAATCAGAAATAATTTCGTCGAATGAGTCAGATGTAATTTAGCAGTTGAAAAAAAGCAGTTGAATGATAAGGGATTTTCCAAAAATTGTAATTTTTTATTAATTGAATTTCAGTAAAATGTTAGTATTTACAGAATATCAATGAAACGATCTGGAACATATGCTTCGAATTTGAGACTTCATTTCATCATGGGATAGGTCTGTGCTGGTAGTTAACCAAAAATGAATTGAAACATTAATAAAAAATGAAAAAAATTAGTTTAGTTAATTTAATTTAAATGTACAATTTGTGGAAAATTTCTTATCATTCAGCTGCTTTTACAGAGAATTAAAAATCAGCTAACTACAATTGCCCGTAATTTTCTGTATTTTCGGGATATATGATTGACTTTGTTCTATGACTTGTACTCCATAGAGTTTACCATTAAATTATGCAAAAAGATCGTTGTGAATTTTCGGGCACGCACAGATAAAATTATGTCTTTTGTAATTTCATGCAACTACTCATATTTTATAAAAATGTATAAACTTTTTAAGTAATGTGCATTTAATAAGCAAACAAAAATGCTTCGTCACGTATATATTATAAAGGACAAACAAATATGTGCTTAAAGCAAACGTCCTTCTGTCAATGGCAACACAAAGAAATTTTAAATGACATTTCGTTTTTACAATTTCGGTACTGCAAATTTCAATTTTTACAACATCGTATAAGGAAAAAATGTATTTTAAACGGAATTTGTTCGAAAGCTGTATATCAATTCGCTTTTGAATTATTAATATAGTAGTAGCATTAGTTTTTAATACTTTTTTGTTATCGTAGCAATAATTATTCCAAAAATTGGACACCACATGGATTCTGATATTTCTCAGATGCATCATTTATCGATCGAGAGCAACAACTATTTTATAAACGGTTTGTAGTATTTATATTACGAAGAAATACATTTATTTTCGAGCGCGTGTTTCTTTCAAGTCATCGCAAAATTGAAGAAGGAACCGTTATTTTTGAAAAAAAAGAAATTATACCAGCCGCATGGCAACAAACGATGTTATGTTTCATATTTATTATTCTTTTAATATTCATTATTCTTTTTGTGAGTCTTGTAAAATGTGTATTAAATGTTTGTGTGTTTTTTTTTCATGCTTTTATTTATCAACAACAATACGAAATCACACCACCGTAAGTTAAAAATGGTTGAGGAGCGACCATAAAACATATTTAACAGAAGATTGAATTCAGCCAAATCGCTTCATAGCAATAATGTATAGGCTATAGGCAATAGAAAGAAACTTTCTAGACACTTTTTACTATAGGAAAAAAGACATCCCCCTTCCAATTAAATTAGGTTTTCACATTGAAAAAAATATTTATTTAATAACCAAACTGTTTTAAATTTAAACTTGCAATATCAGATATTTATGTGTAGGGTTTTACTCAGATTTAAGTTTTCATAGTTTTATCTTTATGAACAAATCCAGTATCTGATATAATTTTGAAAATGTTTATGACATCATAAAAATGATAAAGATGAGAGAGATATTCTTTAAAAACAACATGGAAGTATTATTTTAGACTTTCGATTTTTAAAAGATTTCATAATAAGTTATCTTTAAGGATTTATTTAAGAAGTAGAACTTGATCTTAAGCTTATAGATTTTGCAATAAGAACAAGCTTCCATGCCAATTGCATATGACATTTACTATTATCATTATCTCATTTTAAAGATTTTAGTCTTTATTTTTATTTTTCGTGATGTCTAGTAGATATAAAAAATATTTATATTAAAGTCTCACCGTTATTTTGATATACTAATATGTAAGCAATGTATATGTAAAGCTACATATGTATAAATTATTAATTTTTATTTATTTATTTTTTCATTTATTCTTTAACTCTCTGAGCGATTGACCTGTATTTTTACTGTTTCTGATAAAACAACTTCGATCAGTTGTAGACAAAAAAAATTTAAACAGAATTGTATTTCAACATGTATATCAAATAAAGAGGCATGAAGTGTATTTAATTTAGTCCACCAAGATATGGCTTAGCAGATCGATAACATTTTAATATGCGAATCGAGATTTAACTAATTCTAGATTTTGATCCGTGGAGTCGATGAGGTGATTGACTGTGATGCTGCTAAAATTGACTTAAATCTGCCTAAAATTGCAACCTTTGAAGAATTCTCTTTATTATTAGATTACTTCTAAACCAAACATACAAGGGTTATTTTATATAATATAATGTTTGTATAGATATAGATTATTACTGTTCATTTTTATATTATTTAATAAAAAATTGCTTTCTCATAATTCATTAGAACTATAACTGTACATTGAATAATAAGACACCTATTCTGTTATTAAAAATATTTCATTATTATTTATTATATATTTGCAATTACTCATATTTTTTGCCGAAAAAGATACAAATATTGAAAATTAAAGAAACTGAAGTATTATTCGTTTAAAGATTAATATTTACCAGAAGCATACTCATCATGCGTTATATTTTATTCGGAAATGTGCCGCCTTAACATTATTAAGGTTCTCTTTTCTTTTGTTTACATCATTAAAACTATTTTTCTCATATTTTATTTTCAAAGAAATGTATTAAAAATAATCCATTACACATTTTGTGAACTTTCACATTTCGCGCTCTATCATATTAACACCAAAGAAAAAAATCATAGTTATCATTTAAATGAATCAAAGTTTCTTTTAAAAATAGAATTAAATCTCCATTTTTTTGTCTTTATAGTTCTTCCGTTCAATTTTAATAATTACTATTCTCAATTTCCATAAACATGTACAAAAAAGAAAACATTAACAAAAGCCAACGAATAAAAGACATCAAATATATAATTTTAACGTTTTTGTGCACACAAAGACAAAATAAAGTTTTCGATAAATAAAATAATTAATTAATTTTAAGCTGCTCTGGGATTATTCAAATTTTTTTAATTTTATTGGCATTGAGGAAAACTTTTATAAAAGGAAAACGGATTATGTTTTTAATTTGCGGCTATTTTTATTTTTAGTTAAAACTTCTTATAAAATGTGCATTTAATAAGATAACAAAAAAGCCTTTTCAGTTGTTACAACATCTTTTTTCGATAGATGGCGCTGTTTGAAAAATATTGATCGCTAATTGCAATTAGTTTTTATCTCTTTTGAGTAAAATGTATTATCGCAATCAAAAGCATAGATATTAAATGCGTGATCATCTATGACACTAGATATTTATGCAGAAATATATACATATTTAATTGACATGTCATGCAAAGATTTACCTTGCATTTTTTTTTTTTTTATAAATATTATTTGTAAAAATGATGGAGATACTTTTCTGATATATGGTGTATAATTACTTCCACGATTTTGTAATTTTCGTTGCTTATTTATTTTTAATTCGATTCTTTAGATGCGTATTATAAGGACGTTAAAGATTTTTTTTTTTTTTTTTTTTTTTTTTTTTTTTTTACGTTATTGATATTTTCTCATAAAGAGACAATATTTTTTGATATGTAGGGGAAAATACTTCCTCGCGTGGGGAAAAAAAAGGTATCACATTTTCTTAATTTAAGAATTTATGTGATTTGTTTTCTACTTTAATAGAAGTTTCAAGTAATTCTTTGTATTGGAAGTATATCTTATAGATTGCTAAGTTACATTTTTTTTTTAAATTTTTACATATTTTTTAAATTGTTTTATTCATTTTTATCAATAGAAACTCGAATGGGAAAAAGAAAATCGATATACCGTATTTATTCGTGTATAACGCGCACTTTAAAAAAAAAATGTGAAAAACTTCTAGGTGTGAGTTATACACGGAATATTTTTTTACTGCTAGATGTAATCACACCATATGCAAGAAGAAGTAATTCAAAGAAGAGGTAATTGCTCGGAAAATCTGATTTAATTGAAGTATTGTTGCATCTTTATTTCACTCGTTGCACTTGTCTATACATTGACATTATATAAACGCTAATTAGCAATTCTCACTGAGGTCACTCACTCCTACCCCCCGTCATTCACTCCCAACCCGAAGTCTAAAAATGTATTTTTGCCTTGTTTTTCGCCTGATATAATGTTTTTATCGACTTTCTTTACTAAAATTCGTTTAGTCATTCATTAATTTTCATGTCAAATGTAGTGTTGCACGTTGTATACGAGATTTAAAAAAAAACGCCATTTTTACTTGTAAAGTAGGGGTGCGCATTATACACGCATACGCATCTACGAGTAGATACGATATATCTATACGAGTAAATACGGTATATATATACTTAATTAATTTTTTAATTAATTTTCAGTAGTGATAAAATACGAAGCGGTACAGTGATAACGTATTATATACGATATAACCATATACGTTATACGCATTATAGGTGTCAAATATAGTTTTATTAAATGAGTTCCTTTGTCAATGATTTTATAATTTATGATTTATATGTTTATAATTATCATTAATTTTGCAATAATTATATAAATTCATTAATTCTTTAATAGCATTTCTACAATTAAATGTTCAGATATTCAACCCAACTTCTTATGTCATTTTTATTCAATTGAATATTTTAAGTTCCATAATACTCTCCCAATTTTATTAGTCTTTTTTTATGTTTTAATACGTTTCATATTTAAGAAGTTTTAAATAAATATTAACTAGTTTTTTTTTCTTTTTTGATTCATAGGACTCATTTTTATTTTAAACGAGATAGTTTATCAGCAAAATCAAATTAACGTGGTTATAACTACTCATCAATCTGCATAACTAATAAGAGTGAAAGACAGAAGTCATTTTGGAACTTTTGATTGAACGACAATTTAGATAAGCATTTTTTTTTAACCATTTGGAAAAAAGGTGATGTAAGAAATTAAATTTATGAGTTTTCGAAACTTTTATGAAATAAAAAGAAATTTCTATTTCACTTTTTAGTAATACGGAATTAATAAATTCAGCTTTTTTTTTCTTTTTTAAATACCAAGTAGTTTTTACAAATAATTTAATGTTACTTTTTCAAATTTCAATGACAATTTATTTTATTTTCAGTAAATTGATTCAGAACACCCTTTTTATTCTACGTTAAGTGTCTTTTTAAAACAATGAAATTAAATATTAAAAAAATACTTAAAATATCTAATAAGAGTATGATGTGTTTATATGTATTTAAATTACATTTATGCATACCTGAAGTCTATTTCCCGCCCCCTCCCCGTGAACTTTGTTATTTATAAAATTATAGAAACCAGTAGGTTTTTTAAAAAAGAAACCTAACATAAATATAACATTAAAGCTAGATTTAATTATTAAAATATTATTCTATAATTATATAGAGTAAAATTTTCCCGAGCATTGAAATATTTTTACAGATGTTATTGAAATTCAAGGATTAAGAACATTGAACTTATGAGAGATACTGAGTTTTAATATCAATAGTAATTTTAACTTGCAAGATTTTATTAAATATTTTAATATATATTCAGGTAGAATACAAAATGTCATGAATGTTCTGTAGTATGAATGTTGACGTTGAATTTCAGGTATGGGGAAGGAAGTGAAAAATTTTTTTAAACTGTAGCGTTTCCTGTCATTGTAGATAGGGTTTTTCGGTGATTCTCTCAGGAAAATATTATTTTTTTAACAAACAAATCACAAGAGATGGGGGTAGAGGAAAATCCCGTGTGTAACCACTGTTTTCTGTCACTGATTCAAATTTCTTAAATTGTTTTTTGAGTCCCCCACACTCTATAGTGATACATTCACAGGTAGTTCTTTAACGGCATTTCGTCCCGATAGACGTTTGTTGAAAACAGAATGTGGCGGAGTGAAGTTTCCGTGTAGGGCCAAGCGTGTTAAGAAATTTTCAAAACAATTCACTATTTGACAAAAATGTTTGTTCACTAATTATGATTTTAGATGCAATTTTTGGATAGATTTTAACATTTGGGACACTGAACACTTGAAATCTTAAAAAAAAAAAAAAAAAAAAAAAAAAAAAAAAAAAAAAAAAAATGTTGGTCGGTGGGGACAAGAGCGTACGTACGAAGAGATATTTAATACCGTAGCTTTTTCTAAAATAAATATTCTGTACGTTTTATTTTTTGACAGAGAAGTATAAGTAAATTTTATTGGTTTTTGATTGGACCCATAGGGGGAGGGATTTTTAATTTTTTCCATAAATAATCACATAATAAGTCACCGAAAAGTCCTCGGGCCGCTCCTTTATTTTATTAACCTTTTTTCTTGCTCACTGCAATTTGCATCATCATATTTTCTAATATAAAAAGGGAGTTACATATTATACAAAAAAAATCGTTTGTGATTAAAAGAATTAGTAACATATTTAAAAAATACTAAACTATGTTCTAAAGTAATCAGCAATCCATAAAATACGTCTGATATTTGCAATCTCGCTGAAGCGCAATTATCTGTGAAATTAAGTAACGGTTATTCAAATCCCCTGACATGAAAAAGTAAATCATGCATGCTCTAATTTTATCATAATCTCAGACATTAATTGCGGAATGGTAGTTATTAAATCGTAAAGGTATGTAAGGGTATGTAAAAACAATTTATTGAAACGACTATTTTTTCTTAGTGAAAATTAATTTTTTTCAATGATGTTTTTTAATGTTTCTGTAATCATTGTATCAAATTTTAGAAATCCCCTTGCATATCCTATTTATGAAATAAATTGCTGACAAAATATTTGTTTCGAATATTTTAAATATATATTAATTACGTTGTGAAAGATTAATTCTGATTAGCTTGTATTTAGTTTTTTTTTTTTTTTTTTTTTTTTTTTTTTTTTTTTTTTTTTTTTGAAAAGTAGTTGTAAAATTCTGCTACACTGAAGTAATTCAATTTGTATAATATATAACTTCTAAGAAGAAAAAAAATAGAAAACAAAATTAGTAGATGTTACTTACTTTAAAATGGAGTATTTGTATAAAAATTACAGATTTCATAGCATGAAAGATGTTTTAAAAGTACACTCTTAGTAATGTTAGTTAATTTTTTCCAAGTTCTTGAATTTTAAAATGTCACATAATTTCATGTCCTATATTTTAAATGTAGCATGTTTATATCACTTTACTGCATTTTTTCGTCATGTAAATATGTCCTGTGGTAAGTGCTAGAGGTCTGCACGTTTCGAAATTTCCAGGCCCGGGCCCGGCCCGAACGAAAGAAATTTCGGCCCGACCCGGACCGGCCCGAAAGTTAAAATTTCGGCCCGACCCGGACCGGCCCGAAAGTTAAAAATTCGGCCCGAGCCGGCCCGGCCCGAACGAAAAAAATAATGGCCCGACCCGTTTCGGCCCGAAAATTTCGGCCCAAGCTCGGCCCGGTCCGGAAAAAAGTTTAAAATTCGGCCCGAACCCGGCCCGGCTCGAGTGAATTTCTACAGAAAATTGAACTTTAACCTTATGGAAGACTTCTGACCAAAAAAAATAATATTAGTCTTTTTTTTTCCATGTTTATAATCTTCATTTATGCAGAAGTGCCGTACGCTGCGATATTTATGCTTTTAAATGAATCTTTGTTTGTTGTATGTAAATGTTTCAGTTATAACTAGTATTATTAATCCATATTCCCTGTAATGAAGACAAAAAATCGAAAAAGCGGATATGGTAAAATTTCCAAAGACGAAATCGCTTTGGAACGAAAAAAAAATGCATTCCCTTCTTAACAGATGTAAATGTTTAATATATTTTTTTCCCGTATTGTTGTATTCATTTTGCATGGATGAACATTTTAAAAGAAACTTTGAGTTTTCAGTTAAAAAAAAAAAATTCCGTCATAATCATGTTTTTTTGTGTGTGTGTTTAATTCTATTTTAAAACGCCTAGTAATCTAAGATTCTTTAAAAGGAATACATTCTAATGTTTAATTGTAGAATAATGACGGCTTAAAAGTATATCCTTTTTTTGCAGAAATTTTTGGACAAGGCCAAATATTACTGATTTATAAAAAGTCGAGAAAAGGATTTTCATATAGGAAGATTCAATAGGAACTGATTATTTTAGTCCATGAAAACTAGGAAGAATGAAATCAGTCTCGGCTTCGTACGGAAAAAAAAGTTAGGCCTGGCCCGATACTCCAGCAAAAAAATTGAGGCCCGAGCCCAGCCCGGACCGGCCCGAAAGGATTAGTGACTAGGCCCGGCCCGGCCCAAGTCTCCAGAAGTAAGGCCCGAGCCCGGCCCGAATGCTATTATTGGAAATCGGCCCGAGCCCGGCCCGTGCAGACCTCTAGTAAGAGCTGCCCTCAAACAAATTCAACAAAATAAAATTTAATAAAATCTGTTTGATGGTTCAAAAATTTTCTTTTTATGTCAAATCTTTTTAAGTTAGGGATCAAGAATGAAAATAACTTTGAAATTCTTTTTTTTTGTAGGCAACTTTGTCATGTAGGAATACAAAAGATTTATTATTTTTGAAAAAATCGCAGTTAGAATAAATATACATATAAAATAAAGATTAATGTTTTCTTCATTCTTTCTTTTTCATAAAAGAAGTACAAAAGATGAATACTTCATGGTGACGAGAATGATGAAAAGAAGTGTCAAAAGTGAAGTACTTAAAAATAAAATTGAACGAAGAAAAAAAATATTAAAATCATTTATCGACGATCGAACGTCATTGATAATCAAATCTCATAACTTTTCCATTGCGATCATGCAATTACATTACAAAATACTGAATTTCTAGAAAAAATATGGAAAATGTATCATAAGAGAAGAAAAGGGTTTAAACAGCTGTTATAAATTATTGTTATGCCTCGAGGTTATCGTAGGTCAGGCAGCGTGGATTAAATATGTTAAAATTTCTTGATTAAATACAACATTTTAATAAGTGGGTTCTTCAAAACTTATAAAGAGTTGGTAAATTCAGAGGGACAGTTAGTCTTTGCGTAGTATTGAGAAAATCTATAAAACCCAAAGTTCAACATTTCAAGGTACTAAAATTGTTTACTACCTATTAGAAGATACATTAAGTTTTCTCTACAGAAAGTTTCTTTATAACTGGCAGAAAGAATTTCCTCATTCCTGATGACCCCTGAAGGAGACAATAAAGAAACCCTTTAATTAAAATTAAATGCTATTAAAAATGAAATGAAATTAAAATTTTAACTACCTCTAGATTTTTAAAATAAATGCATACATACCATATGATTAATATATAAGCTGATACATGTTTGAAGATGTTTAATAATAATTTTTAAAAGTGTTTTGTGATATTTGTCTCAGAGCTGAGGAGGATAATAAACTGATTCCCGGTTCACTGTTATAAACGGACCGACGTCTAAATCTGACTTCAGTAATGATTGCCTTCGATTTTTCGAAATAATTTTCCTGAGACCGTCACCAAGAGAACATCACCTTGTCCGACCCAGTTTCTCTGAAATTTCAAACACAGCTGATTATGATCCTCTGCACGTGTTCCAAACGTAGTATCTTCCATTTATCGTCCTGAAAAAAATGTTCTGTATTTTCAGTATATATGATTGGTTCCTTTTGAGCTGTTCCATAGAGTTGAAAATTAAATTATGTAAAATGACCGTTATTACCTTTCGCACATGTGCAGATAAAAGTTATTTCTATCCATATTTCATAAAAAAGTATAATATCTATGTATTTCAATAGAATAATATGGTTTCTGCTATATTTTGCCATTTTTTTCAGAAACAAGCTTTAATTTTAGTTGAAAACCCTGGATGATATAAGAATTGTAGAAGAATGGAATTGATGGAAAATTTTTTGAACTTTCCAGATAGATCTCACCGAATACACGTGTTATTGATACAAAAATCACTGTACATATTGTATAGAATCCACATATTTGTATTCTGTAACGATATATCACTTCGTGAATTTTAATGTAAACGAATGATTCCAAATATTATTATTTTTTATTAACTTTGTCAGCCCTCAAATTGTTCTCTTTATCAAAATGAAGAGGATAAATATAAGGTCGACCACGATCTGTATAATCCTGAAGACAATCTGACAAGTATATTTTTGACTACTTGGCAAAATGTCTAAAATCGAAAGTGTCCGGCCATAATTGGCCATACAGTGTATTTTTATGATATTTCTAAAGAATTTTTGAAGATATTTCAAAACTCTTAGTTAATTGCACAGGTAAATTTAATAGAAGTATGCGGTAGATACAAAAGAAATAGAAATATGTTTCGTTGAATTAAGTGTACTGTCTGTTATAGGTGTAAAATATTATTGCACACACTACACAAATTATTCCATAGGCACTGGTTATATTAAAAAACACTTTATTCAAAGAATAACACTCACTCGCAGCTCACTGCTGCATTATCGTCTGCATTTATCTCAAAAACAACTTTAGAATAAAAACAGAAAAAACACTTCACTTCTCTTCAGTTTCTAAACACTGACATTTTAATTTAGGTAGCACGGTATCGTCTGCCTACATGGAACATACCGGCCCCCATTGACATGTTTCACATTCAATAATAACTCTTTTTTTACTAAGTACACTAATTACACAAATAAATACAAAAGTTCACTATATATGTTACTTAAATATAAAATTGAAAGAAAAAACAATATAACTCTCACACACACACATATATATATATATACACTTTTTTTTAAGTACTATGGGTTTCAGGCATACATAAAGGCATACATAATATAGGTAAAATACATATTTTACTAATCGATCTTTTAAAAATTCCATTCTGAGTTTTTACCTGAACTACGCGAATTTTCTTATCATTACCATAATATACTTCAATAATTCTGCCTAAAGGCCACTTATTGCTTGATATATTTTCCTCTACTAACAACACTAGATCTCCTATTTTTACATTATCCTTTTCAAATCTCCACTTACCCCTCTGTTGTAATTCACTTAAATAATTATGGTGCCATTTGCGCCAAAAAAGTTGTACAATTTTAGTTATTCTTTGCCATTTTTTGAGGCGATTTTCTCTTATATTGGTTAAATCAGGCTCAATAATGACATTTAATGGTCTGTTTATAAGAAAATGAGCTGGAGTTAGGACTCCAAAATCCTCTGCGTCATCTGATAACGGACTCAAAGGCCTCGAATTTAATATTCCCTCTATTTGTATCACTACTGTAAGAAATTCCTCATAAGTGAGATTAGCACCTCCCGCAATTCTCTTAAAATGAAATTTAAAGGATTTTATTGCGGCCTCCCAAAGACCCCCGAAATTGGGTGATCTGGGGGGAATAAATTTCCACTCAATGCCTTCACTAGACAAATATGCTGCTAATTTCTCATCAGGTTTTCTTACTAATTCATAAAAGACTCTAAGTGTTTTATCTGCCCCAGTAAAATTTTTTGCATTATCAGAATACAATTTGGCACATTTACCTCTGCGTGCTATGAATCTTTTCAGTGCCGCAATAAATGATTCGGAAGTTAAATCTGAAACAATTTCTATGTGTATAGCCTTAAATACAAAACAAACAAAAATACAGACATAAATTTTTTGTAAGATGGTCCTACGTGCATAACCAATTTTGATCATAAATGGCCCACACAGATCAACACCCGAAATATTAAAACAATAGTCTAATTGGACTCTATCCCTGGGCAAGTCGCCCATCAATTGATTTGCAATAACTGGTTTAGCTTTAAAACATGGAATGCACTGATGAACCACCTTTCGACACATTGCACGACCATTTATTGGCCAAAATTTATTTCTTACTAAGGATAGTAAAGTTGACGCACCAACATGCAAATATTTTTTATGATAATAATTTATAACAATTACAGTAAATTTATTACTCTTTGGTAAAATCGCCGGGTGCTTTTTTGAAAAATGTAAATTACTATTACTTAACCTGCCACCAACCCTTAAAATTCCAAATTCATCTAAGTAAGGGTTGAGGCCTTTTAACTTGCTACTCGGACTTACCGATCCTTTAGTCTGAAGGCTATGTATGTCGGTACTGAAGGCTTCATTTTGCACTAATTTAATTAAATATTTCTCTGCCAATTCCAAATCTGACGTACTCAAGGGTTCATTACACTTATAAAGAGGCATACCTGCATTCATCACAAATCTGAAAATATAACTAAGAATACACACAAGCGTTAAATAATTATTACTAAGATTAATCAAGTTATATACAAAACAATTCTCGGTGATATTACAACTTATAACATTAAATTCATTCGAGGATTTAACATTAAATTTGAGCTCTTTATTGAACTCATCATTTGTTTCTGGTATGATTATTGTACGTTGAGGATAATCACTGTTCTGTAGAAATGAAGATCCCTTAAACAGTTTTTTAACAGTCATCTGTGCTTCAGGTTTACCTGAATCATCACGAGGAACAGCTCTCTTAGACTCCACTTCACTGCCATCATCTTTATGAGGTCTAACAGCTTGAGCATCATCAACCATATGGGCACGTCTAAATGTCACAAAGTCAAATCCACGTGATCTGCGTTTATTGCGTTCCCTCCTCACAACACAATCAACAATTTCATCCCATTGTTCAAAATGAGATTTGAGTGGCTCTTCTCTAGTTTTATAATTGAGTCCGCCAATAAATAATTTACAGAGCTGTTCTGTTTCAACTTCATTATCAAAATTACACCCTTCTTTATATGTCAGCGAAAGATTTTTATCACTTGTACACCACTTATGGAGTCTCATACCTGCTTTATGCATAATCGCTATGAGCTGCCGCTGCAACTCTTTGGCTTCTTCAAGCGCAGGTGCACCGCACAAAATATCATCCATGTAAATATTTTCTCGAAGAACCGATGCTGCCATCGGATAATTATCTCCTTCATCAATCGATAGCTGGTTGAGAGTTTTCATTGCTAAATAAGGCGCACTAACCGTACCGTATGTAACGGTCTGTAGTTCAAAAATTTTAGGCTCTTCTTCGAAATTATCTTTCCACAAAATTCTCTGCAATGCGTGCTGACTAGGATCAATATTGATCATTCGATACATCATTTGAATTTTCGCAGTCAGTGCATAAGTATGCTCTCGAAAACTAACCATAATCGTGAATAAATCATTCTGAATAACACCGCCATTATATTGCAATGAATTAAGTGATGTGCCATTTGTTGTTGTGGCAGAACAGTTAAATACAACTCTCAGTTTTGTGGTGGACTTTTCTGGTCTAAAAATGCCATGATGTGGAGCATAATACACGACGACAGGTTCTTTCACTTCTTTAACCTGTTTCATATGCCCCAACATTTCATATTCATTTAAAAAATCTTTATACAATTTGAAGTATTTCTTATCTTTTGATAAGCGAGTCCACAGCGATTTGAGTTTTTTAAGAGCAAGCTCCCTAGATTGGCCTAAACACGAAGGATTTTCCTTTAAAGGCATTTTCACCACGTATCTCCCTTCCTCATTTCTCCAATGCGTACGCGCAAAATGTTGCTCACATATCTCAAATTCCTTACTTTTTGATAACTCTACTTCGACGTTTTCAACTTCCCAAAACTTTTTTAATGTTTGGTTTAAATCTTCCTCCCGAATTAGCCCACAATGAACTTTTACATCACTTTCCTGCTCTATGCATCCACTAGCCACATACCCAAATACGGTATTTTGCAAAAGTAAATTTGAACTCTGAGAATATATTTGTCCCGGTTTTAATAACTCATAAAATATTTCTGCCCCCAACAACATATCAATTTTATCAGGAAAATTAAATCTATAATCTGCTAAAATAGTTAAATCTGGTACTTCAACATTTATGTTAACCACTTGTTGCGGAATTAAATCTGTAATTTTCCTTACTACTAGCATAGTCAATTCTCTTTCAAAACTTTTATCTCTATTCGCGATTTTTGTATTTACGCAGCCTTTTATTGTCATAGAAGTGTCATCCAAACATGAAATTAAAGTATTCGTTTTATTAATTCTAAGCTGCAATCGATTAGCACACTGCGAAGTAATCAAACATGCTTGTGAACCGACATCTAGTAAGCATCTAACTTCCTGCCATTCCGAGAACTTATCTTTAATGAGGATACGCGCCGTACTTAATAAAACGGATTTTGTTTTATTTTTCACAAAATTAGAGGCGACAGTCTGACTCGGAGGGTAGGAAAGGATTTCCTCGGGTTGTGAATTTTTTATTCCTGCAGCCGATTGAAACACATGACCAACATTTTTATTTTGATTATTTAATTCCCTTTCTTCTCTAGAAAAATGTATTAGCTCAGAATGCGGTAGGTTACATCTAGCACAATTTTTAGACTTACATTTCTGTGCACAACAGTTATGATTTAAACATTTGAAACATGCTTTATTTAATTTCACAACTTCTACTCTATCTTTAATGGACAGTTTTTTGAATTGCGGACAAGAATATAAACCGTGATATTCATTAGATTTACACAAGACACATTTGACATTTTTTGTTTCCGAAAAAAATATATTTGAAGCGCTCCTTTGAGGCCGATTTTGAAATTTATTTGTCGCTATACGTTTATTTTCATTTATCGTGTTTCTCGAATACACATTTGATTCACCTTTAGATTTATTTTTAATCGACAAAAAAATATCGCATTCTCTTCCTAGTTGCTGTGGTTTAAAATATGACTCTGATTGTTTAATTGCGATATGATTCATTATTTCGCGATCTAAAGAACTGAAAATTTTATCTGAAACAATCAGATCGCATAATGATTTAAAATCATTTACCTCACGCAAATTACAGTAATACTGAAAAATTGAACTCAGCCTAGCTACAAATTGAACGTAACTTTCCGACGGTAATTTTTGTGCACTCTTGAAATTGTTTAAACATTCTTGTGCAGTAGGTTGAAATTCCCTTGACACTATATTTTTCAATTTATCATAACTAATCAACTCTTCCTCTGATAAATAGATCATTAAATTGCTCGCTTTTTCGCCGAGAATATTTAACAGAATTTCGGCCTTAAACTCTTCAGGTACATTTTTAGTTCGAAACGCTTTCTCAAGAGATTGAAAAAAAAGATTAAATGACTCAGCTCTCGTTGGTAAAGGAATAGTTAAAGTTTTAATACCTTTAATAAAACTTTCCAAGTTATTGTTCCCTATTTCTGTTTCCGATTTTTCTGTTACGGACGGCAAATTTTCCCGAGATTCTTTACGCAATTTGGCTATTTCTAATTCTTTCTCTAACTGAGCTAGTTTAATTTTTTCAAATTCCGAATTTTGTAATTCTAACTCCCTTTCTAATTGCGCTAATTTAATTTTTTCTAATTCTAATTTTGTTTTCTCAGTTTCTGTTCGTGATTTATACTCCTCAACAAACGAATTAACGATGCTTTTTAATAACTGCTCATTTGAGTAATATTCACTATTCTCTATAATTTTTCTTAAATCAATAATTTTACTACTTTCAGAAGCAGTTAAACCCAATTCCTCAACTACAAGCTTAAGCTCTTGTTTATTTAGATTATCAATAACAGACATAATTAAATCAAAATAAATTAAAAAATTGCTCTTACCTCACTCAAATCGCTGCGAAATTCCGAGGAAGACTCATTATAATTCTTAAATTGATCATCTTAAACACAATATTTCACTTGTTTGTGCACGATATTATTCGAAGATTCTCATGTTAAACGTTGGCAGATCTATAATAGAACTCTTCATATAACATCAGCACATAGTTCAAATTCCATGATTTTTTTTCTCATAAATAAATATTTTCACCTTACGGCTCGGCGGTCCATGTAAAATATTATTGCACACACTACACAAATTATTCCATAGGCACTGGTTATATTAAAAAACACTTTATTCAAAGAATAACACTCACTCGCAGCTCACTGCTGCATTATCGTCTGCATTTATCTCAAAAACAACTTAAAAACAGAAAAAACACTTCACTTCTCTTCAGTTTCTCAACACTGACATTTTAATTTAGGTAGCACGGTATCGTCTGCCTACATGGAACAATAGGCTTAAAAACAATTTTTGCTAAACGTTATTGACGATATTGCTAGTACTTCTTCTTTCCCTGTAATTCTGTAATACAACTGACCTAAACATTAATGCACGTTTTTAGTAATGCATACATTTATTAAAAACGCTTTGAGGAATCTTATAACTCTTAAAATTTGCAAATAAAAAGAATTTTATGTAATATTTTGTAATGAATATGATTTTTAAAATATAGTTTTTGAGAGCATAAAATATATAAATATTTTCTTTCCTTTTCTGTATTTAAAAAACTGCCGATGCACATTTGGAATTTATAGGGCGCTCTAAAACTGTCGGACATTTCTCGAGCAAAAAATAAGTACAAGAGCTTACGCGCAGGGTTGCAAAATAAATTTTGTAACTACAATGACATTTTTTATAGCTAAGTATACTTCAGATTATAGAAATAACTGTAAATCTAAATAAATTTGATCTTAGAGCCTTTATATATTTTAAATACAAAGTTCCATTGGCTGATACAAAAAAAATAATAAAATAAAATAAAATAAAATATGAACAATGAAAATGAAATTTTATGTTCCCTTTATTTAGACTAAAATGTAATATATATTTAGAGAAGTTCATGAAAAACTATTCTGATTTTTTTTTAATATCCCGCGTTTTATGTTCAAAAACATCATTTAGGAAAAAATAACTTGAAGTTTTGGAAAAACAGCTTTAACCATTGAGCGGGTATAATTCTAAAAGCCATAATTTCGGTTCTAATGTGTAATTTTAGGGAAATAAATGCATAAAAATGATCAGAAATGATAGAAATTTAACATATAAAAAAATTAGAGTTTCGAAAATTTTGAAGCTTTAGAAGTTTTGAAACACCTTAAAAGTAAAACATTTTTTCTCTTAAAAATATATACAGGGTGATTCAGCTCGTCGGTGACAAACTTTAAGGATCGATAGAGCACACCTAGACGAACATTTTTGAATAGGGAATGTAGGGTCCCTGACGCGATGGTAAGGCGCTAGGCGCTTTCGAAAATTTGGGTGCCGAAATTCGAAACGTCATAAAAACTAGGGAAATGGTTAGATTTTCTTGCTTGTTGCGTCGAAATGATTCTGTTTGTTTAGACTTTCTTCAGTACCAATTTGATAAGCGTATCTCTTAAAACATGGATAGGGGGCGCTGCAGACTTTGGAGAGCTAGACAACAAATTTAAGCCCGTTATTTTGATAATTTAACACATGCTCGCCAAAGTTTATACTCTAACTTAAAGTTTGAACCCAAAAGTAGAGCCCTGCAAAAAGCGTAAGAGCCGGAATAAAATGTCAAAGTACAGGGTGGTCGAAACTCGAAGGCTCCTAAGAGATAAACAAACAGATTTCTTGACTTATGGCATGCATTTTCATGATTCTGTTTGCTGGGGCTCTCTGAAACTCAGTTGAACGGTACAAAAAGAAACATCGATAGGGGGCGCTTTGGGCAAAAAACATAATTCGTTGACATTTCGGACGCTAACTGGAAACGGGGCGCTACGATCAGTTAGTAATAATGAAAACACATTTTCTACCTCTGCTCAACACTTCTGAATAAATTTAGACCAAAAACATCAATGATACTGGAAATTTATTTACAAAAAATAACACTACAGAAGATGCTCGAAATTTCGACCTTGGGCCATGATGCAGGCTTCGCACCTCCGTCGCATTGAGGAGTGTGTGTTTCCAACAATGCCAGGAGTATCTCTGATCTGCCCTGCAGCTGCCACAATGCGCGCCACAAGTTCTTCAGCACTGCTGACAGGTGTATGGTATACCTCGGCCTTCAGGTAACCCCAAAGGAAGAAATCCAAGCAGGTGAGGTCTGGTGATCGGGCAGGCCAGTGAACTGGACCCCCACGACCGATCCACCGCTGACCATACCTTGCGTTTAGATGGAGACGCACGTCGTTCGTGTAATGGGCCGGAGCTCCATCGTGCTGGAACCACATCTGGCGACGCGAACCTTCGGGTACGTGCGCCTCCTCCAGAAGCTGCGGCAGCACTTGATCCAGGAAAATCAGGTAATTTCCACCTGTCAGCCGTTCAGGTAACAAATAAGGGCCAATGAGGCAATCCCCCAGAATGCCGGCCCACACATTTACTGAGAAACGCTCCTGGGCTGCTCGGCTTCTGGTTTCATGTGGATTTTCATCACACCACACATGACTGTTGTGGGCGTTCCACATTCCCTCCCGGCTGAAGGTGGACTCGTCCGTAAACAAAATGCTGTTTACAAAACGGGGATCCCTGGATCTCATCGCCAAGTACCATCTTGAGAATTCCACTCGAGGGCCAAAATCCTGCTCTCTGAGCAACTGCACCCGCTGGATGTGGTAGGGGTGCAGATTCCGGGAACGTAAGATGCGCCACGCAGTTGCTTGCGAAATGCCAACATGTCTGGCGATATCTCTCGTGCTAAGACCTGGGTTGTCCTCAACCAGGTTAAGCACAGCCTCTTCGTTGTCGGGGGTGCTCACTGATCGCTCCCGTTCAGGCCTGCCTCCGTCGAAAGATCCCGTTGTGGACAACCTCTGGTGTACTCGAGCGAAGAAGGCATGGCAGGGGATTTGCCTGTTGGGGTAACGCTCGGCGTACAACCGCTGAGCGGCTCGTCCATTACAACCAGCAGCGCCATACGCCAAATGCATGTCAGCCAATTCAGAGTTTGTGTACCGTTCCATCCTACTACCGATCTGCAGACAAGTAACCCGAATCTTAAGTAGGTACCGCACGTTCAAAAGACGTGTCTGCGCATACAACTACGTCATCTCGCGTTGTCGTCTACGCATTACGTATCTTTTGCATATCGATATGGTACGATATCTTTTGCATAAATCAGCAAAAAGCACCTTATGTAAATTTTATTGCGCGCATTGTGCATGATTGAAACCAGCTATGTTTGTTAAAAAAAAAAAAAACAAACTGCAGTTTTAATAGCTTCTTATGATAAGTAAATTACTCTCTTGTTTTGTTTCTAACTGATCGTAGCGCCCCGTTTCCAGTTAGCGTCCGAAATGTCAACGAATTATGTTTTTTGCCCAAAGCGCCCCCTATCGATGTTTCTTTTTGTACCGTTCAACTGAGTTTCAGAGAGCCCCAGCAAACAGAATCATGAAAATGCATGCCATAAGTCAAGAAATCTGTTTGTTTATCTCTTAGGAGCCTTCGAGTTTCGACCACCCTGTACTTTGACATTTTATTCCGGCTCTTACGCTTTTTGCAGGGCTCTACTTTTGGGTTCAAACTTTAAGTTAGAGTATAAACTTTGGCGAGCATGTGTTAAATTATCAAAATAACGGGCTTAAAGTTGTTGTCTAGCTCTCCAAAGTCTGCAGCGCCCCCTATCCATGTTTTAAGAGATACGCTTATCAAATTGGTACTGAAGAAAGTCTAAACAAACAGAATCATTTCGACGCAACAAGCAAGAAAATCTAACCATTTCCCTAGTTTTTATGACGTTTCGAATTTCGGCACCCAAATTTTCGAAAGCGCCTAGCGCCTTACCATCGCGTCAGGGACCCTACATTCCCTATTCAAAAATGTTCGTCTAGGTGTGCTCTATCGATCCTTAAAGTTTGTCACCGACGAGCTGAATCACCCTGTATTTCTTTTATTCCTTATCAATAATTGGAGGAATATTATAAAAAATAAATAGACGAACACTGAAGCAAACTGTACTGATTTAAAATTTTGCTAATTCTTATTCGAAATATCTTGGGCTAGTAATGAAGTTTACTTAAGTATGCCTCAGACGTAATGAAGTCTTGGGGATATATTTTAAATATAAAAACACACAAAATTATGAAGGAATGTAAGGTAAATGTAATATTTTCCTAGTGGAGAAATTCTTGTGCAGGTGCCCATTCTAAAGCATGATATATTTACATATAAAATAATGCGTTCAGATTAAAAGATAGCATTGTTCAATTGTTAGAAAATGAGATATTTACACCTAAGCTGATACTGCTGATTAAACACATAACTTGTTCCAGTAATGCCTAATATCGTATGATTTTTGAGGATATACATAAACAGAAATAAATCTCTAAAACATGCTATATCTTTTTGAATAAGTGTAACAGTATGAAAAAAAGTATTTTTTGTGAAAATTTAATTTATATCTACATAAATAAAAATCGTAAAATATTATTTTAATGTACTGGTACAAAATACGAAAATAGTGTGACAGCAATTATATAGAACAATACAGTTCTATGGTACACTGTGTGGAACAAGAGCTCTGACGTAAGACTAACTTAAGTTTGTCATACATCTGCAAAAATTAAAAAGATAATTGAAAAGAAAGAAATTTGAGGAGGTAGAAATATCTTCGAAAAACATTATTAAATACACAGTGTTTTAGAAAACGAAACAGAAACTTTTTTTAAAGTTTATAAAATTTGGGGGTAACCAATTAAAACAAAAACATGATTCTTTTCAATAGAGGAAGGGGATGGGGGAAATTTATATATCTTTAATATCAATTGTATAAAATTTTTAAAACCAGTTTATATGTAATGGAAATTTAAGCACCATTTTTATATATTGATAATTATTTTAGTTATTTTAACTTCAGATGAATGTTACACCTCACTTTAAAATCTTTTTCAGTTTTTCTCTTCAGTCACAATTTAATTTGAGTGATTATGAGGTTATTATCAGTAATTATAACAACGGAAATATTCTACTCTTCTCTTACGAGTTTATGTTTAACAAATGTGATCTCAAAATTACTTGTGTGCTTAAAAAACTACACTCGAGTTTCGAAAATTTTATTAAGGTCCGTAAGAAAATCCCTCCAATCTTGAAATCATCGCAATTAACACAAAAAGGATTACTCGTGACTAAAGGTTAATTATTATGTATTTACAAGCTATACATGAATTATTCTATTGCTCAGAGTTTTCTATATTGATGAAAGCTATTCTATCTATGTTTTCTTTAGTACTGCCAACAGTTATTGAAGAAAAGGGAGCGACCTCGTATGTTTTGATTGTTGTACCAAAAGAACAACAAAAGGCACAAGGACGGGGTTCATAGTGGTACCATTATTTTCCGTGTGAAATATCAGTATTGTATACAGAAAAAATAAATCTAGTTTAAATGCGCGAAATTTTGCATTATTTAAAGAGAGATATTTTAAATAAGAAAATACTGGTTTCGATTAATCATCAAGCTTGGAAATTCCAGGATACCGACGAACCCTGATATACATCCAATTGTTGCACCTTCTAAAGAATATGATAAATGCTGTCAAAGCAATTCATTTGTAGGAAGAAGACAAATGTCTATTGAATTCAGCACCACCAGGCAAATAAAATAATTTTTCCTTTGCTCGGAATATTTACATTTTTAAAATGTTTATTACTTTTTTTATGGCTTTAGCATTTTTTTTTCAAATGAAATGTGTCCACTATACTTAAGCAAATTCCCTTATAAGTGTTTAATGTTTCTTTTTTGTGGTTTTGTATAAAATTTGGCCCTTTCTCCAAAAAAACAATAATAAATAAATGATACATTTAATAATAAACGATAAACAATTTCTCATCTTTTACAGTGATTACTTTTTATACTATACAAAATAATTCTTTGACTATTATTGATACTTTCTTTTTGTTCAAAATTTGTATAAAAATTAACTTTAGGCAAATACTTATGTCTCATGAAACAAGAAATTTATCGTGTTAGGAAATTTATCGAAGTTGAAAATTTTTGCGTTTATCTTAGCATATTTAACACTTTTAGGGGGCTCTTTTGCTAACAGTTAATTTTAATGCTCAAAATGCAAACTGGCACCAGTATATTTTTAGCGCAATTTCAATTTTATGATACACGTAAAAAAGAACCTTTAATTATTTTCGAACAAATCTGTTCGTATATTACGGTTTGAATTAATTATTTCAAATCTTTAGAGTAGAAGTAACGTGCTCCTGAAAGGATTAAAATACAGTAATTCACTCCCCACGTAAAGGTAATTTAATAATAAAAAATATATAAATTTTCAAAATTTCAATTTTAACTAAATTTGCTGTGTTTGGGCCACTGTACGATATAAACTTAACTATAAGTATATATATAAATTTCACTAAAAAAGTATGTAAACTAAAAAACATTTTCACACCCCGATCCAAAAGTAATTTAAGAAAAATAATAATAAATTTAAATAACAATAAATTAATACATTTTCATACAAAATCACAATTTTATATTTATTAGGCGCTAGTGACACTGGATTATATGATTGTATTCTAATAAATAATTTTTAAATATATAAACTTGTATACATAAAAGACAACTTTTGAGCCCCGTGCCGATTCGTTTATCCACACTTCTATTTTTCGGTTTACCTCGTTATATACCCTGGCTTCAGTTTATGAGGAAATACAATAAAATTAGAAATCAAATCTGTACAAAAAAATTAATGGAATATTGTCTTCTTTAATCAAATATTGTCAACATTTAGCAATGTTCTTAGTACTATTGCCCGAAGTGTGGTCCTTTTTCATTCTTACGACATAAATATGATCGTTTTTTAATGAAAATTTATTTAATGAATGAACAAAAATGGCAGTTGGGCGGTACAACGTTTAAAAGTCATTTTATATTTCATGCACAAAAATCGTTATTATTTTCCTCTCTGGGCATCTAGAATGTCATCATGTAAGTTGGAAAAGAAGTGACCACCCAATATTTGTAGCATCTAAAATGACTCAAATGCTTTAGTAAACTACAAAGCTTAGTTTAAATTTCAAATACAAGTAATTTATTCACATTAAATAATACTACACATTTTTTACATATATTTCTTTCTCGTTAAAAATTCTTAGCTTTATCAAGATGGCGAACATATTGCACAACATTTTAGTGCCTTCTTTTACTTGATAAGTGTCTCGCGATGATTGTTCACAAATATTTTTCTCGAAAGTATTCAGTTTTTAGTTATTCAGAAAATTCTGGTTAATTTGAGATGGAATATATGATAGATACACTTTAAAAACGAGACCACTGGAGTCGAAGTGACATGAAAGTTTTAGTTCGTTAGAGAGTGGACATTTTTAAAAAGAAGAAAAACTGCGTTTTTAAATAAAGTCATGTGTTTATGACTTTTACAATATATTTGCAAAGAAAAAAAAATCTTTACTGAACAATTAACCATTGACCTTTTGTAATATACATATTAAATGTAACACTATCAAGGAAGAAAGCAATATTATTTATTTTTGTATAAACAGTTAATAATTATATAACTTCTTTATCTAGTTCCTTCTTTTACCTAAAATTGTATTGCTAGTAATTTTATTATTTTATTTACATATGAATATTTAATTACTATAAAGTTTTGAAACATCATTTGCAGATGAAAAAACAAATATTCTCTAAGCTTCAGATTAAGATTTTTGTGTATGTGTGTCTTTTATTTATTATTTTATTTAATAAGAATATTTTATAATTTTTATATATTTTTGAAATATCATTTGTAGTAAATTTAAAAGAAATAAATCTTTACTAAGCTTCAGATAGGGATTTTTGTGCTTGTATGTATCTTTTATTAATTATCTAATTCTTATCGTAGGTTGTCGCATGAAAATAAATCTTTTTCCTCCCAACCGGCTGCCGATTCAGTTTACGTACGAGAGCTCAATAATGCATCTTTTTGCATTTCATATCGCACAAGAACTCTTGATTAAATATGCAAAAGTAATCATTTTAATATTTTTCTTGTCAGGATATATTTCATAAAAACATAGTTTTGTTTTATTATTCGAGCCATGTTATGTATGTAAATAAATTTATTATTTACATTTAATATACTATTTATTAAAATTTCTGTGACAGTTTAGAATACTATCAGTTACAATGATGCGCAGACATGTAGCATATTAGTCACAAAGTAAAATATTAATTTTCAAAAATGTTTAATTACAGATGTGGCAAAATTAAAACTATTCAAATGCAAATTATAAACATTATGGTTTCAAAAATATTTTTATTTTTAATTTGGCAAAAATATGTTCATCTGCAATAAAAATTAAGCTAAATGATTCCTCAATATATGTTTAAAAATAATAAAATTTAGATTTATTTGATGTACCTCTTTAGAAAATAGGCAAATAAGTATTGTTGTTGTTTTTTTAACATAAAAATGAAAAATAAAGTTTATAATGTAATATTTTTTCTACTATAAATTTCGATGTAGATGAGACTAACGATGAAAGGGACACTTAAAATTTCAGGAAAAAGGTAAACTGTACAAAATTTCAACTATAGCTCAATCGATGGCGATACTTCTTCTGGCTTAATAATCCGTATAACATAATGTCAGCAATTTAAACGTTGTAAGTGGTAAAAGCAAAACTTGTTTTTGAAATAAAAATGTAAATTTTGAAATTGTTTTTCTTATTTTCTCTAAAAATTATAAGATTGTTTGCGCATTAAAGTGTTTATGTTATTTAGCGCTATAAAATATGCACTTTATGCTGATGCCAATATGTTTTGTTAACTAAAATAATATCATGCCAACCATGCCGTTATTTTGTTAGGTGGGTATGATATTGAAAAGGACGGTTACTGAAGGGTTGAAAAGGGTGTGGTTAAAGGGATCAGCAAATATAATATTAAACTTAAAATGTTTTTCAAGCAATTGAGCATTGACTAAATTTTTAGTTGTTCCAAAACTGCTCCTACGCTTATCATGTTTGATAATCACGAAAGCAATATAAATATCAAGACAACAAAACTTCAGGGAGATAATGGAATAGTTATGATGTCATTTTGGTCGCAATTTAACTCCAAAAATTAAACTTCAAATTAATTTAATTTTATTTATTTATTTATTTATTAGAAAAAATGAGTAAAATCATTTTGCATTTACTGATACTATTGACATGAATGATATAAATTATCAGGGAAAAACACGGTCAAAATAGGAGTTAAATACCAGCATTTAGTTAAAGAAAAAATCGCATTCTTTAATCCCTTTATATTATTCTAAATATTTTCTATAAGAAAATACTGATAGTTATCTCTTTTTTTTGTGTTTTTCCCCGACCACTCGACACTCTGTTAATTCCATAACTGGTGGAGAGACACTTGTTTTTGTTTCATCTTATGTGGAAATATATTTTCTTTTTATCTGTTTATAATTATCTTTTATTTTTGAATAATGTAGTAATATCAAATAAAAAGAAAAAAGTGTTTACAAAAGTGTTTTATTTATGTGTTTTCCTATCATCCTTGTAAAAGTTCAATTTCCTCCTCTACAATGTGATTAAAAGGGATATTTCTCCCAATTATCACAAATGCTTTCAGGTTTTAAATTACTGTACTTGTGGATAAGAGGTTTTATTAGAAGCAAAGCAAAGGTATTGGACGAGAATTAGGAGCAATAATGGGAATGATATCTTTTAATGTCGTTATTTTATAAGTTTATAAAGACAAAATGTCTTATTCATCTCGACTCTTCCTTACCCAAGAAGGCAATAAAAATAGTGACGAGCAAAACAGATTTGATATCATCTGAATGAATTTGATGTGAACAGAAAGATTTTGACGAATAATTATTCTCATGATATAATAAAATAATATAACAAAGCGCATAGTCCAACTGTCCAACTGCCTACCAACTATCATTGCTGCAAACATGACTATATTGTCTATTGAGAATTAAATTACTAGTTGTTCATAAAGCTAATGATTCCATCTCTAAGCTATTTATATTTTCTATAAACCATTAATTCATTAAATTTAGTCCCTAATACAAGAACATGAGACAGAAAAATAAAACGTGCTTTATCCTTAAAGAATGGAAATTTCCAATACCTATTTGAATTTCTATAAGCCAAAAATTATCATTTGAAACAGAATAAAGTAGACAATTAGACATTGTAATTCTCACGCGGCCGAGATAATCAGAAACATGAACAAAATTAAAAATCAGGACTAAATAGTAATCTAGAGCTTTGGAAGAAATAAATGCAGAGTATTAGAACATGAATTGGAGAAAAATATTACAGCTCTTCCATAAATAGTGAAAGTACTAAAATATTTGATTACAACATTGTACAACAGCTGCAAGAATATCTTGAATTTGATGTCTAGGAATCATTTTTGAGAAATTGGACATCATGTTACCTTCTCATATTATAGCAGTAATACTCTACATAGCATCACCTGCAAAATATTAGGTTCGTTTTCAGTTTTCTGTTTATTCAGCTTTTTGTTATTGTATATTCATATACTGTATATTTATTAATTACGTTATTAATGCGTTATTATAATACTTATCATGTTAAAACGTATAACTATTTACGATTTTCTTAAATTCATTCACTGGATGATCTTAATATCAAATACAAGAATTGATGGAACTAGGAGGAAAAGCAAAATTCGATCGAAGAAAGTTAAAATAAAAAATTGGCAAATAATTTTAATCAAAAAAAGTGCTTAGAAAAGTAATGGAACAAGATTTATTGCAAAGATAATAAAGGTTTAGTTTGAAGGCATCAGTAGAAATGTAATGAAATCAGATTGTTTGTAAAGCCCATGTATTTAACTAAATTTTTGTTGATAGGTGTAAATGTGAACTGAGCTTTACTAGTACTTTACCTTCAGAATATTAATTTCTAATTAAAATGACTACTAGGCATATTAAACAGAATGTATAGTTAATTGCCAAAACAATTCTACCAAGCCTAGCATTGTGGGCGTGTTTGAATTAAGTCAATCTATGATTCACAATGCTAAAAGAATAGAAACCATAAAATAATATTTTTTTTGTATAACATTAATATAGTCAATTTCTTAGGGACCTTTACTGTGTTAATATTTCTGAACACATCTAACATAGTAATTTGCATTTCAAGTATTCATTTTAAAAAATGGAATCTTATGTCAATAGATTTTAGCAATACAAATAGTTAGTATTGGGTTCAATCTTAAATGAATTTTGGGTTTACTTGTTTCTTTGACCTTCCAGACTTATTGATGGCTTGAATGGAACCCATAGTTTATATTGAACTGATCCCTCAGGCTCTCGCGCATTACCAAATATGCTTCTAACCTATAAATATGAACCCAAATTTTTAAACTGGCAGTGAATTGGAATTCGGAATGTGTTTAAAATATCTTTACTTCCCTGATTCATTTTACGCCAGAGAGCTTTATATTTCTTTCTAGTTCCACCGGTTTTTTCATGTAATTTGATAAAGTATTACGTTAAATGTGTTTAAAACAGGTTAATCTAACACAATTTTTCAGAAACTTGACTAAATTAATGTCATACGTAAAATATTACCTCATATATGTGTTGTTTTAGATACTTTTTGCATGTGGAGATTAGTTTGACTTGATGCAAGGATGTCTGCAATGCTGGACCTGACAGAAATGCTTTAGCACTTAACGACACATTCTATTTATCAGTAGTCATTTTAAGTAAAAAATATAATTCTGAATATAAAAGGCACAAGTAAAGCTCAGACCACATTTTCATCTATAAACAAATTATTATGTAATTTCAAGAGCTTTAAAAATAATCTGACTCCATTACTTTTCCACCGGAATCTTCAAACTAAACCTTTTTGAGCTCTACAGTAAATCTGGTTTCATTACTTTTTTTTAACTTACATTAGTTTTTTAGACTGAAATTACTTACCCATTTTTTACTGTATTTTTTAAATCAATCTGCACTGATCTGCTTACTGATTCCACCAATTTTTCTTTTATATGATATCACATTTTTTTTTCAGATCTGTTTAGAAACTTGATCAATCAACTTCAGCTAACAAATTAAACTCCCCAACTAACGAACCAATGACCTCAATCAAATAAACTAACCAATTGCCTCAGTCAAAAACTATTAGAAGCATTGGTTTGCCAGAATTTTGGTGATTTCATATTTATTGCAAACCAACAGACTGGCTACTTGACCTATGTTTTATCCAGAGCTGAGCTACAGACTAATTCTTAGCATACGCTTTATATATTCCTGACATATTTCCTGACTCATTTTTAAATGTAAAGTCACAAAATAGGCAGGGCTGAATATTGAAGAAATTTGGTATCAAAATGGTTTTACCGTTTCTGATAAAGAAATTCTCTATCGTGTTATAACCAATTTTGTGTCACATGACAACTTGTTTTTCATTTTTTTACTGTTTTTTCTCTTATTGCTCAGATATTTGGTTCAAAACGCCAACTTTCGCGGCATTTCACAGACACAAATGTAATGTCATGTCATATTATATGTCAGAGACTTTAATACGGGTTGTGCTGAAACCTGGATGGATAATTTCATCCCGTGAAGACCTGGGAAGAACGAAGCAGTGCTGGTACGGGATGAAAAAATACATTTGGTCCGGACTGGCTTTAAATAAATAACGCACATTTAAACAGTGCAGAAAAGTAATGGAAATGTCAAAAGTTAAACTGAATCGGAAGTTTAAGCCTCAGAAAGAAGTTACTCTTCACTTTTAATTTTTTTAAAAGTTTTTAAACATTTTATTATGAGCCAAACTTTGTTTAAAAATTTGAATGCATTTTTCTGCATGATGGGTCTCCCCTTCCTCACCACTACCACCGTTTCTCAAGTATGAAAAATCAACAAAAGTTAAAGAAAAAAGTGCAAACGTGAAACATGTCTTTTTTGGTTATTTTACATTAATTTTGTTTCGGCAAATCAAAAAAAATACTTATTTTTCTACGGTATTAAAAAAAGTTACATGATTTTTTAAAATAAATATTTTTGATGTTTTTAAAATTAATTGAAAAAGAAATACTGAAACGAAGCTAAAATTAGACTTTCCTCTATAATTAAAGGTAAAAATTCTGATGAATTACATTTTGAGTTGTAGTGATTTTAAATATTCCTATTTAAAACATTGCTAAACATTTGAAATTTTTTTTAATCTTATAAAAATCTTTAGGATGTGATTTTGTTTGCAAATTATATGGCTAACAATCACAAAAAAGAAAAAAAATTAAAATTTTAACTCAATTGATATGTATTTTATATGTTTACGATTACTGTTAAAGTAATATTTTTCTTCAATCGCCCGCATCCTCCATACGTGTCTAAACCCTTTAAACATCGTGAATTATTCAAATGGCTATAACTCTGCAATTTTTGCAGATATAAACTTGCGGTTTTTTTTTTAATTCACGGAAGCTGTATAAAATTTAATTTTCGTATTTCTTAGATAGACCCCCATGGAGTTGCAACTTATCAAATTTTGCACCTTTTTATGAAACTTTGCATTTAGAAGTATGTACCTAGAGGCAATATTTAAGGAGATATCCTATTGTTCCAATACTCACACTGTATATATAAGAGTTATTTCATTCTGAAAGTAACTACTCTTAATGTATTTGCTATATGTTAAAACTAGTTTAAGTCTAAATTTGCAGTTTTTATGTATGCGATATTTTTCTTATTATTTAAAACTTAAATTGCAAATAATTTTTTTGTAAATCTTTTAAAATTTTTCGCCATTTCAGATGTTTCAGATTTGTCATCAGATGTTACAGACTTGATATGGTTTTGCAAAAAGGCTTTTTATCAAGACTGATTTCTGCAGGCATTCGGAAAAGTCCCGGCTCTTATAGAGGGTACAATGCAACGCCTTATTTCAAGTTTAAATTTTTTTTGTAAAAATTAAGTTGTTTTATTTTTGGTATTTTTTCTTCTTTCTTTTTATCACATGAGCTCTTTTTTTTTTTTTTTTTTTTTTTTTTTTTTGCTGAGTTTTCTCCCTTCCCCTTTTTTTTGCTTCTCTTAACTCTATGCAATTTTAATTTTTTGTATTTTGTTTTTAATTTTTATTTATTTTTTTCTATGCAATTGTTTAAATTTTGGTATGCATTATACTTATTTTCATTAAGCAATTTTTTTTAATCTTAGTACTTTTGCTGGGATATAATAATAATAATATATATTATGATAATGATATAATGATAAAATAAAATATGAAAAAAAAAATACTAGAAATAACTTTTAAAAACCTTTTATTATTAGTATTAGGGGATTTTCTACATTTAGTATGCTTATAAAACATCCATTTAAAAATTATCGTAACTCTATATTCATTCTATCGGCATTTCCACAAGCAAGAATTTCTTAATATTTTTATCATTATTACTTTTTTATTCATTTTGTGTAGTTTAATCAACAAGTTATTAAAAGATAAATTTAATCATGAGTTTTAAAACGTACACATGTTCTTCGAAGAAATATTTGACAAAGAAGCTTTTTTTTCCATAAGTTTTGTTACTATTAACATTTTTTTAAATTAAAACTAACATTCAACTATTCTTTAATGTAAGGATAAAATTTAAGTGTAAGTTTAAAAAAATAATGGTAAAATTATCTTTATCTTCTTGTAGCTATTAATAATTTTTTTTAATGTTTGAAGCTTTATTTTGAAGTTTATAAATATTTATAATCTATTAAAGATTTTCCCAAACATTTTATTTATTTTAGCTTTGTTATACAGATAAAAATAATGGGATTTTTTCTAAAGGAAGAAAATAATGATCTACGCTGTAAAATAATTAATTAAACTTATTAGATATTAATTTGGAAAAAAATGAACGTTTAGAAAAGGTTTTTTTTTTTATATTTGTCATAAAAATAATCCAAAGATTCACCGAAAAATTGGAGATACCAAATGAAAAATTGCATTATGTATGCCAAAATTTTGTCGCACAAGGCATCCACAATTCTAAACTTTTATTGTTTTTCAAAAATTACGATACAAAAAACTGTAAAAAATTGACATAAATGTGTTAGTATTTTAATATTGTCATATTATTATTATCATTTTATCAAATGATTACAAATATTTTACCACGCTCCCAAAAATCCAATTCTGTTTATTAAGTTAGCAATATTTATTTTCCATTTGAATTTTTTAAATGACATTATTTACATCACACTGCATCCGTTGTGAAAGTAAATAAGTATATTTTGTAAAAAGCTGCATATCAAGATTATAAAATGGATTTTGAATGAAAAAACTTTTTTTAAACTTTTTATACAAAAGACCTATTTTTTTTAATAAATGATTTGTTTTGGATGTTATCTTGAATAATAGTATTATGTTTTTATTTTTTATTTATTTATTTATTTATTTAATTATTTCAAAATTTGTTCAAAAGCATTCAAATCTAAAACAATAATGGAACAAAAATATATATAAAACTGTCAAAAATAAAATAAAATACTATGCAAACATCTGTGTTTTTGGAATCATCGAAGTTTTATTGAAAACAAAGGAGAATAATATTCAATTACATGACGGAATCAAAGAAAGGTGCCTAACTTATGCTAAGTAAAACAGTAAATTTCAATTTAAAGCATGTAAAAAGAATTACCAAGTATTGTTAAGTCCATGGAGGAACCGGTTGGAGAAAAAGCAGCTATATGTGTGGAGGAGGGGGAGAATGCCGATTTGCAGATTTTCTCCAAAGTACGTCGCTTCGTAAGGGATTTATTAAGACGACTATATAAGCACATTATACATTATACTACTTAATAAGCATATTCTAGCCAAAAACACCCCCCCCCCCCACAAACAATAAATAAAGTAAATTGAGTAATGACTAAGTGTTTGGGTTTTCTAACTCATTCAGTTTTCTAAGTTAATGAATTTAAACAATGATGGATCCGTGCCGAGCAGTTGGGCAATTTCCACCACTATATTTTAACAGCATTAAATTGTTAAAAAAATTAAAAAAGTCTGTAATTAGACAAGACGAAAAATATTAAGTAGATTTATTGGTGTCACTTGATACTATGATGCGTCACTGTACATTCCAATTTATCTTTAATGTGCCTGAGAAGAAATCTAAACAAATAGATTGTTTGCATATATTTTTTTTTACTGTTTTATTTATAATTTTATTTAACAGCTTTCATAAATTAATGTTGTGTATTATGCATGGAGTTTGAGATTTGTTACAAATTAACATCTATTAAACGTTTTATAATAAAATTTTGAAGTAAAATTTTAATTAAAAAATAAGTATTATTATTATTATTATTATTGCGCTGTTATTGTTGTTGTTAATATTTTTATAGATATCAAATACATTATTATAGTGTTCTTACACATAAATTACAGTGCTCTTACAAATAAATTACAGAAAAAATTAAAAAAAAATTCATCCCATTAACGAAGTTCGAGACACAAAAATATTCAAATAAAAAAAACATTAATTTTTTTTTGTTCTGTTTAAAACAGCTTTAAAATTATGTTTCTATCTTAATTGGAACTGGAAATAATTGTTTATTTGCTTTGGATTGTTTCCAAAGTCTAGCTTCCAAGAAATGGAAATACGGCTTCTGGTGAAAATGCATTTTTCTTCAGGATATTTTTTCCCCATTTCGCGTTTTTAAACTGTTATAAGTCAAAAACTGTTAAACATAAATTGTTCTTATTTGAAATATGTCTTTTTTAATTGTTTTACTCTAATATTGATTCAGTAAATAAAAAAATAGATTTGAAAATATGATTTTTTTAAAAATAAGGTACATATTTTTTTTTTCAAATATTTACTTTAATTTTTTTTTTCAAAAGTAATATTTAAAAAAATGCTGGATCAAATTAAATTTTTTATATTTTTTGTTTATTTCAGTAAAAACAAATTGAAAATGAGAAGTTTTATTATGTGATTTTGTTTGCATATAATAAAGTTAATTGTCAAAAAAATTTAAATTTTAACTAAAATTTTAAATAATTTTAACTATAAATTAGAATAAAAATTATTTTAAAATGTGTAAAGGTCCCTTAATTCGAATAAATAACCACTAGAATTTCCGTATCATGTTATTTATATTTTGTTACAATTTGTGATTGTTGTTTTATTGATTTAATACTTATACGAGGACGCGAGTTTTAAAACTTGACTTAACCAAAAAATAAAATTTTGGGGAAATCGCGATAAACTTCTGACTCGGTTCGTCGATTTCCATTGTAAACAAATATTTTACGCAATAAAATTAGTTTTTTTCTTTTTTTTATTGTGGTATTTTGTCTATATAGACAGACCAATAGAATAGATTAATAAAGGAAAATCGAAAATTTTTAAAGAATGGATTTCTAAACGTAATATGACACTACTATAAATATTGCTTCTGTTTAAACTAAATTTTGGTGCTCAGTAACTGTCACAATAAGATGGTAAAATCTTTTACCAACATTTGGAGCTTTCTATTTTAACCTCGGTCCAACTATTGGAAATATGCTTCAACCGGAGTTCCAAATATTGGTTCAAAATTTCCCTATCTTACAGTGGCAGTTATTGAGCACCAAAATTTGGTTCAAAGTAGGAAAAAAATGTAAGTGTATAATTTATATTTTTTTAAAGTTAAAAGTGAAAATCATAACATAAAAAATATATTCAATATATCTAATGTGACCCTCATTTTGTTTGAAAACAGTTCTCTGTTTTTGTTTCCCTTTCTTACACAATTTGCTAAGAAATTCTAAATTACTGTATTATCAGTTTTTATCAATTTTTCTGTATATAAAATTAAAAAGAAATTGCAATCAACTAGTAAGATTTGTTTTAAGTGAAAAATAAGTAGGGAAGGTATATTTTATATAAAAATGCTTTTTAAAAGAAAGTGAAGTTATATTAAATTTATTTTATAACACAAACCATTTTAACACAATCATTAAATAATAAATAATCAAATTTTCACATTTACATAATTACAAGTAAATTAAAATGCAAACATTTTTCCAAAATATTCTACATAAAAAAGTTTTAAAATTTGCAATAAAAATTTGTAAGGTTATTAAATATGATTTATATACAATACTTTAATTCCTTTTATACACATAGTATTTTTGCTAAGTATTGTCTAGTTTAATTATGTTTAACAAAATTTTAAGATTTACGCTTTTAGACAACAAGCATTAATAATTTTTTCGCATTTAATTTCATAGCGCTTAAGTCCTAAAATAAACAAAGGATAAACTAAATGTTTTAAAACAAATAATTTTAATTAAAGTGTTTTTCTAGACTTAATTAAAATGTTACAATGTAAATAAACGTTTAAGTTTAATAAATGAATATAATAAAGCAAGAAAGTAGTTAATATTTTTTTAACAATCGTAATGAATATTAAGGAAATATACCAACTCATTACTTTTAAATATTTAGAAATTAAAAAAAGTATTGTGTACTTACTCATTTTTTTATATTCTATAAAATAATTATAGTGGTTTGTTATTGTATCTAATAGTATTTTTTAACGCATATAGTATAATTATTTGATTTTAAACAAATAGTAATAATACAGAATCTTTAATATGTGACTATCACATTGCTTACAAGTCGTAGAACCAACAGAGTGAACAAATGTCCAAGCCGGGAATCGAACCCTCAACCCTTGGAATAGCGTTCCAAGTTATCTATCATTTAAAATACGGTGACGATGCCCAGTTTGTCATTTCTCACCTATATTTTTTTTTGGCTTGGCCATTTTTTCACTATGTTGGTTCTACGACTTGTAAGCCATGTGATAGTCACACATTAAATATTCAATAATGCCAAGCGTAATTTAACTGCTGAAAATTAATTGAAAAATTGATTATCAATCGATATATTCACCGATGCTGGGTTAGCGAAATTTTAAAATGGAGGGCCAAATTCACAGTCAAGTAAAATCCAGACACCTCATTGGTCGTGTGGAAAGGGTGAAAATCACGAATTTGTTTCTCCATTTGAAAAAGAAGGAGGGGTAAAGTAATTTTCAAGCGATTGTTAACGTCTGTTCTTATTTACGATAAACTATCGAAATTAACTCAGTTAAGATATTTCGATGACATTTTATAGAACGAGAGTGAAAAATTTTGATTATAAATGAAAACAGATCAGATTTACTTCAAAACTGCCGCTACGATTTTTTCTCGGAAAAAGGAGTAAGGCGACATTTCCCCTACCGCTAAGAGATTATTCTCTGAAAAGGACGCTGCTCAATGACCAATAATGCGCTTGGATTTATCCGGACTGTGAATTTGGCCCTCCATTTTAAAATTTCGCGCTGGGTTATGTGTGTCTCATGTTACAATAAAGGTTAAAAAAGGCTTGTGTGCTCATGTAGATGTTAACATCTTGTGCGGCAGTTTCCGCGTTACCAACAAAAATGCAAGTGAGAAATGACAAGAAGGGCATCGTCTTCGTAGCTTAAATTATAGAGCACACAGAGCGCTATTCCAAGGGTTCCGGGTTCGATCTCCGCCATGGACATTTTTTCACTATGTTGGTTCTGGGACTTGTAAGCAATGTGATAGTCACATATTAAATATGCAATAATTTCAAGCGTAATTTAACTGCTGAAAATTAACTGAAAAATTTATTAGAATTAATTGATAATAATAATATATTTCGTAAAATTGTAAAGATTAGTTAAGATATTTGTTTATCATACTGAATTTATACTTTCTTTATACTCACACATGATGCGAAATTAAGTGAGATTTCTTTTTGCCCTGAATGTTGTAAAAAAAATTACTATTCATATAGAATGATTAAATAAAAAAATTATCTTATGGCTGCTAAAATTTCGTACTAAAAAGACACAAAATAGTTCTAAAATATAAATTTAAATACTTAAATAAATAAATATATTTCAATTTTAATATACCGCAATATCGTGTCTTTCCTTTAGTAAATTGATTATATCTGAGAAAGCAAGATGTCTGTTCTTCTTGAAAACAATCATAATATGAAAATGGCAGTAATATTGAAATTAATGGAAATTGCATTTGAAAAGCGGTAACGATCGAAGGTTTCACTTGGAAATTCCAGCGACGGAAATAAATTCATTTGATATTTCAGATAAACTGTGCATGATATTGGAGAAATATATAAATATATATATACTATGGGGGGGGGGGTCTGTCATCTTCATTTCCGTTCGTTAACTTTTTCTGCTGCATTTTATTAGATTTGAGACTATTTCATTTTCACTTCATTTTCATTTTTACTGGCAATATATTAAAATATTTAGACTTTTCAATATCTTCAGATTTCCTAGTTGATTTTATTTGCCTTTAAGTTTTAGTTTAATGTACGTTTTGGTATAACGATTAATGTGTAATGTTATTATATGCCATCTTCATTTCAAAATTCGGTAATTTATGTACGGACGAAAGATAAACTTTAATTCTGTATTATATGGGAACCTTGAAGCCAAGGGGTATAAGTAACCAAATGGAAAAAAATGCACAGGCGAACTCCAAGTGTGTTTTTTTTTCTTTTCAAGTACAGAAATATAAGTGATTTTCTTATTATTTCCTGCGTTCTAGAAATAAACCTCTTTTTTGGGAAATAATCTATACCGATTAATTATAAATTTAAAGAAAACTGTACTCTATTTTTTTAATTGTTGAAATAAGAGTTCATAGACCACAATGAAACAAACAGCAGTTTCCTGTTATACTAATCACTAAATCTTTAATAAAATTAAAAATTCAATAATTCACCTAATTAGGTACTTAAAAACACAAAAAATGTTGAAATTTCTTACATTAAAATATTTTGTTATGAAAAAAACTATTAGATTCTTGTTAAAAAACATTGTTTACTATCTACCACAATATGTTTTCATAATTATCATATTTTTCATTAAAACCTAAAATTATATAAATATTTATCTTTTTTCGAAAATTAAATAAACAGCTGTGCTTTTTCAGTTTAAATTCGTAACACATAAGAAAAAATATATTACTTTAAAAAGCAAATAGTTATATTTTCAATTTCACTTTAACCATTTGCTATGACTCATGTATCCCACTCTATTTTATTAGCAAATGGAATTTCATAATGCGGGCTGAAATATCTTTATACAATACATAACATTAAATAATATTCAATATAATCTTTTAATCACATATATTTTCCCATGACATTAATTATGTAAAATGAATTTTTTTTTATTTCTATATGAATAAAAGGTATTTTAATACCAAAGTTTAAATAAAATGAGAAAATTCAAGCATTGTTTATGTATTTCAAAAAATAAAATGTGTTTATTTGAAATATTTTATTGACATAAATTGTGCTAATATAAGCAAAAAAGAATAATCTTTCAAAATATTAACATGAAACGTTCTCGGAGATTACATTGGAAATAATAAAATATTAATTTACATTTAAATATTTTCTTTTTACTTTTTAATCTGTCTTTGACATTGGAAATTTCATTTAAATGGTAATCTGAAATGAAGAAAAATAGCTTACAGGCAATGAAAAATTGTGTGTGGGCAATTTTAGCTGTTGAAATATTTTTTCTTTATGAATTAATTTTCAATAATTACAAAATCTGAATTGAAGAAAATTGAAATATTTTAATTTTATTTAATTTAATTTTCCATTTTGCATGATCTGAATGATTTTAAAACGCATTTTGAAAATAAAATATAACAATTTTTCCCATAGAAAATTTTCAAATGATAAAGAACAAAATGTTTGCTGAAATGTAATTTTAAAATATTACATAAAGATTGAACAAACTTATATTTGGAATTAATTTCAGAAATATATTTTTTTATATTCATTAATGTTAAATGAAGTTTTTTAATTCCAATTCTGTGAATTGTTTTCCTCAGTGTGTCAGCATTTCACGAAGACAGTATTTATTATCTGGTACTTAAGATCAAGGTTGTATTGGGGGGGGGGGGGGTACGGGGGTATATGCCGTATACACTGTAAAAAAAGAGTCGATCTACTAAAAAAAAATTTAGTGATCCTTGTAATTACTAATTTTTTTGTAATCTTACTCGGTTACAAGGAATCTGTAAGAATTACCAGGAAAAAGAAATCGCCGAATAGAGTTAAAAGTTTTACATTTTTAATAGCTATTACTAAAACTCACTTGGTGTGGCCGTGATAGCCTAGTGGTCATAACACCGAACTCCAGGCTGAAAGTATCCGGGTCCGATGCTGGACGCTACCAATTATGCACCGAATGTATGCAATGTAAGTACTCGTTAATTAAAGGGATTATGAAAATCCTGTCGCAGCAGTTACCATGGATAATTATCTCTGGGCTATTGCTGTTGATAGTGGTTATTCCCCTAATATTATAGATTCAATTCATAGAAAATTGACAAAATCCACCCAATCTGAAAGAAAAAACTTTAATTCGAACTCCAATGCTTTGGTTGTTTTGCCTTCCCCCCCCCCCCAAAATCAGTCAGCAAGTTGCTAAAATTTTAAAAAGGTTCGATTTCAATGTTATTTTTTCTCTTGTTAATAAAATCGCTTTTTCAAATCTTAAGCACCCCATTGATCGCTTAGATAACTGGGGTATTTACCAAATTTCTTGCCAATGTGGTCTTTCTTATATTGGTCAGACTAAACGTGCTCTCAGATTTCGTTTAATGGAACATAAAAGGTATGTCAGAAATCAAGAGCTTAAACGTTCCTCTATTGCTCAACATTGTTGGTCTTCACAACATAAGTTTAACATCTCTTCAGCCACCATCATTTATAAATGTTCTTCCATTCTTGATCTTGATTTTTGGAAAGCTTATCACATCATAAAAAATTCTCACTCCTTAGTCAATGACTTATGTAGTACTCCTTTTTTTCCAAGTATTTGGAAATCTTTAATTTAATACGTTTTTTTTCCACTCGCTTTTTAGTTTTTGTTTTGCTTGTTCTCCGATAGATGTCGCTACTTGTCCACCGAGTTATTTTGGCTGCTTTCTTCTCATTGGTTGCTTTTCTTTAGGCGAGATTGTTCCCATAGCGGGTATATAAGCCTGCGTCTCTCTGTCTCTTTGCTCAGTTTTGCTATTTTTTAGCTCGCTGAGTTTTGCACTGATGAAGAATCTCGATAGTAGATTCGAAATAGCTATTTGCTACCTTCTCATACTTTATTTGTACATTTATAATCGTTGGTTTTCTATCTTTAAATTATCTCTGGACTTTCCCTCCCCTTTAGAAACATGTCAAAAAGAGCAGGTAGCGATGTTTGGTGCTGTCATCTATTGAGGCTTTATCGAAAATCTTCCGCTTCAGAAGTCTGTCTTTTTACCCACTGGATGCATCTCGAAGGAAGCTACTATCCTTCGGCACACGTAATGGTATTAAAAATAATTTTGGAGCTATTACTAAAATTTGCTTGGTGGCTCGTACTAAAAAGTTTTAAGTTAGTTATACAAAAAATTCTTTTGTTCAGTTTACAAAAAAATATTTGTTTCACTTGCAAAGAAAAAGTTTGTAATGGTTTCTAAAAAATTCTGTGAAATACAAATTTACTAAAAATATTTTAGTAACCTCTTGAATTTTTTTTTTACAGTGTACCTTCAGGATTTTTTAAAGGAGCACCGTATACCATCAGTTTCTCAAGAAAGCTATAGTAAGCACATACTCTATGGTATACCCTCTGCTTAATACATATGTCCTCTGTTATTTTTACGACTACACCCCTGCTTCAGATGTATAAATTTCTCTAATTAAGAGTGATTTATACATAAAGTATTATTTACAATATTGTTAATGCATTCTTTGAAACATTAAAAATTTTCTTCATTAATTTTAAGTAATTTATGTATATTAATTTTATGAATCAATTACATAAAGTTTTGGTATATCATAAACAATTTCTCAAAAATGAAAAATATAAAAGAGGAATGTTAATGTAGATTCACTTTTTAAAATTTGTTGAATCTATTTCTATTCCTATTTCAAATTAAGCTTTTCAAAAGTTGCTGAAAATGTTATAAGAAATGATTTAATATCATTAATTTCATAAATGCTATAGGGTGAAGGACACACGATGTGATATTTCATGAAACATGATTAAGAAAATACCCCCATTATATTCTATGAAATTATTTGCTAATTAGTAAATCTTCATGCTAGTTCCAAGCAGGACATTATGTACTGTAGAATTATTTAGTTTTTTATTCAAACATGCATTGTTCATGCATTGTTCATTGTTGCATGCATTCAAAAATATGTGTGATTATGTATTATACATATGTTTGAAAACATACCATAAAACTCCTGAATCTCTTGGGGGAGAAATTTAGTGACACAAATTAGCAAAAATCAAAGATTCTTTAATATTGAAAAATATCATATAACCATGAACAGATGTATAAAATAAAATAAAATGTTACGTGTTAACCACAATCCAAAATCGTTCTTTATCTTTAAAAGTATTATAAACCTAAAAGTAAAAAACATTTTGCCGCCACTAATTTCTAAAAAGATCCACAGCGACTTTTCATAATGAGTTAATCAGTTCTCTCACTCCGAAATAAAAGTTTTCAAATGCTAGCAATTTTCAAGAAAACATTTTCAGGTTCAGCAAAAACTTGTTTTTCTTTTTTTAGCCTCCGATGCTATTTTTTTTTTCAGACAAGTTAAAAAAAATCGTGTCATCAGCCCTGAATTTTCTACTCAACCGATTTTGATAATTATTTTTTTTTTATGAAAGCTATTTATTTGTAGTTCTGCCCATCTTAGATAATTTTTAATTTATTTCCATTTTTATATTTTATTTTTAATTTTAAATGCTTTTTACGATATTTATTCAAAATGGTGGCAACTCAGTTTAGCTTTTCTTTCGATAATAAAAATTTATTTTTCAAAATGATTGCATATAATTATGCACTAATTGAGGTAAAAAAAATATATTTACTGAGAAATAATATTAATAATGTAAAATAAATAACAGAAAATAATCTATGATAAAAATTAATGTCTAAAGCAAAATAAGAAAAATTTCAAAGGAGGAAAATGATGTTATTCAGCAACCCGATAAATGTGAATTACAATATTACTACGGATGCCTTTTTCATATTACTAATAAGAATAAATTAAAAAAAAAAAAAAAAAAAAAAAAAAAAAATTTGAAGAGAAAATGACGTCGCTATTTAAAACATCGCATTTTTACTCATAACGATATTAGGTATTACTCTGTTAATCCCGTCGATCAATTTCGCCAAATTATACAAATCGCCAAACTAATAGCCAAAGTATACACATTGACATATTTTTTTTTAAATAACGAAAAACAAATAATTAGCAGAATATTAATAAAAATATTAATAAAAAGTCGAAATAAAAATCACTTAATGCCATTGTAAACACATGGGTCGTAGTTAATGTCATTGAATGTGACATTCACGATCATCCATTATTGGCATTTAATCTTATAGTTTGGCGATAATTTTTTGGTCGACGGGATAACCTAGTAGTACCTGATATTACATTTCAATATTTCTTTTTATTATGGACACTGAGATTGAGATTTTACTTTCAGATGACTTCAGTTAGTGAAAATAATGTCACAGTAAAAATAAAATTAGTTTATATTATATTATTTTATTTATTTATTTATTTATTTATTTATTTTTAATAAAACTATTTTTCTGTGAGTGCATATAAAATAAAATTTCCGGATTTCGCCGGCACTCAGATTACAATTTTAACTAAAGATGTGCGAATATTAGCATGCAAAATTGTAACTGGCAAACTTGACATTTAATTTGTAAATATATTTATTATATATTGATTCAATAATGTAATTACTTTTGCTTTTTTTTTAAATCAAATCGATCGGGTCTTTTAAACATTTCATTCGTCGAATTCGACGGGATTCCACTCGTTTTATTGTTAAAATACATTTTCTTTATCTCAGAGTCTATAAAAAAGCTTTTAAACTAAAGGAAAAATCAGTTTTTGATGAATCTAGTCAATGAAGAAGTAGCACATCAAATTGTATCTCTTTATTATTCCGCAATTCCAATATCTCAGAGAGAAATTGCTATTCAATTGGGTATTTCAGGCCGTTCTGTTTGCTATTATATTGATAAACACAAGAAAAATGAAGTTAGTTCATTGCAATCTAAACGGGGTCGCCCCTCTAAAAAACCTCTATCGATTTGTTTTTAATTTTTTTTCTAATCGGAGGCGAAACTGAATTCTTTATTATTCCGCAATTCCAATATCGCAGAGAGAAATTGCTATTCAATTGGGTATTTCAGGCCGTTCTGTTTGCTATTATATTGATAAACACAAGAAAAATGAAGTTAGTTCATTGCAATCTAAACGGGGTCGCCCCTCTAAAAAACCTCTATCGATTTTTTTAATTTTTTTTTTTCTAATCGGAGGCGAAACTGAATTCTGCAATAGGAGAATCTACATTCAACTTGTTTTTTTTTTTTTTTTTTTTTTTTTTCCTTAGACAAGCATGATAAATTAATAGCAAAAACTTTAACATTGAATTCAATATTATTTTCTTTCATTTCCATATGTAAACTAAATTATGCAGCTTAAAATGTTTGTGATAATTTATAGCATCTTAAAAATATTACGGTTTGAGATATGTAATGAAAATTTATAAGCTACAAAAAAAAAAAAAAAAAAAAAAAAAAAAAAACTATTTGAAAACTTTTAAGAAAATCAGTAGCATAAGAAAAGAAAGAAAGAACAACATTTAAACACATACACTTTACAGATTTTTTTAATAGAAAGAATCATTTTATAATTGATTTTTTAAATTTCGAAAATATAATGGTTTTCAGTACTTCAAAAAAAAACAACGTTTGTTTAATCTTATATTTTAAAAACAAAAGACGAATGTTTTTTTAGGAAATCAATATTTTAGCATAAAAAGGAGCAAGTGGTATATAAAAACCAAAATGGGAGAAAAGACTGAGAAAATAAAAATGCAATCTCAAAATGGGAAACAAGAATAAAGATTTTAAAAAATGGCAGAAAAGTTTGAAGAAGTAAAAAAGTCAGTATATAAATTAAAAATAACGTGAGTATCCCCCAAAGAATGTTCTTAAACTACAAGATAATGTTGCAAACATTCACAGATACACAGACACACATATGAATATATATAACTTTGGAAATATGTAATGACTCACTAATTAAGATACGTAATATACTATAATATTTTGCTGTCCAATTTTAGTTTAAAGGTGTAAATTGTACTTTTGAATATTTTTCGGTATTTTGATGTTACTTAATAATTATTATAAATAGAGCAAAATTTCTAAGTTAAAACTAATTTTTATTTATTATAACTCCCGAAAAATATTTAAAAAATGCATTAAATTCCATTGCAGTAAATAATTACTTACATATTTTTATCAGAGATATTCCTGTTTTTTATACATATATGTCCAGTGTTAAAAATCTTTATTAAAAATGTTGTTGTATTATCTTATTTTCCCAAAGTCAGTGCACAAATTTCTCAAATTCTCAATAGATTTAGTTTCAACGTTGTTTTCTCTCTAACTAATAAAGTTACATTCTCTAATCTCAAAGATCCAATTGACGATCAGGATAACTGGGCCATTTACAGAATATTTTGTGAGTGTGGCCTCTCTGATATTGGGCAAACGAAGCGTGTGCTAAGTATTAGACTTAAGGAACACTGGAATTACGTCTTGAAGCAGGAATGTGAAAAATAGCTAAACATTGCTGGAAGTCCAACCATCACTTTAATTATAAAGAGGCTAAGTTAATTCAAAAATGTAGTTCAAATTTAGATTTAAACTTTAACGAAGCTTATAATATTCATAAACATGCTTCTACTTTTGTAAGCGATATAACCAGCACCTCTTTTCTTTCACATCTGTGCAGAGATCCTGCATAGTTGCTCTTCATTTTAGCTATTTCCAAACATTTACATCAACCCTTTGGTGACACATTTTCAATCATTTCACTGAAAGTACTCGGAGCTATAAACGAATGGAGTTTATTAAATCCATTTCGTCTCTCTCTCTCTCTCTCTCTCTTTTTTTTTCTTTTTTTAACACTGAGGAAGGCGATTGAGGCATCCTTGAAACGGCGAATGTGATTTTTGGGGCAGTTTCTGTTTTGCAAAATTTGTGAGTTATAATGTTGTAGTTTTTAACTTATGTAAACAATATTCATGTATCTAATGTCTTATGCCATACACTGTTACAAGAAAAAAAATCTGTAAGGTTACTAACATTTTTCTAGGAAAATGGGATTCCTAGAACTTTATATGTGGTGGCAACAACACAAATTCGCATAGTAGATTCACGTTTGCACTCTAAATCAAAAAAGTAAGTAAGGTTACTAAAAATGATTCAGGAAACTGGGATGCCTAGAACTCTTATGTAACTGCAACTTAAGATACAGACAAAATTTTAGTAGGATTACTCTTATTTTAGTGCATTATTTTGTAAAGTTACAAAGCTTTGTACCTTTACAAAAAAATTTTCGATTTGCATCTCTTTTTGTGCAATGTAGATATAAAATTTTAGTCAACATACATATTAATATAATCTTACATCTGTAGAATTACAGATATTTCTTTTACAGTGTAGTAACTTGTAAATAGCTCCGGCAAATTTTACATTGGTTCTCAGACTTATTAGTAATTTTGTCTGTAAGATAAAATAAACAGATATTTAGATACAAATGGTAAAAAAAGGCTGCATTTTTTATGATGCGTTTTATCAAGGAACTTCAGAGCCTCAAGAATAGAACACCCACCGTAATCACTTAATAGCCCACACTGCTAATGATGATGATGTTAAATTGGGGCGTTCTTTACAAATATTTTTACGTGATTTTTTTTTTTTTTTTTTTTTTTTTGCATAGGATAGCTGAGGACGAGCTACAACTGGGCTAGTTTTCACTTTTTTCGATTTTGATTACATATTTTTTATATTATGATGATTTCAATTTCAGAACCGGTTGTAATCGGTTTCGAAAGTTAAAGTAATTAAAAAAAATCTGAAAACAAAATTGAAAAAATAAATCTAGCCCGGTTGTAGATCATCCTCAGCAATCCTATGTAAAAGAAAATCATGTAAAGGTATTAAAATTTGAGTGAGATATTTAAAAAGACCGCCCCCATAGACTTAACATTATCATCCGGGTCTTTTTCAATAAGTAGTGTGGGCTCTTAAAGTTTAAATTTGCGCAATTATGTACGTACCGTAAAAGGTTATTATTATTATTATTATTATTATTATTATTATTATTATTATTATTATTATTATTATTACATTCCAATATTAATTTGCAAAACATGGTAGATGTAAATTGTGAATTCGACTGCCATTAGAAATCTGGCGTGAAAAAAATGACACAATTCTCAAAAAGCTCATCTCATACACCAAATCTATTACTTTTCTACTTTGTAATATTAATTTACAGTGTAGAATATTTCACGTATAACAACAAAAATTTTTAGGTTTTTTTTTTATCATTATTTGCGTGAAAATTAAACATTTAGAAGTTTAAACAATTGAAATAAAGGATAATTTGAATCGTCAGCTATTTACAATGTCAAAATATCGTCAGCGTAACGAGCAGACATGTTTATCTTTTATAATACAGATATATTTTATTTACATATAGGCACATAAATAGCACATTTACACACTTTTATAATTAAAATAAATAAAATAAATGAAAAATAGTTTATTATAAATGCATATGCTAAAAAAAGAATGCACTTTTAGAATTCTTATTTTCATAACATGCCAAATATTCCGTATCAAATTTTTTTTTCAAATTATTATAAACCCTGAAAAAAAATGAAATATCTTGAATGTATTGAAACTAGCATTAAAAACTTTTAATGTTTACATCAATATCTTATATACTATTTTAAAAAACGAATTTGACCATGATGATAATTTAATTTAAAGGCAATTGCAAAGTGATTATGGAGAAAACGTAATATTACAGACTGGCATTTTTCCACAGAAAAGAGAACCAAATTTTAGAGGAATCGATGATTTAAAGTCTTTAAAAAAGCATTTCCCCTTCTCGTATATTTATCTTTTTCTGTCATCTCTTTTGCTGCATCATATCTTCAGAATACCATATAAAATAAGCTTGGATTCCCGCAAGTATTCATATCATTTTTCAAATAGACAGAGGGACTGCTGGATATAAATATAAATATATATATATATTTAACATTTCGATTTTATTTTGAAAGAAAAGTTAATTAAATAATGGATAATGATCCAATATGTTTTTCGGTACCAATATATTTAATCATCCAATATATTTACAGTTAGGTGTCCTCACTATACCGTGTGTGACGGAGGATGATAAAATAAAATAAAATTTAAACAAAAAATAATTTTTTATTAATTTATTAAATTAAAAAAATTACCACAGCATTTGGAAAACTCTTTTTTCAAAGACAAAAATTGAAGACTTATAAATAAATTTTTATTTGAAATAAATGAATAAATAAAATATAGTTTTGTACAATGTTTCGTTTCAACATTAGATTGTTTCCTTTTTTGTCACAGCCGCACATTTCGGAATATGTGGGTTTTCTTTAAAATTGACTTTTTATACGACCTTTGGTTTTTTCCATATCTGATAATTTGCATCTACCGATTTTGACAACTTTCTTTATCAACGACATTCCAATTTCTATTCAAATAAAAATTCTTCTAAATGAAAGAAATTTTTTCAAATAAATAAATAAATGAAATAAAATAAAATGCGGACATCCATTGCACAGAGCAAAATATTTGAATAATTCTCAATCAGTTTATAAAAGTCAGTAAAAATATCATTTTTATGATAATTTAAACATGATTTACGTAATAACAGATTCGTAAATTATGTGTGCAGTGGAATAAATATTAATATACCTTCACAAATAATAAAAATATAAAAGGCGAGCATCACAAGGCCCATTCTCGACTGAAAACAACGAGGAGCTCTCGTTTTTGTTATTTTCTTTTGTTATGTAATTCCTGTTTCTTTTTATTTTTTTCCCACCTGCCCTCTGTCGCGTTAGGTTCTTTTGCACCTGGCAAGTGCGGCCCTGTTATGTTATTTTTTGTTTTATTACCACCCACTGTCGCGAATCTGGCGGTTTCAGTTTTGGCTGAATTATGTAACTTTTTTAAGGCCTTAATAAAGGCGACCGGGAGGGACACTGTGCTCTACAGACCTGGTTTACTTGTCTGAGCTGTCCCTCTTAGACAAACAAACCGTTTTGAAAACAGTAGCAACGACAATAATAAAAGACAGGGCGTTATATATGAGAAAACGATGAATAGTAAAACGTTTAGAATTTTTTTTTATTGTTGACTTCCATTAAGTGAAAGATGATCACGAAAATGTCTACAACAAATTGGTTCATGCTGCTAACTTTATTTATAGAAAAAGACAAAGTGTTTACGGAAAAATCTTAATATTACAGGGTTGCGCTTCATCGAAGTACCTAGAAAAAATGGAAATGGAACGAAAAGGAAAAGGGAAGTTTAGATAAATTAAAAAAGGGATGATTTAAAGGTTTTTAAAAGCATACTTGTCTTGTCTTACACTTATCTTATTTTCTTTCTGCCATCATATTCCTTTACTCCCTCATACCTTCTGAAAGACAGATAGATAAAAACTACTCCTAAATTCTCGTTTTTTTTTTTTTTTTTTTTTTTTTTTTTTTTTTATTAAAGATTGTCATAATGAATGCTTAATATCTATACATACTTTTCTCATTTTAATTTTATATTTGAAAGAACTGTTAATGGAATAAGGTTCAGTAATGCAATATATCTTTCTCAAATTGCAATAGTGAGTCCTTGCTATACCGCGCATGAAGGCAGAAAACAACAACAACAAACAGCGCGATAGATATGAGGGAAAGATGTAAATGAAAGCTAAAAGCGTTTTGAATTTTTAACCGACTTCAAAAAAAGAGGGGAGGTTATTAATTCAACGCGTATGTATTTTTTTATGTATGTTCATCAATTACTCCGAAACTATCCGACGGATTAATTTGGTTTTGGTGTTAAATGAAAGAGCTTGCTCTCGAATTGGTACCACTTTCATTTCATAGAAATTGGTTCAGTACTTTTTTAGTAATTAGGCAAAAATTAATAAAATTAGTGATTTTTCGCTAATTAAAACTGTTCAATAATTTCGCTGACGGGTGTGCAGTCAGGATGGCCGAGCGGTCTAAAGCGCCTGATTTAATATCTGGTTCTCGAATGAGAGAGTGGGTTCGAACCCCACTCCTGACATATGTGTATACCATAACCATTTTTTCGCATTATAATTTTTACATATACATTTTACAAATTAAATACTAATTATGAAATTAAGAATATTTTTTATTTAACCTTTAGCACAGAGTATCAGAGATCTTTCATCAACTCAATATTTTATCAGTGAAAGAGTATTAAAATAATAGACTTGTGGAAAGTAACATGGCGTTGAATAAGTTCACCGAATGGATTGAAGTCGGGATAGCCGAGCGGTCTAAGTTGCTAGATTTAAAATCAGGTTCTCGAAAGAGAGCGTGGGCTCGAACCCCACTACTGACATACTTATGTACAATAATCTTTTACGTCTTATAATTTTTAACCAACTTCAAAAAAGTAGGAGAAGGTTAGCAAATCGACGCGTATGTATTTTTTTTATGTGTGTTCACCGATTACTCCCAAACTATCCAAAAGATTAATTTGATTTTTAGTGTTAAATGAAAGATGCTATACTCGAATTAGTACCACATCCATTTCCTTGAAATTGCTTTAGTACTTTTTCAGTAATTAGGCAAAAACTAATAAAATTAGTGATTTCTCGCAAATTAAAAGTAGCATGGACGTTGAATAAGCTAGCCGAATAGAGAGCAGTCAGGAAGGCCGAGCGGTCAAAGTCGCTAGATTTAAACTCTGTTTCTCGAAAAAGAGCGTGGGTTCGAATCCCGCTGCTGACATGCGTGTATAATTTTTTTCCTATTATAATTTTTATTAACCGACTTCAAAAAAATCGTTAACTTTTCACTAAAAAGAGAAAAATAAACTTTTCTACCAAAAATTGAACCGACTTCAAATACTACTGCAAAATGAAAAGTATTTTTTTTTATATAATAGTAATAAGAAATTAAATTAAGAGCATAGTATTTACCATGCGTATTATTATATTTATGTACATTAATTTGATTTTTTGGAGTCTGTGCCAACCAAGCCAAGTTTAAAATTAAAATTAATTATACAATGCAAATCGTAAATGAATAAAGTTTTTAAACTAAATATTAAATCGTAAAAAAACTCGTAGATCTTGGATGTGCGTCTATTGGAAAATTGGCTTGGCTGGCACCGACTCCAAAAAATCAAATTAATGTACATAAATATAATAATACGCATGGTAAATACTATGCTCTTAATTTAATTTCTTATTACTATTATATAAAAAAAAAATTATTTTTCACTTTGCAGTAGTATTTGAAGTCGGTATTTTTCTCTTTTTTTTAAACCATGACCTACATTAAACGAAAGATGCTCACTACACATGTCATTAACAAATTGGTCATGATTTAATTTATACGAAAAGATTTAGCGGTTAAGGAAACACCTTAATATAACAAATTTGCGCCTCACCATAAAAAAAAGAAAAGAAGCGAGAAGGGAAAGGGGAGTTTTGAGTCATTAAAAACAGGCGACGATTTAAAGGTTTTTAAAAGCATATCGTTCTTATCCTATATTTATCTATTTTTTTTTTTATCTGTCGTCACATTCCCTTACTCCCTCATACGTTCTGAAAGCCAGATAGATGAAAAACTACTCTTGGATTCTCGCAAGTATTTCGCTCGTTTTTCAGATCGTCAGAATGGCTGTTGGATATATACACGTATTTTTTTTTTCATTTTGATTTTATTTCCGGAAGAAATGTTAATGATGCAATATCCTCAAATTACTGAAGTCGGTTTTTCGCTATACTGCGTGTGCCAGCAAAAAACATTAGCAAAAAAGCGCGGTATATAAAAGAGACCGGTGTAAAGAAGACGTTTAAAAGTTTTTAAAAGATGATTATCTTTAAATGAAAAATGATCTTTAAAATGTATGTAAGGATTAAAATCTGGCAAAAAAGTAAGTTCGAGATACGCACTTATATTTGTTTCAGCATTTAGTTTATAAATTATAATGAGTTACTAAAATGCACTAATTATTTATACATAAAAATATATTTTAAACGAAGTTAAGTATTTTAATATTTACTACTTGGTGTTAAAGTAGATTAGTTAACATGAAAGTTCCTCAAGATAAAATTAATGATAAGATTTAAGTTTTGCAATATTCCATTACTCAAGTTTGCATTGGCTTTATAAATTGTAAAACACAACTATAGATAGAAGCTTTGGATTTATTTCCAATATTGAAAATTTCAAATGTAAATGCTAATTTTTTAGAATTTTTTTTTTTTTAGTTACTGTATCTCTATTTATTTATAGATTTTTTTTAATCTGAAGAAAAGTTGAAGAGTGTTATAGTTAGGCTTACTACATTAAACGCTTTTTATGTTTCGTTGAAATTCTGGTTCTTATGCATCGTATAACATATTAAAAATTAAGATACAATTGTTTTTCTAAGCGATGTTTCATAATGTCTATACTTTTTTCCAATTGTGATTAAAATAGAATTTAATTTCATTTGTAAAACACGAAAAAAGAATGATATATATAAATTCCCGATATAATATAATAGTCATATATACTTTTATACAAAACAGTGCCCTCGAATATTGGATAAATTTAATATAGTATTATGTTTTCAAACAGTAATAATAATAGTAATATGTTTGTACAAACTGTATACTTAAAGTTTTTTTCAAATGCAGTTCAAAAGTAAAAGCTATCCTGAAAAATATTTCTCTAAAGTTTAATACGTATACACATAATACAAGCCAAAAAATAAAAAATAAAAATAAATAAATAAATAAATATGTATATATATATGCGTGTGTGTGTACTTTTTCTTTACTTAATGTGCAATATTTTCTATATCAAAATCACCTATAAAACATTATACTTTAAAAAGAAACAATGGTTTGAAATTTTTTAAATACCTGGACTATATTTAAAAGAATTAATTTTAATATGTCCCCTGCTATAATCTCTATTACTTATAAAAGAAACAAACCGAATGTTCTTTTGTATATTTAACTACATAGTTTTGTTTTTAATTTAATGTATCAAAGTCTTTTTCTTTAGATAATTTTTTCTAATGATTTATATAAGTGGTGTCTCGGATTCGCATTGCAGTGTTTTTTTAATTAGGAAATTTTAAAATATTTAATAACGGGATATTTTTTAAAAAGAATATAAAATAAGGTGAATATATTTTTTTGCAAACAGCACTAGGAAAAGAGTCCTTTTTTTTTCTTTTTTTTCTTTTTTTTCACGTTAAAAAAATTGTTTTACAAAATTTGCAGAAAAAAATCATCACTTCCCTTCCAAAAAAGAAAAAATTCATATCATTTAAAAGTTATATTTTTCTTTTAAATGTATAATACCTCAAGAGCAATTTTTGTATCACAAGAGGGGAGAATGACAAGAGCTATTTATTTAACAATAATAATAAACATAAAAAAAATATTTTTTTAAGAAAATTATAAAAAAACGCTTCTAATTTCATACGTTTTTGTCTTAAACGTACATTTTTGTCATTTTTTTAATTTAATTTAAATCATTATAAATAAAGTTATAAAAACCGCAATTTTTACTGCAAAATTTAATTATGAAAGTATATGCGTAAGTTCCTTACTTTTTAACTTGAAATTTATTTTTGTTTCTAAAAATAATTAAAAATCTGTGTAAAATTTTATTTCAAACGAAATGTATATGTATATTTCTAGTGAGATTTTTACAGTTAGCTTAAAGTGCATAATTACATGAATATAAGGATATATATTTTTAGAATTGACTGGTTTTCTTTTCTCTTTTTTTCTTTCTTTTTTTTTTCCAAACAGATTCAAGTTAAAATTGCATTTCATACAATATATTATATGGTACTATAAACAAAATATGAACAACATTTACTTTAAAACCGTTGTATGGAGAATTCCACAGTTTGGAGAAAAAAACTGACATCGTAAATGAAAGCCAAAATACTTTTATCTTTACAAAAAAAAAAAATCTCCTCACATATCTGTTAGCTATGTTAAAATACTGAAAAAAAAAATTATTAAATTTAACCCCGGTACTGATTCTTAGGTCTATGCCAATCTCTTGTTTACAGGCTTTGTGGATATAAATAACACTATATTATTAATGAAAAACAATGGAAAGTTATACTGTTTCTACTGCGAGTTGTCTCTAGAGTTCTCGGATTTAATCTTCAAATACTTCATTCTCATAGTAATATCAAAAACGTGATACCTTATTATAAGCCATGCATCTTGTGTCAAGCATAGAACTCAGATGTAAGTTTTAATAAATACATAAACTAAGTAGATACGAATTGAAATCGCCAAATTTTGCATTACGGTATAAATCATTCTTTTAATGCAAATCTACGACTAAAAGTACAAGCAATATCAAGTTTTAAAAAAAATCTATAACTTTCACGCAACTGAAAGTACTTCCTGTTGGTTATTAAGTAACGGAAGAAACAAAGAGACCAAAATTAAGACATTTTAAAAAGGAAGTGTCTTAAAGTAGGACATTTGCTGATATTTAAAAAATTTTCTAAGTTTTCTTATGCTATGTTCATAGTAACCGAAGAGTAGTGGAAGGTTTACGGGAATATAAGAAGCTTCATATATCCTCTGCTTATCAAATAAAGTATTAGAATATACCCTATCTTTGAACGTCCATGATGTCAGCGTATATTCTCTGCCTATACCCTTTGCTCTCTGCTTTTTTTATGACTAAGATATATATAATGCATTAATTATCAGATGAAGACACTAAAGCGTAAATTTTTTAGTCACATATGTGTCTGAATTGAAGACGCCTCTATTTGCAGCATACATTGTATAAGAATATAAATTATGAGTTTTGCAGATTTCTACCTGCTTTGGGAATAAATACCAATTTTGCTAATTGAAACATACTTTGAGGCACAGGAAAATCATGGAAACATTGTCATGCCAGAATATTTAAAATGGACATTTCTTTCTATTTATGATTAGAGTTTTAATGGAGGATATAAATCCTAAAAAAAAATAAAGTGTTATTACATTTTTTTTTTTTTTACTGTGTATTGGGCTCGGGCGGCTTCGGATTGCAAATTGCAAGGTTCAAATTCCGAAATAAAGAGCCTGGACGTTTGTTCAGTGACTGCCACTGATTTACATATGATCGAAATATACAGATGTGGAAAAAAAAAAAAGTAAACACCCCTATTAACTACCCTAGCAAATTGTTATAGGAGACATTTACTAGTAATTTATTAGTACCGAACGACTGGAATAGTCTACTTTTAAATGATTAACATAAAATTTGCTAAAAGGTTCATATTCATATTTAAATGAACCATTTTTTTTTTCAATAGCAAAACCCAATTTAAACAAAATATTTCAATGTTCAGTTCAAACTATGTCTAGACATCAAATTTCAATTTATTCGAATGAGAGAATTTTTAATTATCAACATTCAAAATTCAATGTTTCTAAAGTTAAATAAAAAATAAAAAATTTTATGTCTTCTGAAATTATACTCCTGAAAAAATACGGAAATGATTAATGCTATTTAAAATAATTATTTATTGTCCAATCTTGTTTATGGAATTTTTTATGCTTAAAAAATACCATAAAACAAATTGAAAATTAAATCTAATACGCAATCATTCCAATTTGTGAATTATATTTTTAGATTGCGTATTTGATTAGATCTAAATTCCAACCTTTTATTAAATAATGTTAAAATAAATAAACAGAGCATAGAACGAGATAAAATTATATGTAATAAATAAAAAGGCAAAGAATAATAACTTCAACTATATATAATTAAAGCGAAAATAATCACTTCATTTTCTCTTTCAAAAAATAGATGTATTGAAAGGGTTATAAAGGAAGTACTAATAAAAGATTGCATTGTTCTTAAAATAATAATTTTGACAGAGTGACGGCTTAACCTTGAAATAGCGCAAAACAAAAACAGCGCACAACAAAATAAAGGAAAAGTGACTTTTTTAACGCGATTAAAATTGACAGTTATTCATTGAAATTTAATTTACATATTGAAAAAAACACTCTTTCTAGAATCTGCAATAACGATTTTAAAGAAAATCTAAACATGCTATTGTTTGGAAATAAGAGAAAAAAAGATAAATAACAAATAATACGAAGCAAATTATAATATCTTTTAGCATTTCGTGACAACTACTTGTTTTTGTATAAAATATTCCTTAAGACATTAAATGCCACGTCAGACATTGGTGGTTGATACTGAAATTTTCTTTTCGGCCGCGTCAGTCACTGGTGATTGACAGTTTCTTAAATATGATATAAAAGTAAAAAAATATATTGCTTTAAGTAATCACTGGAAATGTAAATTTATATTTAACTTAATTTTTATTTATTGCAGGATCATATTTACTTAATAATTACTTAAAAGAATGTAGATTCTTCTACCTTTACAAGAAGAAAGTATTGAATTCCTGAAAATTTTCGAATTCCGGTATTCGACGGTTTTACACGTTTTAGAAGTCAGAGATTCAAAGAAATGTTTTTATAAAATGTTTGTCTGTGAGTCTGTCTGCCTGTCGGTCTGTCTGTGATATAAATTTTGTGGGCGCTCTATCTCAAGAACTAATTCACAAAATTTTACAAAACTTTAGATTTAGTTAGATCTTGATATAACCCTGATTACTTTTTGGTGTATATCGCCCAACGAATGGTGCTGCTATCCTGCCTTTACAAGAATTCCACAATTGCTATGCTTGTAGAACTAATGAACGGAGTTTCAAAAAAATTCAGATTCCGTTAGTCCTTGATGTAATACAGTTTTGAGTACGTTTCGGTGTAAATTTTCCAGTAGACGGCGCTACTCTGCGGCATTATCCATGATTATTGCAATAGCTCTATCTCAAAAACTAATGGGCGGATTTTCATAAAACTACAGATTTCGTTAATCCTTGATATAATATGGTTCTGATTACGTTTTGATGTAAATCTTCCAACAGCTGATGCTGCTATGCTGCATTATTTATGATTACATCAACCGCACTATCTCAGGAACTAATACACGAATTTTCATCAAACTTCAGATTCAGTAAGTCCCTGATGTAAATAAGTATTCTTTAGTTTTAGAGTAAATCGCTCAAAAGGTATTTTGAGTATATATTTTTAAACTATTTTCTATTATTTTAAACAGGAAATACTAATAAATAAATAAAAATTTAGTAATAATTTTGGAACAAAACAATTCATATAATTTTTTAAAAAATAAAAGGAAATAAACCGTTTTTTTTAAATAAGTAACAATAGCCGAGTTATCATGTAAGGCATATAATTGCCATTTTGTTGCAATTGCGCTAATGTGGTTCGCATATGACATCTGTGCATAGTTATTTAGCAAAATCTTCTAATTTGGGAAAAATGCAATTAAAATAAATTATGAATAAAAACAATTTAGTTTAATGCTTACTATGCATTTAGAGGAGACCAAACTGGTCGCCAAGGATGGCTAGTACTAATTAAAACACGCACTTACAAATGGGCATAGAAATGTAAATGCTTATACAGTAGTAGATTCAAATTTAAAAAGTCTAAAAGTAAAAATAAAATTTTAAAATTAAAAAGAACTTTTTTTAAAAAAATAATAGTTTTTTTTCTTTGACGCTTTTATAAGTGTTTAAAGTTTATCTTGAAAATCACGCCAAATAATTTGACAAATTCAATTTATTTATTTATTTTTTTTTTTATTTTTTTTTTTTTTGCGTGTACTTTGGGTTTTATCATGAGAAACTCGCTTTTTTCTACATTTTTTTTTTTAAATATTGAAACGATTAAAAAATTTACGTTATTTATTTTCTTAAGAGTTTTTTTATTGATTTTTCTTCGTATTATGTTAAACTAATTAATAATAAGTGAATTTTTAACTGCAGCAAAAGCATTCTAGAAGTAATAAAATTACATGTAATGAAATATAAATACGTTTTATTTTAATCTACATGTTTAATGATTTTAATAAGAAATATATTATCGACATAGTATCTATCTATATATATTGACTTATTTTGTCGAACCGTTTCATCTGGAATGATATGAACAATAATTGGTGTATTATCTCCTGTAATGGGCTAACAGAAGAATATCACATATTATTTTATTTGTTTATGTTCAAGTTTTTGAAAATAGTATAATGTAGTATTTAAACATTCTGGTTAAGGCATCTTTTACAATTCGAGCATATCAGGAAGTTGTTTAAAATACGATAGCAAAATTCAATTTGTTCATTGAAAAAACATTTTCATTGTAATAAAAAAATGTAAATTTAAATTTACGCATATTTGCATATTATATTTTATATTTGTTATTAAACTGATAAACATATTATTCAAAACAAGAAAAGAATTCCCGATAATGCAGTTGCTGGCAATCGAGAGCGTTACATTTTAAATAAAATGGCAATAAAAAATTCTTTATTTTTCTTTAACATATCATGCGTGATCTAAAAACATTTTAAGCAGACAAATAAATGAAATATTTTTCTGCATAATTAAACTCTTTGGAGAAGAATAACAAAACAAAACATATAAATTTCACGGAAAATAACAGCAACATAAAAAATAATAAATATGAATTGTTTCTTTTAAAAAACAAAATGTTCTTCCTTGATTTTATTTAATTAATCGTAAAATAAGGAAAAAAACAATATATATTTTTTTATGATATGATATATAGTGCAATTTATCTAGCGCATAATGTTTGACACTTTAGAAATTAAGATTTTGAATATAATCAAATTAAATAGATTGTGATAAAGTGGTATAATAAATTTAAAGCTTTATTTTACTATCGCTACAGTAAATAGGTGTAGTTAAATTTGAAATTCAGTTGGTACTATGTATTAATTTTAATTTTAATTTCCAGATATAAAATCTTTAAAAAGGCAGATTTTATAATTCGTCAATGTGTTTCTGCAATGCATACAAAACATATGTCCAATTTATAACTTTGTATACACTGTAATAAAATACAGCTGTTTCTTAAACAAATAAAATTTACTACAATCACGAGCAATAATATTCTATAACCATTTCCGTGCGATCCAATATTCCGAAAAACGTTGCTTTATCTTCAGAAACCTGAAAAAATTACTTTTATAATTTAAAACAAGTTTATTATTATTATTATTATTATTATTATTATTATTATTATTTTTTTTTTTTTGTTAGCTTCCTGTCATATTCTGAAACGTTTTCTGGTAGCTTTTACAATGCATCAATCAGTTCTCTACACCCGAAAAATCAGTTTTTCGAATTCTATCAGATTTCAATTAAGCCTTTTTTAGTTGCATTGTTTGTACACTTGTAACAGAAAAATTTTGATTTAAATGATGATTTTTATGCTTTTAATTCTAAATAATTTTCAGTTAAACATGTTTGCTAAAAATGAAAATATTTAATAATTGAGATAGAGCTTGATGCAATATATCGGAAAATAAAAAGTGAGCAACGTTAAAAGGTACCAAATGTATTAAATTAGCAGAAGACCGGTTTCGGTAGCATTTAGCGTAGAACGGTACACTATATGATACCGAAAGAGTTTTGCTGCTAATTTAATGCTTTTGGTGCATTTTAACGTTACTCACTTTTTTATTTTCCATGAAAATATTTACTTCATACCTCAAGCATCTGTAAAACCGGTTTTCTTGCTAGAGAGGATTAAAGGAATTTTTTTCGTAATCTTAGATGACACAGAAGAGATTAATGTATATTTTCATTTGTAGTTATTGTACTTTTTCGTAAATTTAGAAACAGTGTTGAATTCAGGGGGTGGCCCGGGAAAGATATTTTCCCGCCTCGGAGCAATGAAATGTACTGATGAACAAAACAATGAAATGTTTTGTGTTTTCAGTGGTCAAAAAGTACAATTACCCCCCCCCCCCGGAATTCTATATTATCTTCCCGGAGCTACTGAGGTCCGTCCCGCAGGCATATTTCAGATGTGTATATTGCTGGGACGATTACTGTTTTTAAACCAATAGGAGACCGTCATTATCACGGTCAAGTACACGCCCACACAGTTTGATTGACAGGAACTCGTGGACAATTGATCGTGTGTGTTTATTATTTATTTGTACTCGGATTGTTTGAATTTGTACTCGGTAATTAAAAATTAAAGGTACGAAAGATTTTTTTTTTTTTTTTTTTCAAAATGACTGAATTTTATTTACTTCAATTAGAAATTATACTTCCTCTGATCCTGAAATAAATAAATAAATAAATAAATAAATAAATAAAAATTAAAGTAAGAATTTTGCTTATACGGATATTTTCGCAGAATACTTTTTTTCCCATTTGTTTAATATATATATAAATCATTTTGGAACGATATTTAGAATATTAAACGGGTTTGAAATATTTTTTTTAAATGTCTTATTTATTAATAAAAGACAGCCTCCAATAATTAAAGAAAAAAAAATCACCAACGGACTCTCGGCCCGCGATGGACTCGAACCCATATCCTCCGGTTTCAAGCTCACCATCTAACCATTCAGCCAGTCAGCTCACTTTCATCCGCAACAGATTATCGTTATAATTAGCACCGTCAATTGTCCACGAGTTCCTGTCAATCAAACTTGTGTGGGCGTGTACTTGACCGTGATAATGACGCTCTCCTATTGGTTTAGAAACAGTAATCGTCCCAGCAATATACACATCTGAAATATGCGTCCCGCAGAAATGTGTCTGAATTCAACACTGTTTAGAAGCATCCATCTTTTTTGTACAGAGTGGTGGAATAGATAAACAAGTTTAACTTCATGCAAAAACACGATTAGTTTTGTTTACGACAGACAATTATAAACACGAGGGATATAGACACTAAGAGGGAGCGGGTGTCTAAATTTTCATTCTTACATATATTTGGCTTAATTAAGATGGATACTAATACTTTTGATTTTTTGAAAACAACTACTGAAAGATATTTCATCACAAGCTTCCGTTTTTTTTTTCGCTAAAATATAAGATAATTTCACATTGTTGTAGAAATTTCAGAATTTTAAAATTATTACTATTAAACGAAAAAATTAAATAGAGATGCAGCTAACAATATTATGCTTTAAAAACTACATAAGATCAATTTGTGAATTTATAACAAAAGAAAAAAAATCTAACTGCTCAAACATTCTCCGAGCAAAAGAAAAATATACTCGTTAGTACCAGTCGAATCCACTAATATATTACACTTGTTTTCTACTTTATACAACAAGTAGAAATGTTTTTCGATATTTTGCTATATGAGTTCATCATCCATCTATATATTTCGGTTTACTTAGGGAGTGGATATTTATTATCAACAATATTACGATCTTTTGTTTTATACGTCATCAAAAATGTGTCACAAGCTTCTGGAAAACGCCCTCTGGTGAGCTTTTATTTCGCCGGCTAAAAGCTGGGGGAAAGTATACCTCATTCATGCCGACGCTGTCATAGCGGAAAAATCTCGGAAGAAATGAAATTGTTGGCCGATCAGATAAAAAATTTCCTCCAGCAATAGATCAAGGACGAAGGTCAGTCTACTTTATTTTCATCTATATATTTTCTTTATTTCTGTAAGGCTAAGTTACTCAGATTTCGTTTCGTTTTCAAGTGTTCTTTTTTTAAGTGATAAATAATAAATGTGTAACTCAGTTTTAACAGTAATATTTCAATAAAATATCTATAATGTATATATATAATTATTGTTTTAACATAGATGGATAATTTATATTTCTGCTATAAAAAAGTATGTGGCTATCTATTAAAAGTTGTATTTTAAACAAAGTACGCATTCAAATTTCTTTAAAAGTTGATAATCACAAATTTTTCATGTGTACAAAAATGAAGAAAAAAGCGTTTTTTGGAGTTTTCTAAATCGTACTAAAATTAAGAAATAGAATCACACGCAATTCTCATAAAATCAAAACACTGTATTAAAGCTAGTGCGGTAAGGGTATTTTCACAATTTTATTGTTATAAAAGTTAGAAACAGCATATAATTACTTAAAAGTTGCTCAAAAAGTTATAAAGATACTTGATTAAGAATTACTTGAACTACCCCCTAAAAATTACTTAAAATGTGCTTAAAAGCTTATTAAAAAATATTTAACACCATGCATAAAATTACTTAAATGTGTTTAAAAGCTTATAAAGAAGTTAGTAAAGTATAAAGTGTACGCTAAAACCTTTTTAAATTTTCTAACATCTTTTAAGTAATTTTATGCATGTTTTAAACTCTTATACGCAGTTTTTGTATGTTTTAAGTTTATTTCTAATGAAATGAAATAAATATGTATATATATGTAATATACATTTTTAATTAAATAGATGACAGACAATTACATTCATTTATACGTAAAAATTATACTTGTGTATTCTTAAGTAAATTACTGTGATGAAAATCATATGCTATATCCATCAAGATATTAGGTTTTAATCAATATAAATCAAACAACTGAGGTCTATAAAATTTTCAAAGTATCACTTTAATAAAGCTAACATAAACTTTTCTTGAAAATGTTTTCATTATAACTTTTCCTTATGTTTATATTATATATTCCAGACCTTATATGAATTAGATTCATTGCAATTGTTAAACTATTTTTTTTCCATCAAACTTCATTATTTTGATATAAAATAATCATTTTAAGGGTGCTAGTCACTCAGCGGCTGAATTCTCTTTTGTAATGTTATGTCTATGGACGTTTGATGCATTCTTATATCCAAAATATTTGCTTAAGAAATGATATTTTTATGTTCTTTTTTTTTTGTGTGTTCACTTCTTAAAGGATGTCTTTTTTTTTCCTTAGTTTTCAAAATATCTGTAAAATCTATGCATAATTTAATAAGAAGTATTCAAATTTAACTACCAGTTTATTAGTTTTTAAAACATAAAATGTTTAATTAAGCATACATTTTAGAAATATTTCGACAACTAAGGAAAAAAAGTGAAGTCCTTTAAGAAAAGAACACCGAAAAAAGAACTTAAAAATATTAATTCCTTAAGGAGATATTTGAATATAAGAATGCATCAAACGCCCACAGATTTAACGTTACCGAGGAGAATTCATCCGCTGAGTGACTATCACCCTTAACATTGTATCTATCGATTTCTTAAATAATGTACTACAGAATAATTTTTATGTGTGTTTATGCTTAGGATATAATGATCACAGACAAATTTTAATTCATGCCTAAACTGCAATCTAATGTTTGATAAAAAGGGTAATAAAATGAATAACATTTTCATATAAAATGAATAACATTTTTGTCACATATGTTTTTAAGTGTTTTTTTTTTTTCAAAATGTTTTGCATATTTAAATGAAATTACATCTTTGTAAAATTTTTAAATAAATTATCAGTAGGGTGCATACTATTTAAGTTTTATACATTTGTGTCAATTCAGATTGAGTCTCTTTTAATACCGCTGTATATTATATTATTTAAGGTTTTAAAAATATATTTTTAATCCATAATTGATCTATTTCTTTCTTTTTTGTGCAAAAGAAGAGAAATATGTCTTAATACGAAAAAAAATGTAACATAAAGGTTATTCTTTTCAAGTAGGGCGAAATAAGAGTTATGAGTGAGTGACAGTGAGAGAGTGATGAATTTTAACGAAATGCCCATTTACTTTTTTACCGTTATCTGATATTGAGATTAGGCTTAGTGGGCTTTGACTATATCTAAGTACTTTTAAATCAGTAATAATTGATATATTTTTAATAATTACCTGCATTCAATAGATGAGGAAGTGATAAGGCTAAAATCCTACCTCATCACACCCTCATTAGCCTGTACTGAGTAAAAGAAATATTTAAAAACTATTAATTATTACTGATTTAAAAGAATTTAGATATAATTTAACGCCCACTAAGTATAATCTCCATTCATATAATGGTAAAAAAATAAATAGGCATTTCATTAAATTTCATCACTCTTTTACAGTCACTCCCTCATAACTCCTATTTCGGCCTATTAAAAGAGAATAACCAATAACTTCTTCCGAGGTACCCTAATGCAAGTTATTTTTTATCTTCAAAAACTGCCGAATCAAAATTTTCAGAGTTTAAACAAATTGTAAAAACGATGTAATAAATGTGAATGTTGTTAAATTAACCTTTTGACTGTAAAACTTATTTGTTTAATGTAACCTGAGAATTTATAACAGCTGAAAACATTGTACTCGGGGTGAAAAAAAATATTAATGCACGGTAAAGACGTTTCTAAAATTCATTCCCCATTGACCGTATAATGTATCGAAATATTTTTGATTGTCCCTGTAATTGAACTATGGATCCCATTTTCATAACATTTTGAAATGACTCGACAAAAATATGTAATAATTATACATTTTATATTTCAAATGATTCGATTGGATAGTTTTTGCGTTGTTATAAGTGGATAGGAGTGACAGACGGACAGATGAACTGATAGACAGACGGACATATTGAACGACAACTATATTTGCTACGTTTTTACATAAGTAGGAACGCATTTCTGCTTTTTACCCCTTTTATTGGTAAGTCCGAGCTGGCTATTTGACTAAAAAATGCCCTCAAAATAAAAAATAAAAAATAAAATAAAAAATACTCATAATCATATTCGCTTATTTAAAGCATTCACTAACATAAGACACCCAGTCGTTTAATCTAATTGACAAATAAAACACTTTCAGTATATGTCGTTTTGTAATTTATTTAATTTATCAGCCGCATCTTCTCAACGTACTACGGGGAAAATTCTAAAAACTTCCCCTTATATATATATATATATATATTACACTTATATTTCTACTGGTAGTTACCCCGTGACTTCGTTCACATAACATTTAAAGAAGAAATAATTGATCAATCAAACAAAAAATTTCGATGATGAAAAGCTTGTTTAATTAACTTTTCTTGCGAATTTATGGTAAAAAACTTCTGATAATCCCTATTTCCTAATTTTTTGCTGGTTAAAATTTTCCTTTCAGCGATTAATACTAATAGATAGAAACAGTCTTGAATACTTTTGTTCAGCCCTGTAGTTTTCCAAGTGTCTTTAATACACGAACGTATCTTTCTAAAATTTAGTTCAAACAAAAATATTCCTTATTACTACCTAAATTACATTTTCAGAAATTATCATCCGAAGACAACTTTGTATCCAGTTCTTTGCGGGACCCTGTATATCATTTTATATATATACTACAAACATTTCTTAGTTTACTGAATGCAGTTCAAAATGAAAATGCATATTTTATTTAAAAACCACCTTTAAGTAAATTACGCTCATATTCAGTAAACTTTTCGATATCTTTTGTGTAACCCTGTATATCTAAATTTAACTATTTATACTATTACCATTTATACTCTCCATTTAATTTGGATACATTTAGCAAAACTTAAAAGCACATATCATAATTCAAAATGCATTTCATCCATGCAACAGTCATCATCCATGATATACAGTACTTCGGATAGAATATATAATATTTGAAATCTTTTGTGTGTCCCTGTAAATGCTATGCACTTCGTATTATGCATGAAATAACTTACATTAAGCCTCAGCAACGTACATCAATTTGATTATACTTGAAATCGTTTGCCATAATTACAATATGTCGGAACTGTTCCTCCCTTTATTCTTATGCAATGGAATTCTTCTGTGTGACCCTGTGAGCGAATAGTAAGTGCCCTTTTCACTACATACTTTACAAAATGCATATTTTAGTGCACTTTGTAAATGCATATAAATTTGAATATGTTCCACAGGGTGTAACATCGTTAAATTTAATTAAAACGATTTTCCCCATAATGCCGTAATATAAGAAAATTTTTTGACTATCTCTGTGAATAAACTAATCATGGTAGAAACTTCATTTTCAATAGATATTCGTGCTAGGTAAACGTTAATAACTTTCAAAAATTTCATGGAAATCGGAGTATATTTACGAAAGTTGGAAAGCGACCAGACAGACAGACAAACCGAAAGCATAATAACTTTTCAACTTTGTTCGAAAGTGTTAAAAAATCCAGCCAAAAATATATTAATCAGTGATTTTATTTTCCGCCTTTTCCCCACAAAAAATTTCTTCCATTGATAATTATGAGTTTTGAATAAAAATATTCATTATTTGTAACTTAAAACTTATTAACTAGTATAAGTAAAAAATATTTCTGATTCATTTTAAATATGACGTCATTATTTATCTCGCTCCATTAGCTACTGATATTCATACCCCTTATATTTTTAACGACTGCTATAAAGTACCTGTTTTATTTCAACTATGACGTTACATTTTCATAAGTGAACCATTTTATTAAAAATATAATTCTTTTTCTTTCTTTTTACTTTTAATTTATGTCACCATATTTTACACAAAAATTCCCATTAACTAAACAAATATCCTTGTTAAATATATTATAAAAAATACACCTTTTATTTTTATTTCAAACATGACGTCATACTTATTTTCTTTTAAATTATTTTATTATAATTTTTCGCGTGGAAGATTTTTATTAAAAATTCATTGCCGCTGAAAAATTATTATTCCAATTTTTAGGTGCGTTCGTAATTATGTAAATACGTAGCACCTATTGTTGTCGCTCAGTCCGTCCGTCTGTCCGTCCGTCTGCCTGTCCGTCTGTCTGTCCGTCTGTCTGTCCGTCTGTCCGCATATAACAACGCAAAAACTACCCAACCGAATCGTTTGAAATTTAAAATATCTAATTATAACATAATTTTGTCGAGTCATTTCAAATTTTATGAAAATCGGATGGATAGATCAATTACAAGGACAATCAAAAGGATTCCGTTATATTACGGTCAATGGGAAAAAAGTTTCAAATGCATTTTAATCGTTTGAAATTTAAAACATATAATTATTACGTAATTTTGTCGTGTCATTTCAAATGTTATGAAAATCAGATGCATAGATCAATTACAGGGACAATCAAAAGGATTTCGTTACATTACGGTCAATGGGAAAAAAGTTTCAAATGCATTTTAATGATGTTACACTCATTCGAAGATAATAGAATTGGCATGAATCTATGAAATATATACTAAAATATGCATTCTGTACAATCTGTGATCCAAAGAATTTTTATTAAATTACAGGGCCACACAAAAATATTCCACTACATTATGCTGTACTGGGAAACATTGTTTGGAGCGTCTTTTAATTATATTCAACTATTTCACATTTTATGAATAAGATATACGTTGGCGAGGTGTAATAAAAATTACTTTCTGCATATTTACAGAAACACAGAGATTTCGACTATTATACTGTATCCGAAGTACGCTCTACTATATCAGCAAGATCTGAATAATTTTAAAACTTCGTTATCGTACGAACACACCTCATTTGCTACGTTCACGTGCAATTTCCAACTTGTTTATTTTCTTGGCAACAGGAAAGGAAAATGGTTAAATTTTATCTGAAAAATGCCTATTGATTTTGTATGAAAAATAATAAAATTTTGAATTATTAAGGAAAATATTTGAATAAAATAAATAAAAATTAGCCTACGTTCATTCCATTCCTATAATCTGCCTATATGCAAAGATTTAAAGACATTAATCTATCCGTTTTGAAGCCAAGTTCATTCCAATTTTTCGGACACACTTTCACATTTATAATATATATAAGGATATGTGATATTTGTACAAAATATATCTTTAAATTTAGAAAATACATATTTTCTTAATTTTTGCATTTGATTGTGTCGACCAGGCCTGTCCAACATGTCACTAATCAGGGCCGCATTTTCCCTCTTGGCAAACAATGAAGGGTGCCATCATTAGCAGGGCTAAAAAATTTAACAAAATTATCTCACAATATTAGAAGCGATAGACACATGTAAATGCATATAGCAGTGGAATATATAAGGCCAAGGCCCCTGTTTCAATCTCGAGCTCCGTGTAAGAAAGAAAAACATAATCAAAATAACTAGAAATTGTGTAAATTTCAAATATTACATTATTATTATTATTATTATTATTATTATTATTATTATTATTATTATTATTATTATTATTATTATTATTATTATTATTATTATTATTATTATTATTATTATATTTTTTATATGCTATTTTAAAAATGTTTGCAGTGCAAACAGCCAGAAATTTTATTCTGGCTTTTAATTGAAGTAAAATGGTAATCAGAGATTTTGTTAGGGGTTTCTTTTTTTAGGATCAATAAATACTGCTTGATTTATTTTGGAGGTGCAAAAATACTGTTATTAAAAGTACAATATCAAAGATAAGCATATTAGTGATTAATCTATGGGGATTGCAAATAAATAGCCTGAAAGAACTTTATTAATGGAAAAACTTTCGAACATTTTTAGTTTTTTTAAAACAAAATGTGAAAAATACCCAAAAAATTAAGTTTCTGGGAAAGAAAATGGCACCTTTTTATTCGTATTATAAAACTGCAATAGAACAGTGTAACAACATCGATATTAGCAACAAAAATCTGAATTTTCATGCACGAAGGAGAGTGAAGGGCTGCGTTTATTTATTTATTTTTATTTATTTATTTATTTATTTATTTTTTTTTTACATTTCACATATTAACATAATAAAAAGGTTATAGTCAATTCTTACCAATTTTCATAACATTTTTCTTAATGAATAACTATAAATCAATGAAGAAACGCAATAACACATAATAAAATTTTAAAAATAAGATTTTATTTCTCATTCCTGAAATACACTTAGAAGTTAAAACTTCTATCAAAAATCGAAATAAAACAAATATCAATGGTTTTAAATAATGCATCCTTAAAAATATAATTTTATTATTATTATTATTTTAAATTAATAACAGGAAATTTTCTAAAGGGCACCAAAATTTTTCCAAAGGGCGAAGCGTTGGACAGCTCTGGCTGTAGTAAAATCTGTCAATAAGAACTTTCGTAAATGCTTTAAATTCCCGCTGCTATTTTGTATATTTTTTCCCATAGATATTTTCTGACTTTGACTTAATGAAATATAACTTGATAAAATGTCTTTGTCTTAACAGTTAGCTCAAACAGAGTTAGCCACAAACTACTCTAACTTTTTACTAATTTGCCTAAAACTTGTTACGTCCCTTTCGATTGATCTTGGAAAAAAAATACAACCTGAATAGCAAACAAGTATTTATTTTCAAATTAGCCTGTAGATGCATGGGCTCATTACAATGTACATAAAATCTACAAAGCAGATAAAAAAAACAACTGATGATTTAAAAATTTAGACTAAAACGAAGTAAGCTATTTCTATATAAGTAAAAATTATAGTTGATTTGAAACTTGCTAATGATTTTCTAATTAGCCTTATCGTGTTGAAATAGCTTGGGCCATTGTAGGATGCTGAATTTTTGAATTATAGTACATCATATGTACCAAAATCTGTTTTTACACACTCACAGCTAAAGATATTTACTAATATTGAATACCACTATTTTTTAAAAAGAAACATTTTCGTGTTTAATTGCTAATTTATAAAAAAATGTGTCTTTTCTTTTATGCATATGTATTATAGTGTAGAGCAGGCAATTTGAGAGGCATGTTTTATTTATTTTTTTAATTTTGTTAGGTTACAAATTAATAGAAATTTAAGTATTCATTAGATTTTTTATGAAAACTGTACACTAGTCACCAGATTCGCGTAGTTTATTTTTAACCTGGAGATATTTTCACTCGCCTTTCATATTCCCTGAATTTGATGAATGAAAGTTACAGTCATTATTCAGGTAATGCTAATTGTTTATCTATTTGTCAATACTATTAATAGTTCAAAAAATTGAAACTGCGTTTTCAATTTGCTTCACTTGTATGAATTTGTGATTTGAAGTCTATATACGTAAGCATGCAGTTTCCCCAAATAATTTTTTATTCAGACCTACTAAATTATATGAAAATTACGTAGGTTTATTTCAGATCTGCCTATCAAAAGAACCGTACATTCCAAACACCATCTTTATGAATGATGAAGGCAGGCTATACTCGTAAGGTCAACAACAATTAAATGTGATCGAACGCATATTGATAATAACTATTTGAATCAACGAATAAATGTAATAATTTCAGATTTCAAATACCATTCTTTTTAATTATCAATCTTTGCTTATTTAATAAAAAAGAAAAGTGAAAACAATTGAATTAGGACAATCTATTATCAGAAATTAATGATATTTACCATCCAATGGTATTCGGATGTATTTTGGGCACAATTGGATCTCAAATTTAAATACAGATGTTATAAATACTCTATTGTAGACTATCGAGACTATTGTAAGAAAATAGTCTCATATATGTCTATGTATGGACTTTTTTATAGTGTAAAGATTACGAAGAGAAAAATCTAATGATTTACAAAACAGTATGTTCGCATATCTACGCCAGATAATTTCATGACAATTGATAGGCATAAAAGTATAAAGATATATATTTTAAAATAGTTTTCTTCGCTAACAGATTCGAATATTAAATGTTTTAAAATATATAATAATTTACAATAGATACATCAGAAAAATTTGAAATATGCTTTAAAAATTCCATGGCTGTTAAAATTGAGCCCTTCTTAAATTTGTAAAGAAATGCATTGCAACATTCTGTGAAAGTGCTAAGATGTTTGCTTTAAGTTAAAAGAAGATATTTTTAGTCAATTGAAATTATGGATTTTTCAATTTGGATTCCAAGATTTTTCTTCTCATTAATGATGCTGCTGATTAAAGATCTTATTAACAATTGAATGGATTGAAAGTTGAACTTTTCTTCTCAGCAACATCAAGAATAGTATCTAGAATTTGATTTTAACTAGAAGTGATTAATATTCATATTTGTGTGATAAAATGTATCAATTTATTCTTATGTTTCACCCGACTGATATTTTACCAAATAGTTTTGCATTCCATACAATATTTATCTGAAATGGGTCTATTCTTTTATTACGTTTTTGTTAGAATATAATTGAACGTATTAACACAAAGATATTGGTTATATTAGGCCAGATATTAGTTCAATCGTTCGATCATCAGAAATACATGAGTTGTATTGTCTAAGTTTGAGTGTGCATTGAAAATAATTCTAATAGAACAGCATTAATGTAGACATGTTGATCTTAAATTTTAAATATTAAAAACGGATGGCGGCGTTTTCTTGCTAATATTATATAATATTATATAATTGTATATTAACGTGTTCAACTTTAGGGAAAAGATTTTCTACACATTTTGGGCAAAGTAAAACTGCAATATTATAAATATATAGGGTACTTGCAGACAAAGTAGGTCACGATATTGCGGTAACAAATAATATTGACACAATATTGTTTTGTTACGGGAGCAGTTCGAAATTTTAGATCCTTATAACTATTGCTCAAATGCATTTAAAAAATTAATGTGAATGGCAAATCTATGCTCATAAAAATGGAGAAATACATTAAAAAAACTGCATGATGTTTAACATTTTTAAAATAACAATTACATTTTAACTAATTTTTTGTAATAATACCATTAGAAATTATGCTATTTATATATGTCTATAGAAACATTTTATGAAATATTCAACATGAGGGTAAAAAAATAGATTGCCTTTAATAGTGAAATTTCGCTTTAGTTTAGTTCTTTTTTTTTTCGTTTAAAAAGCTAAGCAAATCTAGGTATCGATTGATTCATACCTATAATAGAGTTTACAAGGTCAAAAGTTTTTATTTCAAATAATAAAAAAGTAATTTCTATGATTCATTTCATCATTTTACATTCAATACTTTTTTAAGCTAAATCAGTTTGACAAATTACCCTTTTCTTCAACGAAGTTAAAAAAAAAAAAAAAAAAACAGAGAAAGGAATATGTGGAAAAAAAATCATGCAAATTTTCAAGTAGATTTGATAAATAGGGCCATCAAAATGTCAACTATAATAAATCATTTATGTATTTATCATGGAATTAAAATGATATTTAACTTTTTTTCAAAATTTTAATATATATATATTTTTTTAGAAATGTAACATTTATTCATTATATCAAACATTAAGTGATAAATTTATGCATTATTATTTAAAAGATCATTAAGATAATTAGAAAATGGAAATTTATCTTTTAAAAAATGCGTTTAGTTTTTTTATATTTTTACAGTAACAGAACATCATTTATATATATATATATATATATATATATATATATATATATATATATATTAGAAACGTAACATTTATTCATTATATCAAACATTAAGTGATAAATTTATGCATTATTCATTAAAATATCATTAAGATAATTAGAGAATAAAGTTTTATGTTTAAAATATAATTTTAGTTTTTTTTTATTTTTCAGTAACAGAACATCATTTCAAATTTTGTTTTACGGCGGGTAATTAATTCATTTTCTTCTCAGCCTTGTGAAAATCATTAAGGACGTCCGGAACATACTTTAAAATAAGTTTTATTTATTGAGTTAAAATTTTGAATTTCTCGTGATGGTTAACCATATTATTTGTAAACAAATTCACATGATAAAAATTCTCATAAGTAAGAAAAAAAATAATTTGAAATTTATTAAAAGTGGGGTAATTTAAAATCGTTATAACTCGTAATGTTATTTGTAGAAATTATTATTTTTTCATTTGAATAAATAGAAATGTATAACCTTATTAATAATAATATCTATATTATAAAGGCCAAACGTATCTGTGTGTAACGCATACGTTATTTTGGGAATGGCAACACTTTCCCCCTGCAATTTCGGTTTGCAGTTTTAGCTGCTGCAAATTTTACACTTTTAAACATCTCACATTTTACATTTTTACACCGTTGGGTAGAGAAAAAAATGTACTTTTAAATGCAATTTGTTTGAAAGCTGTATGTCAATTTATTTTTGAGATAATAATTTTTTTTATAGCTTTTAGTACCAATTTTGTAACTGTGGGAACAGAATAACACCATTTTCTCTTAAAATTAAAAATAAAAATAAATTAAATTAAAAAATAGAAATTAAAATGCGCAACGTATTCTCATGCAATTTCGGTTTTCGTAACTTTTGCTAGTGCAAATTTTATACCTGTGAACATCGATCATTTTAAGTTTTTGCACCGTCGTATAGAGAAAAATATGTACTTTTAAATGCAAGCTGTTTCAAAGCTGTATCTCAATTTATTTTTGAGATATAAATTTTTTATAATTTTTAGCATCAATTTTGTAATAGTGGCAACATAATCACCCCATTTTCTCTTTCAATGAAAAAAAATTAAAATGCGTATACTCTTTTAAAATATCGTCTTTTATAAAATCCAGTGAATTTCGGTTTTATTCCGTTTAATAGATTGGATGATTGAGTTTCATAGTATTTTGTTAATTTTAGCTTAAAATAATATTTGTTTGAGTAGACTGACCAATATAAGATGCATTTTTTACTGTAACTAATTTTGTAGATTTATTATAAATCAATGAAAAATTCTTTTTTTAAAGATTTTCTTTCGTCGAGTTTCGACTGGTTCCACCTCGTTTAAATAATAGTTAAATTAACAGTTAAAGTAATATGTTTTTAATTCAGGTTCATCATTTAAAAAATATTAATTTAAATAAAAGCAAAAAAATGTTTAAATAAAAAAATGAACTACCTAAAAAAGTAAATATTCTTTTTTTTTTCTTCTAATTTGCTGAATCAAAATTAAAGTAAAACACCTGAAAAAGACAGATTTCAATTGTTAGCCATTTGTTTTAAACGGCTCTTAATTTTTAAGAATTCAAATAAGAGAAATGGTGAAAAAATTTATCATGAAGAAAAACGCAAGATCCATTAAAGACTCAAAGATCCATCTTTAAAATATCCCCAGTACCAAAATGTACTTTTTTTTTTTACCAATTATAAAATCATTTAATGTTACTTTACTTGTTATATCGAAAACTTTATGTATCTTGTCCTTTGCTTCACAGTTACCAAACAAAGTATCGATTTTTCTTGAAATTATGTCGCTTTCTTTTGATCTACTCATTTTATCCGTTAAGTAGTGTTTATTTGTAACTAACATCTGCATTTTGTTATCCCCACATTGTAAAATTGGACAATACTCTACGCCACTAATCACTATAAGTAGTAGGCACCATTAACCATTTATCTACCGACGGTACTTATAAGTACCATTAAAATTACTTCTTATAAAATTCTTTTAATACGTCAGTTAGTTGAAATACTGTTCAGAATATGTTACAGATACATTACTTTATCTTTTCCAAAGGTATTACTGATTACAGATAACAAAGATATTTTTAAAAGATGATTTCTTTTGCCTTTGTATTTTTTCAGCTTTCTTGGCGCTGAGGGAAGAGGGGTGGGGATTTTTCAATTCGAAAGTATTTCTTTATTTATATTCTATTCTCTTATTTGTACATTTTATAATTCTACAAAATACTAAGAAAACGATTTAAAATAAAAGATGTGAGTATGGTTATAAATATTGCACAAAATCCCTGTAAATTCAAATTTAATTAAACCTACTAAATTCTCCAATCATTCTGAAATCCTTCAAAAATTTATTAAATGATTATGTAAATCTTTTAATTTAGTTTAAAACAATTTACGCAAAATACTTTAGAATGTAAAATTTTCATAAAATCATAATTTGGTAGATAAAGGGTTAACAGAAAACTAACAGTTGAGCTGTATCTCCAAAAATCAAACTCTAGAGTACTTATCATGTTCATCGTCTTTTCAATGCCTGATGTTGCGATGGAAACAAATACTTTACAGCATTGGCATTTATGTTACTGTTTTAAATTACAACATCCTGAAGTCAAGACTTTATTTTACCGCAAAGTAAGTGAAATTAGGAAAAAAAACTGGAGATTAAAGAAAGACAAATTTAACTGTTTAAAATGTGAATTTTTATTTGATGGAGTTAATCAAATTGACTTACTGAACGCCTTATACGACATACGACATGATTTCAAACAAGAAAGCTGTAGAAATGCGTTTTACTGTATTTCGATGCTTCTCAATAATATTTCTGGACCAATCACTAACAAACTTTAAATGAAATTTCGGTTTTACAATTTTCGGAACTGCAAATTTTTCAACTTCAAACTATCACACATTTTAAATTTTTACACCGTAACGTAGGGACAAAAATGCACTTTTTAATGAAATTTGTTTCATATCTTTATCACAATTTTTTGTTAAATTATTATTTTTTTTTAAAGTTTTAATTGCTCTTTTTGTCATCGTGGCAACAGAAGTATTCCCTTTTTGGACACTAAGCTTGGACCAATCAGAAAACGAAAAAATTAAAACACAGAAGTATTCCATTTTTGGACAATAAACTTGGACGAATCAGAAAAGGAATAAAATAAACCAACTTTATTGCGGAATTCAACCAATAAAAAGATTCAGATATGGTTTAGATTTCACAATTCTCTACCGAGAACAACAACTATTTTTTTTCCAAATAGTTACAAAAAAATGTAGTCCAGTGAAGATTTTTTGGCTCAGTTTTTTTTAAATTAAAGCGTCCTAATGTTTTTATTTTGATTATTAAACCTTATGTTTTCATTCAGATATTTAAAATTCTATTACTCTAGACAAGAAGAAAAATCAATGAGATGGTTAGAATTTTACACAATTAAATTGCTGCTTTTTATTTAAATGTACAATTTTATGACTTTCTTTTAACAGCTAGTCTCTTTGGGTAAAACCGGATATTCTACGTGAGATATCAGAAAACGATAATTAAGATCCATAAAAGAACGCTTAAATAAAGGAATCCGAACTTTTGGAACAAGTATGATTATGATTTTTTATGAACCTGAAAACAGATGTGAAATACATTTCAGTAATATCTTATACTATAATGAAGATAATTATCTTTTTACTTTTAAGTAATAATTCAATAGATTTCTTATTGAAATATTATTAGTGTTATTTCTTATTTAAAGTCTTAAAGGAATATACATTGTTATTTTTTAAAGAAAATCTAAACTTTTAAGACTTTTAAACAAAATATAACCAGCAAGTCTGCTTATTAAAAAAAAGAAGTCTCTTTTTTCACTGTGTAAATTTAAGTACATATATATTTATTATTTAATTTTACTACACAAATTGTTTATGCTATACATATTATTATAGTTTTTAAAAATTATTATTTTTTTAAATCCTTGGTTTTCTATGTTTTTCCTTTCCCTTTTTATAAAAATTAAACATAAAAAAGCAGTAGTAGCATGGATTGGATAACATATTCAATTTTTATGCTCTTCTATTTCATGTAACATAATAAAATACTGATACTATTTAACGTTGAACGACACAAACGACACCATAATCATTTTTAAAACCCTTATCTCAGAAATTTATTATTTTCTCAGCTCCTGAAATTTTCTTTTTCACATTTTATCTTGGTTTTCTATTCGTCGCAAAGAATAAGTAGGCCATTACTAAATTTCTTATTTCTTTATAAGTACTTGATAGCAGTAAATGTCTTTGAAATTATCGGCATTTACTGGTATTGAGTATTTATTAGCAATAAAAAGTTCGTTGTCCTATTGATGATATATATCCCACAGCATTTTTTTATTATTATTGAACTGTTAATGAACATGCATAATACAATGGACAGTTAATTCAAAGCTGTCGGTGGTGGAATATTTTTTTTAGTTAGAAATTCAAAAATAGTAAAATAATATTTCTGTGACTTATGACATCGTGTGCTTGACATTCATTTACTTTATTTTATTTTATTTTATTTTGTTGTTTATTTTTAGCTGATTCCAAACAGTGACTGAAATGAACCATTTTTGGAAAATAGCTCTACATTAAAGTTCCCCTCTTTGCAGGTGAGGACCCCTGCAATCTAATGCTATGGTGAGGTTACTTTCTATTATCTAGTTTACGTTTCGACACTTTTATTTATTTATTTATTTATTTGAATTGAATAACAGGGTATATCGCTACAGAGCCCTTTTTTTTACTTTTTGATTTTGGTTGCAGATTTTTTTAGAATGACATTTTAATTTTAATAGCCAATTTCCAAAGTGAAAGTAACTTTACAAACGATATCTGCAATCAAAATCAAAAAAATTTAATAGAATTGATGTAGAGATGAACCACAACTAGGGAATGCAATATATATACTACACATACATATATTACATACATATATATATATATATATGTATATATATACATATACATGTAAATGTCGAAATTCCAATGAGATAATAGAAAATAACCTCACCATAGGCTTAACATTAGCTCGCGAGTGTACTCGCCAGCAGGGACACGAGCCTTAAAAACTAATTTCTTTTTGCTACTGAACCCTTTTGCTACGACTGAACATTTACTTAGGACGTACCTATAGCAAGTTTGCAATTTCTGTGAATTTTTATATTCTACCGACTTAGTTCATACCGATTTTGCATTGTATCCACGGATTTTAGTTTTCTGCTTAAACAACCTAAGAGAGACAATAACTAAGTGTGTTCTAAACTACTTTTGACTTTGTATAATTATAAACAAAAATAAATATAAGAAATGCATTAAACATTTGAATTAAAATACAAATTAATGTAAGAAGAAAAATAATTAAATGTAAAAAACAATTTAGTAAACACATTAAAAAATTTCTATCCCATAATGCTTAAATGTAAAAAACAATAGAATTGACGCAGTAAAAGCTCAAAGATACCATGGACTTTTTGTTGATAGCCATAGATTTTTATTTTCTCAAGTATTGTTGTAATAAATAAGTAGAAAAAAAGTACTTTTACTATTAAAAAAAAGATTAGTGGTATGTTTAATTAAGCGTAAATTAAACATAAAAAGAGACTAATACAAATATCATCTTCAATTACAGTTGAATAACACTACTCAAAGGGTACGTCTTGGAATCGTTTTGGTAATCGAAAAAAATTTTCTTTTCTTTTCAGAATATTTTGCTATAAAGCTTTTGCCAATCTTTTTCCGATATCTTTGGCTATTTAGACAAAAAGTCAAAGCAACAGTTTGAAAAGATTTAGACGGATTTACACGTTTCAGACACAGGAGATTCCGAAAAACATATTGTTAAAAAATACCGGGTTTTTTTTTTTTTTTTTTTTTTTTTTTTTTTTTTTTTTTTTTTTGAATGTTTGCCCATTTGTCTGTAAACGCTCTATCTCCCGAACAAACTTAGATAGATACTTGAAATTTGGATGTATTTCGTGTGTAAGAATGGGAAATTAAATATCAGAAACCTGAAGTATCCGGTTTATAATCCGTCGGAACTATTTTTTCGAACTTTCGAAATATTTGTGCTGATGAAATGTACATAAAAATTTACGATTTTTATTTTAATTTTAATTTAAGTTGTTTTATTAAAATGAAATAAAAAACAAACATAAATTTTGCATGGAATGGAGTCGAGTTTAGTTGGCGAGATATTTGTAATCCTATTTTCAACATTCTTCTATTTTTCATGACCCAGTATTTCACTGAAATTTCAATTCAAATGTATATTTTAATTGAAAATATAGAAACTTCACCGGAAGCAGTTAACTCTTAGTTATTAGGTTTATCATTTTTCCATTTATAAGGATGCTTCTTTTAATACTTGATTATTTCATTGACCAGAAAATTATCGCCGAACTTTAAAATTAAATGTCAATAATGGCTTATCGTAAATGTGAGATCCACTTGACGTTAAACACGTTACATGTGTCAGTATGTTATCAAGGGATTTTTTATTTATTTTTTATTTGCATTTTTATTAACCTTTTACTAAGTGCCTTTTTGTAGTTATTTAAAATAATAAAAAGAATACTGCCCAGTTAAACTGATGGCATTGAGCTCACAGGCTACGCATACTAATTGTACATTACAGCTTTATATTTTCAAGGGTTAATTCCGTTCGAAAAAGAAATTAAGAAGGGGAAACATCTCTCCCCTTTTCCCTTTTTTATACTTAATCATTGAACCTCCTAAACTATCAAGAACATGCTTTATCATATAAAAAATCGATATCCAAAATTCAGAGCAAATCGGATAATTCTTAATAAAAACTCATTTAGCATTTGAATAATTTAAGAGGAGTTATCCCCCTCTTTTATACTTAACCATTAAACTTCCAAAACTATTCAGAGATTTGCACGAAATCTGACAGTTCTTCTTCAAAAACCAATTTATATAAATTAAGGGGAGGGGCATTAGAACTCCCTTCCCCCTGTTTATACTTATTCAATGAACACCTAATAACAGTCACGGAATTGCCTCATCAGAATGATTCTATATCTAAATTTTCAACGAAAGCTTAATTCTGCATGAAAAACCCACTTATTTCTATTAAGAGGAGGAGCATGAGTCCCCCCTCTTATGCATATCAAATGAACTCCAAAAACTAATCAGGGAAGCACCTTGTAAGGATATACCTATATACAAAATTTCAAGTGGATCGGATATTTTTGTCATGAGTTATCGCGTTACGTACGAACATATATACAGAACGGGCGGGCAGATAAGCTCTCAGGCTATGATAGCCTGTGAGCTAAAAAGTATTCCAATTTGTTGATTTACGAGTATTTTGGCGATTTATATAATTTATAGAAATGAGTTGAGAGTATAATAAGTTTTACACGCAAGTCAGTAATAGAGAATTACTATGTATTAAAAATATTTAAATATACGCTTAAACATTATTTTGGAATTGCAATACATTCTAGAAATAGTTAACGCATGCTTAATTTTCATATTTTACATTATGCATATGGGTAAATATTACCCCCCCCCCCCCCCCAGTGACTACTATATTGCTGTGTTTGGAGACTCGAATTGCGGATGTTAAGAAATAGTCCTATTGTAAAGATATAGATATAAATATTTAAATATAAATGTATATAAACATAGATATTTTTATGAACATATTTTACAATATTTTTCTGTTGAATATATAATAAAAATTCGAAATTTACTCAGGTAGTAATAATACGGATTTACCTGCAACAATGTCAGATTATTCTTAAATTTCTGCTATGAATTTTATGGTATGTTTTCCAAGTTAGATTTGCGTGTTGTAACCTGAGATCGAAGAGATCATAATTAAAATTACAAGCTTTATATATTATTAATTTATTCCAAAAAAAGAGGGAGAATCATTTTTAAATACAAATTAGAGAAATTTGGAAACTTCAGTGACCTTACCTATTTTTCTAAGAATATGTTTTCTGTAGGTTAGTCTTTAAACAATAACTGTATAGAAAATTTATTATAAACAAAAGTGTACTAAAAGTATATGACAACGAATAGTTTTTCGTAAACATGAATACGTGGAGAAAAATAGTCGCCGAGTAATTTCTTATTAAAAAAATATTCATATTCAAAGGATTAAATATGATGTATCTTGTTTATTTAGATAGGTTACAGACTTAAAATCATAATTAGAACTTTGTAAAATTTTAACAGACTTTAAACAGAAATGTTTATCAGTTCATTTGTAATGTGTAATTAATATATGCCCATACATAACTTTTAAATAGATGATCCAATTAACAAAAATCTAAATTATTCGAAAAGTCCCGTTACGTTCATATTCCGTATGCAGATTATAGAAATAATAGACACAGAAATAATTCATTTATTAATATTTTTAATTTTGTATTGTATTTATTAATTTTTGGGCTTTAATTTTTAAAAACTGAAATCATCGCGAAATTTTAACATGGTCTCAGTGTAGCGTACACTATTTTATGTTTAAAAAAATAACCTTATGGTGTTATACTTTCTTTTACGTGAAATATAGTTATATATCATCGATATTTTAATTATAATATTTTATCATCAGTTGTAACAAATTTTACTGTATGAAAACATAAATAATCTCTTTGTATATTTATAAAACATAAAACCTTATGAATTAGAAAATATATTTTTAATTTATTATTACTTTAATATTCAACAAAGCAAATAAATAAATAAATAAATAAATAATAGTAATTTTTTATCTTTTCATGGAACCTATATTCTGCAATTTGAATGTTTCATTCAATTCAATAGACTGTTTATTTAGCGGTGAATTATACGTATTACATACTTATATCTAATGGTAATATTATAGTTTGTTAGAAAAATCCTTTAAGCATTAATGTCACTCTAGTACGAAAAAGTATTAAAAAAAAATATATTGACTATTTAATAAATATTTAAATTGACGTAAATGAGAAATAATAAAATGTATTTGAAACGTTGTATCTATAAATTTATATATTATAAATTAAGTAAAAAGATGAAATTATTCCCTGTAAATAAATGAAATTGGGTTTCATATTTTGAAAATTTTGTTTTTACAATCTGCAATGCTTCGTCTATTTAAAAAAAATACTTAAATAAATTCTTTATAAACTAGGTGAAATGAATTGTACATTACTATAAATTATTTTTTTATATATCGTCTTTTTACTGAATATATAATTGAACCAGGTTTATACGGAATCGAATATAAGAGTTTAAATAGCTATTTTATTTTTAAATATTCATGAAATAAAGCGCTTGAACGTGATAATTATATCAAATGAAATTTTTGATAAAATTACAAAATATATTGAAAACTGTATAATATTTTAAAGCTATTTGTAAGCCCGTCACATTTTTTATCATATTACTTTAAAGTCTAGACGATATATATTTTATTATTTTCGCCTTTTTAGTCCCCTTATGCAGTCTATGTCGCAAGAGATAAATGTTTAATCTATATTTTTTAAATTTTCAAGAATTGTGAAGCCAATTGAAGAATAAGCATATGTTCAGAAAAAATAGATCGCATAGTATGTGTTTTCTGTGATATAAATTTTTAAGTGAAGTTGAAAAATAATTATTTAAATCAAAGGATTAAAAAAAAAACTTCATTTAAACTTGTATCAAAAATTATGTTTCTAAGTGTGTATAGAATATATTTCTTAAAATTAAAAATATTTTAGGTAAACGTTCAAAGAAAACATAGATTAGTCAAGATTTTAGTATGAGAAAAAACACATTAAATTTTAAAAATCAATTCATTTAAAATAAATTATTTTATTGTTACAATGTGGTTAGTTTTTCAATTTCAATTTCAAATAAATAGAACACACTGAGATTTAGATTATTTCAAGAATAAAATCTTAAATGCATTTTGCACTTATTTATTTTCTAATGTAAAATATAAGAAATATTTAAATAATGATCAATTTGAAAGAAATGAAAAATCAGATAATTACGTCGAGTTATAAACATACGAGAAACCATTAATAAAAATTAAATTTATTAACAAGTTTCTGCGTTTTTAAAATTGTAATATTTCTAATGAAACAGTTTTATAATCCAAGTTCAACTGATTTTGAAAACAAGTTAATAGATTCTTTCTCATTAAAATATTTCAAAAGAGTGCTCTAAATCTACGCTTTAACTTTACAAAAAATACTTTTGTTTTAAGTTCCTTCTTTTTTTTCGCTTTTTTTTTTTTTTTTTTTTTTTTTTTTGTCTTGCACAGAAACTATTTTCTGAAAAAAAAAATCTCAAGCTGATAAAAAAAGGAAAGTCAAAACGCGAAAAACAATAAAATTAAAAACGTGAAGAAATAATGTTAATTAGAATTTTATGTTTTAAAAAAATTCAACGCATAACTTTATATACGGATTTCATCAAGGTTTTTTTTTCTTTTCTTTTTTTTCTAGAAAATAATTACTTACATTAACGAATTTGTATCAGTTGAGCAATTTCAGTAAGACATATTTTAATATTTTGTAAAAGTAGATTATATGTTAAATGGGAAAAACACATGTAAATATTAATCAATTTTGAGTAATTTGTATTTCATTTCAATAAAATGCACTTTAAATTCCATAAAAAAATGCAGCAGAGTCAAGTTGAATAAAAATCTCAGTAATTATTTATAATGTAAATAAAAAGAAGTGTTTTAAAGAAATGTTTTTGTATCCATAAACTCCTGAATACAGAAAGCTGAGTTGAGGAAACCATCTGTAACAAGAAATGTAAAATTATGGTGGTATAAAGTGTGATATTTTTGTTCGCTATCGAAATTTTTTCAAAAATAGGCAAAAATCTAATAGATATAAAGATATTTATTATGCGATAATTTTTCAATCACTTTTGTAGAAATAATGGAATTGCTTTAAAAATTCGGAATATAAAATTGAAGAAGGGAATGTTGATTATAGAGACTTAAGTCTATTTTATTATTACTAGTATCTATTTTAAGGAAAAGGGTTGTATATTTTATTTCAATAAAATGCTCTTTAAATTCTACATCATAAAAGTGATGCAGAGTTAAATTTAACAAAACTCTCAGTAATTGTTTACAATCTGATTTAGAAGAAATGTTTTAGCGGCGAATTTGTATACATTAATTTTTGAAAATATAGGAAACTGTGTTAAGACAACGCAAACACTCTATAAAAAGAAGCGTAAAATTACGGTGGTAAAAGATGGCATTTTGGTTGGCTATCATTTTTTTTTTCAAAAATAGACAAAACTCTAATATATATATATATATATATATAAATATATATCTATCTATCTATATATGTAAATTATTATACTATAATTTTTCAGCCATATTTGTAGTAATAATTAAATTGCTTTAAAAATTTGCAATACATTATTCAAAAGAGGAAACTGATTATAGAAGCTTCACTCTATTTTATTATTACTGGTATATATTTTAATGGACTAAAGTTTTAATTTCCTTTCAGTAAAACGCACTTTATGTTCTATATCATAAAAATGGTGCAGAGTTAATCTAAATGAAAATCTTAGTAATTGTTAACTATCTAAATTATAAGAAATGTTTTAGAGGAGCATTTCTATCCAAAAATTTCTGAATACAGAAAGCTGTGTTTAGGAAACACTCTATAACAACAAGCGATAAGTTATTTGGTAAAGCGTAACAATTTTGTTAGCTATCGATTTTTTTCCGAAAATAGACAAAATTCAATAAATATAAAAAGAATCATCATGCGATAAGTGTCTCAGTAACATTAGTAGTAATATTTGAATTGCTTTAAAAATTTGCCATACAAAATATAAGAAGGGATTTTCTGATTATAGAGGTGCGGTGTCTAGAAGTGTATAGTGCATAAATCGCACGTATCCGTAATCAGCGCGTTAGCTAAGACGTGATTAAAAAGGGGTGGGGGTCTGGTTCATGTTTTCTTCCTCTCTCTGGAGCAGAAAGATAAATTAGTGCATATTATCTCATTAGATAATGTGTTTCATATTAATCTGTTGTAATAACTTCAATTTATGCAAACAAAAGAATATGATGATGAAAAAATCGCGTGTATAACTAATGCAATATTAAATATCATGTTAGCTTCATATTTGCAAATAGGATGAGCGAATGTTGAAACACTTATTTTAGTTACAGTTTAGTATTTCGGAAAAACTGCGAAAGGGCCTCAAAACTAAATGGGATTTTTGAGCAGAGTTGTATTCGGATTTTTCGGAGCATAAATTCAATTAATGACCTTGAAACCTATTTCAGGAGAAGCTCAAAATGTTTTAAAGAGGGGGAGTATGACCTCCCCTAGCAACCTCTTAGCTGAAGGCCGTAATTCTTTAGAATCTGTCAAAAATGTTACATTCTTTTAGACGGCACTGCCATCGAATTTATTGCTTGAAAGTGTAAATAATAAGCGCCAATGACGTCATTTTAAATCATGTATTGTAAAATGAATTAAAAATGCATCCCTGAATTAATTTTAAATAATTTTCATTCATTCCTAATGTGTTCAAGATTACGATATAAATCTTTATACTTCTGTGTTGCGTAAAATTTATCTTTCAAAGAAAAGTTTCTTGTAATTTAAATTGCATCATAGATATCTAAAAGCACACTGGATTTCTATCCATTCGGAGTAAAAAACTCGATCATAGTGCCCTCTGGTGAAAATGTAGTATTTTGGATAAGGCTTCAATTGTTGTATTCCAGACTATATACTTCTAGACACTGTAATAGAGGCTTAACTCTATTTTATGATTTACTGGTATGCCTTTTAACGGAAAAAATTTTATGTTTCATATGTTCATAGAGCACTTTGAATTCTATATCATAAAAATGGTGTAGAGTTAAACTGAATAAAAATTTTAGTAATTGTTTACAACCTAACTTAGAAGAAATATTTTAGCTACGCATTTGTGTATATAAAACTTCTGAATACTGAAATCCATGTTTAGGAAACCATCTGTAACAAGAATTGTAAAGCTACGGTGTTAAAGCGCGGTATTTTTGTTGTCTATCATTTTTATTTCGAAAATAGACAAAATTCTAATAAATAGAAAACTAATTATTAAGCGATAAGTATTTCACTCACATTATTAATAGTAAATGAATTGCTTAAAAAATTTGCAAATATGAAATTCAACAAGTAGGAAATTGGATGTCAAACGTCTATACTAATAAAATCCGTGCGCCTCTGTCTGTCTGCTTGAAGCCGATTACAGTTCGCAACGCGGGCGAGTTGGAAGTCGCGAGAGGTGTCTTTCGATTGGAAAAATTCCGGGTAAGTCATTTCGGGCATTTTCGAGACCGTGGGATCAAAATTAAAAAACTTATGAATTAAAAACCCCTTGGGAATCGGAACGAAAAATATCTCAATTCCCTACGGAGCTCCGAAGCAGAACACTGCGCTACCTTGCGGTGAAGGAATGAATTTTTCCCCTTTGGCTAAAAGAAGAAACAGCCGAAAACCTCCATTTCTACCGGCGCTAATTGCATTTTTTCCCGCATCAATTTTTTTGACTTGCCGTAAAATATTTACCGTAGTTTTCGCTAAAATATTGAACTTAGAAATAAAACAGGACTATCGAAACTTTTTTTTTTGCGCGTTTTTTTCTTAAACCATCATGCAGACAGTTTTTAAAGTAGAAAAAACTGATTACATATTCAGAATCTGCGTAAAAATCTGCTTCTGATGAACTAAAAAATACGAAAAAATGTCTTATGGGCGCGTAGTACCCACCGTGCAAAACCAAATATTTTTAACGGGACTATGGGCGCGAAGCGACCATAGCGCCAATCCACAATCTTTTTATTTCAAGTGCACGTGGCCCACAGTGCGAAATCACATATTTTTAAAAAGACCATAGCTCTTTAATTTACTTTTTTTTGTGCTTGAGGATTCGAACACCAAGACTTGCTTATTAAATGATTTTTTTGCTTATTATATACTGCTTAATACCGAGGTTCGTTTGTAAAAAGTGGCCCAGCTAGCGGGCGTAGCTCGCTAGTAGCTAATAAGATGCGTTCGTATTATAATGGAGTTTCGAAAATAGTTCGAACTTGGCATAAAATTATGTTGTATTTTGAATACAGTAGAGTATCTGAAATCTTTTGTGTGTCCCTGTAATTACTATCAGCTTTCTGTTACACAAGAAGAAAAATGTAGTAATCTTCAGCAACGTACATAAGCTTCATAAAATGTGAAATAGTTTAATGTTATTAAAAGCGACTAAAACAGTGTTTCGTCCTTATCATTATGTTATGGAATACTTTTGTGAGGCCCTGTAAATTACTAAAAAATATTCTTCGCACCACACTTTGTACGTAACGTATGTTTTAATACATATACTTCAGAGATGCATATTAATTTTATTATGTTCGAAAGAGTGTAACATCATTAAAATGCACCTGGAACTATTTTCCCCCATTGATTGTAATTTAACGGAGTATTTTTATTGTTCCTGTGATTAAACTATGTATCCGATTTTCATAAAATTGGAAACGACTCGACCATTAAAAGCATAAACTTTCAAATCATCCAGGAGGACATTTCAGTGTTCCAGGGGGGGGGGGGGAAGGATGTCCCTCCCTTAACATTCTTCTAATTTCAACACTCAACGTGGGAGGAAAGATTTTTCCCAGTTCAACCCTCTACTCATATTTGAGATAGTAAAATTTGTGTCGCATTGCCCTGATGAATTTAAAGGAATTTTGCTATTTTTACCCTTTTGTTTCTGATTAAAAATAGTTTATCATTCTTTAATGCTAAAATTACTGTCCATTATTCAGCGATTAAACATAGGAAAATTTACATTTTCAGAGTGCGGATTGAAAAAATTACGTTTAAGTACAAGCATCCGCTATTCGGGGGTACTCATTTTAGAGATTTTACTGTATAATTAACGGGTATAAAAATGTGTATTAAAATTAATGTGAACTGTCATGGCGTTTCAGTTGTGTATTTCCTTAAACGAGTATAAAGAATAATGTTTCCAAGCATGAACTAAAAGATAGATATATAGTCTGATTATTGCTGCTAGTGAATAAAAGAACAAAAAGTTACAACATTCTTTCTTCAGTCATTAACCCCTTTCTTAAGTATTTAACATAAATTCCTATCAGTTAATTTACAAAAAATGCCGGTAATGTTAATGCTTAGATGAATTCTTCGATATTCTTTTGGGCTGTATTAAATAGTGATAAGGTGTGAATTTGTGGGGATTTTTTTTTTCGTTGCTTTGTACAAAAAGTTGCATAAAATCATGCCTGCCTGGATTTAAATTAATTCTATTCATTGATTTTTAGATTTTTCAAGCCTTTATTTATTTTCGGTATTTTTCTCCGTGAGATCTATTATTTTTTCTTAATTTAAGATTCGTGTCACAATGTATATTTAATTCGTAATTATATCAATTCGTGAGCCATGCATACCTAATATACTTTGTTGAAGTCGGATTTAATATAAAAACAAGTAAATTAAAATATGATTATCTAAATGCGCTTTTAATTTCAACTAATTCAGAGATATAGATACCTTCCATCTATTTGGTGCCCTAAAATAGATGACGGCTGTCTCTTAAAAGTAATCTTACAGAGAAAAAAAATGATATCAGGAGTTTTTCTGTTATTCCAGATTTTATGTTCAGATCTGAACGATGAATGGCATTCTCAGCTGACTTGAGTCAAAAATAAAAATAATCCAGCAATGGTAGGGATACTAGAGAGCTAAACCTATGGAGTGTGTCTCATTTTCTTATGTAAATTGGCTCGATTTCCGATTCCTTTGGATATTGTTGGCGTTGGCGAAACTTTCTTTTATTAGCATATACCGGGAAGCGGCAATATTGACAATCACAAGTTCATATCTGAAATTCCAGAATTAGTTAAAACTTGCTTCACATATTAAAAATCAATCGATCTGTCAAGTCATTTCTAGGTGGAAAACATCTTAAAACATGATTTTACTGGTATGACTCGTAGGTTTACTATTGTATTTTCCTGCTCTCTGTCCTCCATATTTTCATATTTGTGGGTCCAAGAATACACAATATTAAACCTACGAGTCTATAAAAAGAAGAGAAAAAATAGTGTATTTTACGAAAACTCATTTATTTACTAATAAACTAAATAGGAATAATAATATATATTTATATTTTAATATTTTTCAGTATAATTACTTCATAATTCTCACTTTTTATTCATCAGTTTAATTGTATTTGCATTTTATTTAACGACTTTTCTAATTACATCTTTTCATCAAATTAATTTTAGTTTTTAGGGAGTCGGAGGTCTATTGAAGTCATGACACTCTTATAGATTGGAATAAATCCACACCTAATTAAATTTAAAAAATTAAATTTTAAATATTTCCTAAACCAAAATTTTGCATGTGACTGTTCTTAAAATGTTCCTAAATTATCAATTTTAATACAGTGAAACCTCCAAATAAGGGACACCTCTATTTAAGGGACTAAAGTTCTGGTCCCATATATATGTCTTATTTGGAAGTTTCACCGTAATAAAATCCCCGAATAAGGGACACCTCTATTTAAGGGACAAAATTTCCGGTCCCTTAGGTGTCCCTTATTTGGAGGTTTCACTGTATAACCTCTTAAACCAAAAAATTATTTCTTATTGCACTTTAAAGGTAACTGACTCCTTAAGACTATAGCATATAATTACCTATAAAAAGTTTAAAAAGAAGGATATTTTAGAGCATTTTTTTTCTTTTTTTTTTAAGAAAAGTGAAATTATCGAAAGTCTAGATTTTGTAAACTCTCAGATACAGCTCTAAAGTAAAAAGTAGCAGTATTTATTCAGCTGCAACACTGATCTTGCTGAGTAAACACAGACAATGCTTTTATAGTACAACGTCACGATGAATAATCTACGCCTGAATATTATTATAGTTTCTGAAGATGAAGACTGATAAGGTAAAAGTAGTTTTATTGCCGTGACATTCAAGGATATTAAAAGATAAGTGATATGTATGTAGTTTCGAATTAATTAATTTTAAAATAAAATAGATGTTTTTATTTTTGTAGAATATTTTTTTTAATTTCAACATCAATATTTATTTTATAGTTACGCACTTTCTAAATAAACGTCTAAATGAATAGTCCTGTATAAACCTGTCTTTAACTCGCAGATAAGTCATATGTATTTAGAACCAAAAATATTATTTACTATATGAAGAAAAATAATTTCAACTTGGACTATGAGATATACTTTATTAAATAAACGTTCTGGTTCTAAATGATTTTTAACCTCTTTTCAATATTTCAATATGCAGCATTTATAATTTTTTAGAATTTTCGATGCTCTAAAAATATGTATAGATTTCCAATACGTACAACTAATATTTAATATGATAGCCACAAACTAGGAAGATCGCACGTTAGATACAGAATATACTTGTACAGATTATTCTTGTAGATATCCGCATCAGACTAGTTAACCCTAACACCTAAACCGGTCTGTACTGCTTTTTCAGTTCGTATTATCCCTATTTTCTTTTTTTGTAGTTTATTGGATTCTTCTGGGCTTCACTTTAAATGTTACGGATTCGAGAGGATTAAAGGTTGGGATTTAATTCTGGCTGATTTGGTCCATGTTTTTCTCGAGTTTTCAAACAAAATTGTAGAATATTGCTTTCAGACGAAAAAAAAATATGTTTATTTGTTTATTTATGAGAGTTACAATGCTAACCTAAATGATTCATCGAGATTCAAATATTTGTTTATTTATAAGTATGCAACTTAATGTAACGGGTGATGCATAAAACGATATATATGCACACAAAGTTTTAGTACATACAAAAAACGTTCAATAGGTGCGATTTTTGTTACGCGGTGCGCCTCCCAATGGCAACCCAATTCCGTACATACGTTTAGTATATTTATGTCATTGATCGTCACAACAATTGCGATGCGTTCCTACACGCGAGCCACAAGTTGGGCTTTTAAACTTGGTGAGTGAATCTTGTCATGTATTCCTCGTCTTTGTAAGTTTCGTAGTGATTAATTTGGATTATCTCTGTATATATGTGTGTTTTTAACATAAAAGATAAACTTGATATCAATAGGTACATCGATAGATATATATGCAAATGATTTTCACATAATTTTATCAATTATAGATTCATTTTCTTCCATTTAAAATTTGTTTTTAAGTACTTTTGGTTCAGAGTGAAGTATGACGGATTATAGTCGGTTTTGGTGTGCAAAAATATTTTTGCCGGGTTTTAAGTTTCATATAACCCAATGATTGACTATAGTAGGACTTCAGTAGACTAATGTGGACTATAATAATAATGAGAGAATGTTGTAAAATTTTCATTTAATTCTGATGAAAATGTCGGTCAAACTTCCTTTGGTGACAATATGGCCGAAAGTGACCGATGATGGCATGAGTGAGTATGTGTTAGTAAATACGTGTAACTGATCTTACATGGTACTATGGTATTTTAAATAACATTTTATTTGTTTATACTCAATACATGAATAATTTATAAATGTTAGAAACAATTTAACTTCAGCATGTTACTCTAATATTCATCTTGCATAAATATTAGAGTCCTATCTTTATCCTAATGTGGACATTTTTTTCTTTCTTTGTACTTTTTTTGAATTTTTTTTTTAAATATTCGGAATAAAGAAATAAATACACTAATGTGGACTATAACAAGAAAGAGAGAGCGAAGTAAAATTTTCATTTAATTTTTATGAAAATGTCGTTTAAATTTCCTTTGGAAGCTTTATTTGGAGACAATATGGCCGAAAGTGACCGATGATCGCTTTAGTGAGTATGTGTTAGTAAATACGTGTAACTAATTTTGCATGGTACTATGGTATTTTCAATAATATTTCATTTGTATATACTCAATAAATGAATAATTTCTAAATGTTAGGAATTATTTAATTTCACTATGTTATACCAATATTCATCTTGTATAAATATTACAATCCTATCTTTATTCCAATGAGAGCAGTTTTTCTTTTCTTTCTATTTTCTTCTATTTTCTTCTTTATTTTAGAAACATTTCTTAAATATTTTAAACTTAGAATTAAATAGTTAAATTCGTTTATGCAAATTATGATTTTTTTAAAGGAACAAAATGGAAAATCTCTGTGAAACTCACTCTTATATAATAATAATAATTATAATTATAATAACTAATGTTGTCATCGCCTCTGACAATGAATTTTTCGTAAACTAGAGATTTTTCACTATTATTAAGAAATCTACTGCACACAAAAACATGATAATTGATAATATTATAGAGAAATGTTTGATAAACACACTAATACTTGCAGTTTTTAAATTAAATAATCATTTCATGAGATATATCAAACGCTAGAGCTGGGTAAAAATGCATTAGAGGAGCAAAAACTGTAAATAGGAGTTTAAATTTTTTTTCTAAAAATATACAATAGAAACTCCCGCTGTAACGACTGCATATATTTTTTAATTGATTAATTTTTGTGTGTTTATCTCCATTTTAAATTCCAATTTTCAGATTTTTGATAGACTTTTTACACATTTTAAAAAAGGTTGCTTCTTTTAAATTATTGCCAAAATATCAAAAAATAATATTTCTTTCACAATAAAAACTTATTTACAAAAGACTATCAAAAACACGAAAAATATCGAATGAGAATTAATTTATTATGAGTTAAAAGCGGGAAAATATTGAAAATTACATCATATAATTACATTTATATGCGATTAGTAGAATTTCAAAACAATGAAATTATTGAAATGCGTTAAATAGAAAAAAAAGTCATTTTTTAAAACAATATAGTAATATTGTAAGCAGTTTAAATTAAAAAAAATATATATATATATTTACATGTGGCATTTTACATTTCTAAATAATCTTTTAAGCTATTGTTTCCAGTTCTAAGGCTCCCAAATAATAAAAAAAAACTCCTTTCCATGATTTCGCAACAAAACTATTTTCAAATGAATATAAAATAAAAAGAGAAAGAAAACATTAAAATGATAAATTTATTAATGAGTGTTAAAAGCAGCAAGGAAAAGAAATTACCTCATATTTAAAATGACCAATAAATTCTTCAAAGTTTAGTCATATATGCATGTTTTTTATTTATAATTTTATTCACATATTGATCCATTGATGACTGATAATGTTATAAACAGTGAATTTCATTGCAATAAATGAAGAGTCAAATCAATGGGTTTTATAAAAAATTTCCGAAGGAAGAAATGAGACTTTTAGAATAATTTTAGACATGTTTTGATCTGGCCAAATTTTCGGCAACATTTTCGTCGAAAGTCCTATTTGAGAACTGAAGCGAAATTGAAGTTCAGACCTATCTCTTATATATACTTATATACAGATTAATAATAATTTATAATCGTAATATAAGATGTTTCATGTTAAATTTTAACAAAACATACTACTTTATACACTGCTAAGGGATTCTACATTACTTAAATAAAAATTGCGTGAAAATCGCTTCTTAAGAATAACGAATCCATTAAATTGTGATGTCGCTCTCCATTAACACTCTGCATATACTGATATCTACGCCACACCCTGTTTGCATATAATGATCCTTAAACAAAATATATCTTGAAAGAATAATGTGTAACATTGTAAGAACGAAAACACAGCATGTTATCCATAATTAGAAAACGAAAAAAGTCTATTGCATTTACTTAGGAGGGCTATAATAGCATTGATCACGCATATTAGTGATGTCGAGAATATCAATACACGAGAACTGAAAAACAATTTATATATTCATAAGACAGTTGCGTTTTATCAAATTTTCATAGTTTTAGAGATGCGGTGTTTTTAATTTCGTATCCATAGTAAAAAGAAAATAACAATCAACTAACTTTTTTTTTAAATTTAAATTAGCATTAGAACATTGTGAGTCCTTTGGACTTCAATCTCTGTATCATAATAATAATATAATCTACAATAATGTATAATAATATTATATAATAATTTACATTATACTCTACGACAAACAAGTAAGATCATATATTTTAAATATGTATTTTGTTTATAAAACGTCATTTTAATGATAAAACATTTAAAAAAATGTGTTTTTCCAACTCATTTAAATTCTGAAGATGGCTCAATGAAAATGAATTGAAATATACTCATTTTTAATATATTTTAAATGTTTTATTATTAAAGTGACGTTTATATGTCAAATAATTATTTATAATATAAGTTCTTACCTTTTCGTTATATAATAAATATTATTATTATTATTATGATATAGTAATTAATGGACGTAATCAAGACATACTGCTTTTATATTTCACATTGATTTCAATCTCTGTGTTTATTTTCCGATATATTTTTCCTTACTTTAAAATTAACTGATTTTTTGTAAAAATAAAATAAGTTGTTTTAAAGAACGATGTCATGTTCGGATATCTTTGGTACAATACTCCATTCATCGTTGTGTGTCCTGTATATGTACAAAAATGTTGATGTTGACATCAAAAAGAATATGTATGATGATAGGTGACTTTAAATTACAACGAAAATCTACTATCCAATATCAGATGCTGGAAAAATGACCCTGTACTGTGATTCCGCATGCATCGTTGTTGGTCCACATATTTGTTGAATAAAATTAATGTTAACAACAAAGATAACATATGAGGACCTCAGACGCCAAGGCAGTGTTGAATTCAAGGGGTAGCCCAGGGGTTGAATTCAGGGGGACAACCCCCCCCCCCCCAGGGAACAGTAAGATGCCTACCCCGGATTTGTGTTTTTCATGGTCAAAAAGTGTAATCCCCTCGGAACTCTATAATGAGCCACAGAATTGCCTCCAAGACAAAAGTGTATGAATTCAACACTGCGCCAAGAGGTATAAGGGACAAAAAATAGATTTGGAGTAAATTGAGTTCAAAGATAATTGATGTTCAATTTCAACATGAATAATAATTGACTGAACGGAAATTAGAAACTGCCTCTTGTTTTATTGTGGTTGTTAAACTCTTATTTCAATAAATGTGAAAAAAGTAGAGTACCATTTCAGTTAAGTTTATAATTAATCAATATTGATCATTATTCAGTAAAAATAATTGATCTGTAGAACACAACACATATTTAGAAAATCACTTATATTTGATTATCTGAAAAGACAGAAGCATATTTTCAAGTCGTCTGAGCAATTAGATAATTTTTTTCTTCAACTTTGTCATTTGTAACTCTTGGCTTCTGGGTCTTCATATATAATACAAATTCTTCATTCAATCACGGTCACGAAACACTTATAAAATAAACGCATAATTAAATATTTTTGAAATTCAATCCAATTATATCTATATTGTTTTTTTTTAAAGCTCATTTAAATTTATTTACAATCTATTTAGAAGAATGCTTAATTTATACATAAAATTATAAATATATGTTTTACTTTAAAGGGGATTTTGGACTATTCATTCTGCGAAAAATGACGAAAATATTGATTTTCCTATTTTTAGCTTAAAATATACTTCAATATCCCTAGTACAATCTGATGAAGTTTCATAAAGATCCGAGTATTATAAATACCATTTAAAGTGATTTTATTAGATCGCCTTCCTCTTAAATACTGCAATCTACTTCACTTAAAAGTAATTTTCTCAGTTTGTGTTTTTTCAACAATGGTTCAACAGGCATGTTCAAAATGATAAAAAAGTTATGTATATATTTAAATTGATTCGAAATTTTTTGGGTTGAGTCTCAACCTCTGACTGCCAAGCAAAAGGGCAAAATTGTAATGTTCTTTTACGCAATTCTGTACTACACTGTAAAAAAAAAAAAAAAAAAAAAAAAAGAAAAAAAGAAAAAAAAATCTGTAAAGGTACTGAAAATTTTCTAGGAAACTGAGATTCCAAGAATTTTTCATGTAACGATAACAGGAAAAATCCATGTAACTGATTCTAAAACTTGAGTTTTTGTTGTTACCGTTACAGGAAAAGTTCTTGGAATCCCAGTTTCCTAGATAAAGTGTAGTACCTTTACAGATTTTTTTTTTTTTTTTTTACAGTGTACTTGATTTTATATAATTTATAGAAATTGATATATCAGAAATTCATTAATAGACGATTACTAAGTATTAAAAATATTTAATTTACGTTAAAATTTTATTTTAGAATTGCGATGCATTTTATAATTAGTTTACACATGTTTTATTTTCAATTTTTATATTATACATATCCATGATGGGTAAGTACAACAGTGGCCACTACACTGTAAAAAAAAATCTGTAAGGTTACTAAACTTTTTCTAGGAAACTGGGATTCCAAGAACTTTTCTTGCAACGGTAACAGGAAAAGTTCATGTAATTGATTCTGAAACTTGAATTTTTGCTGTTACCGTTACAGGAAAAGTTCTTGGAATCCCAGTTTCCTAGAAAAAGTTTAGTAACTTTACAGATTTTTTTTACAGTGTAGTTTTTCCTTTTAATACGTATTTTTATTTCCATACTTGCATGAAATCATGTACATTGCCTAACTTTTAAACATAATTCTGGATGTACATTCATTCCACATATTTCTTTTTTCAACATTCAATATTTAGTCTTGGATTTGAATAGCATATTCAAAATAAAAATGTCTAGGAATGCTTAATATAGTAATCATTTTCAGTGATGTGAATATTCTTCTCGAATTTTGAAGTAAGTCACGCACTGAATAATATTAAAGACTGCTGAGCACTTTACATGCAGAAATTCGGAATTTATCGCTTAAATTTTTAGCTCGCTTGATGCAAATTAAGTATTGTTTTCTGAAAATACGACGAATTGTCTTGCAAGTAATAGCTACGAAACAAAGGATAAAATGTATTAATTTTTTTTTATTAAAAAAACTTAGTAGTGTAAGTAGGAGATTGTCATATGACGGTTTTTAAAATGTACTGTAGTATATATATATATATATATATATATATGAAGTTACTGATTTTTTTTTAGAAAACTGGGATGTACGTAATTTTGATGTTAATTAATTTTAGTAAGATTACTATAATTTTAGTAGAATCTTTTATAAAGCTACAGATTTCTGTAGTTTGAAAAAAACTACTTTTGTAGATTTAAAATATATTTTATTTTTCTTGTACTGTGTGCACATAAAATTTAAGTAAGCATACAAATTTCCGTAACTTTACACTTGTAGAATTACGGATATTTTTACAGTAAAATAATGCAAATTTCTGGTTCTTGATAATGTAATGAATTTCATTTTTACACTGTTTTATTTCGTGCGTTCATAGATATATCAAAACATAGCACCTATAATAGTCATTTGGTCCGTCCGTCTGTGTGGGTGTCTGTCTGTCTGCGGATAAAAAGCAAAAAATATCCATAAATGGTTTAAAATTTAATATATATAATTTCTGCTGAATTTTGTTGAGTCATTTCAAATTTTATGAAAAATCGAATACAAGTGTAAAAATATGTCAGCAACACATTTTTTCTTAATAGTAAATCCTACCATACATAACTAAATCAGTGATTTTCCCGCAATAGGAAATAATTTCAGGTTGACATCTGATTACGTCATATTTAAGATGGAGTTATATTATTTGCGTATTACTGAATTTAATACAATCTTAATAAAATTTGCATTCATGCGTTTTTGCATAAGATTGCAAACGTTATTCTACCAAGATGTGAATATTTATAAAAATAGTTAGAATAAGAACGTAACTCATTTAACATGTTGACATATAATTTCCAACTTTTGAAACTTAATTTGGCTTTTTTAAGTAAGGAAAAAATGTAATAAACTTTTCATTTACTTTTTGACATGCTAAAATCATAAAAAATACCGAAACAGATGTGTGCAATATGAGAATGCAACATGTTAATACATTTATAACTTAATTATAAATGGATAAGTTTATTCGAAGTATTTTTTCCTTGTCCTACCACAGGTAATAATTTGGCAAGTATGTCTTATGGTTACAATTTGTTTTACGGTTTACAACAACAATGAATTTAATTATGGGACAAACAATTCTCACCAAATTAGGACAACTGACTCAGAAACTCCAACAGCTAAATAATTAAAAAAGTAAAATGTAGAAAAGAAAAAGAAAAAAGTGTAATTTATATTTTAAAAATACAATTGAATTAGTTGTTTTTTTATTAATAATTAAATTATGATTACATAGTAAGAAAAATCTGTGAAGATTCTAAACTTTTTCTAGGGATTCCTAGAACCCCAACAAGAAAAATTCGTCTAACAGATACACATACGCATTATAAATCAAAACCTGTGTAAGGTTACAAAAAATCGTTTAGGAAATTGATGCTTTGAACTTTTTATATAATTCCGGCGCATGTTACAGATACAATAGTAGTGAAATTACTGTAATTTTAATAAATTATTTTTTAAAGCTACATGTTCTGTAGCTTTTCAAAAGCTTGTTTTGTAGATTTTCATCTTTTTATACTGTGTGTAGATAAACGTTTAGTATACATAATGATATCTGCAGAATTACAGTTTTTTTAGCATATACGCTTGCATATTTTAAAAAGAAAATAATGTTTAAATACTCTTCTATTTTTATTTTTATATTATGTTGCTATTTTTATAAAATAGCACGGCACAGATTAATTTTTCTAAAAAAAAAAATTCTGTCTCGGATTTTATAACAGGCATTAAATATGTACATGTATATATTTGTATAAGCATGTGATGACGTGATTTGTTTTTCTTTACCAATTTGCAATATAAAGTTTTTTGCAAAAATATTTCAATCATTATAGTTTTTGAGAGCAACGAACACGACGCATCAATCTCTATAAATAATGGCATTTATTTGTCTTGCAAATGTATTTTTATCGTTTAATGTTTCAATTGACTTTCATATATAGTTTTATTTATAATTTAAATTAAAAGTATGGTTTCGAAGAGAATGTAACACTCGCATACACAATTTTTATAGTAAGGTGTTCTGGTGTAATAACGCCAGGTGGGGTAATAACGGCAAGTGTTAATATTGCGCACAATCACTTAATAATCCTGTAAATGGCACCTTTGAGATCTGCGCAGAAGGTGTCTAGGTCATATGAAACATAAACAACAGTTTAAAGTCAATATGTTCCATTTATAGGCCTTATCGCTCTTAGAAGCAATTAAAATTAACGCTTGATCAAAAATTTGCGAGATAAGTTATGTGATGCGAAGGCTATAAATTTATCAGGAAATACTTTGTTTATTACAGAAATTTGTAGAGTATTTTATATACTTTCAAAATGTTGTAGAAAATTTTGGATACCTTCGCGAGATAGTTTGTAGTTTAAAGTGTATTGCGCAATAATGCCAAGGAATTTCAGTATTACCTAGTTTGATTCCTTACAGTTGCGGAACTATATACTCGAGAGCGTTTATTTTTTTTCGTTGTGTATGAGACAGCTTTATTGTCATTGTTGAAATGGTTAGATAAAGGGGAGGGGTCCAATACCCAAAACTATTTTTTTTAATATTAATGTAAAAAATATTTTAGACTCATATATAAAACGACGTCGAAATATTTCCGATATACCAACATTTTCAAAATAAGATTTCTATAAAATTCCAACTTGATTGTTCGATTGAGTCCTAAATGTTAACTTACTGCTTTCTCAGCGTTTCGTTTTTCAAAATTTTATAAATATAACCTATAACTGATGTGGCAGAAATTGTAACGTAAGAAGTATGAAACGATCTGTGAGATTACAAGATCAAAAGATGAATAAAAGGCGTAAATAACTCATAGGATATAGTTTGTGTACTAAATTTTTTGTACAAGACTATTATATTTAACAATCACTTATTTAAAAGTCTCTGGTGATAGTACTAGAGTTTCAAATAAACAAATTTTGATAGTGTTTGTAATTAAAGCGAAAATTACATGTTAAACTATAAAAATTGAAAAAAGCAGTGGTTTGTTGGCCCGGTAACATCAGTTAAGTCCCCACACTTCGTTTAAATTTCAATATTTTTACGTGTTTTTTTTTTTTTTTTTTTTTTTTTTTTTCACAAGATAGTTAAGGACGATCCACAACCGGCCTAGGTTTTACTTTTTCGATTTTTTTATATAATTTTTATATTACGATAGTTACAATTTCAGAACCGGTTTAAACCGGTTTCGAAAGTTAAAGTATTTTTTTTTTTTAATCTGAAACTAAAACTGAAAAAGTAAAAACTAAGCCGGTTGTGGATTATCCTCAGCCATCTTGTGGAAAAAAATCATGTAAAAATATTAAAATTTTGGCGAGTTATTTAAAAAAAAACGCCCTCATAGACTTTACATTATCATCCGGGTCTTTTTTGTGCCTAGTGTGGGGCCTTAACCTTTTAAACACCGCACTATAATCGAAAGGTAGCACAAACTATTTATTGGTAAAAATCATATTAAAACACAAATATAAGCACTATGAGTAATTTTTTTTCTCGAAAATTTTTTTTTTGTGTATGATTTCTACCATGTTCCAAAAATGGAACATCGGCGGGAAACACTTAGTTTTTTTACATGTTATCATAAAATGCGATCAACGACATTTAAATTAAAATCTTTATTTCTGTGCAATTTTTGTTCTCACGATTATAAGTAATGTATAAGCATTTGTCAATAGTAACACAGGTTAAGAAAGTAAATAGCCGGGCTTCGCCCGCCTAGCTTTCGTTTCACTCAGCATTTCAACAAGTATTCCAGCAAAAGTAGTAAAATAAAGCTTATACAAAAAAGCTTTACCGCTTACTTAAAAAAGCCGCTTACCGCTTACTTTACAATTATTTATAAAAGTTAAAAAAAGAAATATGTACAAAAAGATACTAGAAAATAACAACAATAATAAAAATGTCTGTATTCACAGCAAAATAATCAAAATAATCAAAATGTTAAAAATACAAATAAGAAAAAAATTTATCAAAAACTTTAAAAAAATATTTATATATGTATATGTTCTTTAATTTTTGTGTCCTATTTTTAATTTATTGTAGATGGTAGTTAGGAAAGCATTTCGCATGTAGTATTTTCACACTCAAAACATTTTTGTAGTTTTCTTTTTGCATACAGCACATTGTTCTTGTGTTGATGGCATAATATAATTTAATTGACAAATGCCAATGCATTCCTCTTCAGAATCATCTGATAATTCATTAAAAAAAAATTTGTGCCTCTTCTACCGTTCGAATCGGATTTAAAAGAGACAAGTCGTCTGTCTGACGTATCCTAACAAACTGAAGAAAATCATAGAATAAATTGTAATAATAAAAATTCCTTTTCACACTATTTTTTAAAGTCTCCTCTTACATTCTAGCTTATTTGAATCAAACAATGTCTAACTACCAACAAACAGGCATGTTTACGCCGTCAGTTGTGAGTAATCCACTTCTGAAGAACGAGCGTGTGAGAGAGACAGGGGGGGGGGGGTAAGGGACAGGGTGTGGAGTGGGGGTAAAAGAAAATGTATTAAAGTCATAGACATCTTTTGTCGACATTTACTAAACCACCTCGAATTCGGAATCTTTTTATCAATAGTTATATATACTGCAACCAAAGAACTTTATCATGTTAAAAAATATACCTTTACACGTCAATGTTCCATTTTTGGAACATGTGAATTTCTTATCTAAAAGAAACAATATAAATCCATCTTTTTTTTTTTTTTTAATTGTGTTTTACTAATAAAATACATATTTTTACTTGATCAAACTTAGTTATAAAAATATTTGTTAAATTTTGAATTTTATATGAATTTGTAAATTTTGCCCAACAAAAAGTCTTAAAAAAGGCCTAAATTACGATTTATTTCCTTAGACATGATTAATTGTATCAATGAAATATCGAGGCTAAAAAATTAATCCATACTTTCTATACAAATACTAATTTTTACAAAGCAATACGAATATTTTTTTTTTTTTTTTTTTTTTTTTTGCAGAATTTTGAAGTTGATGCTCCATTTTTGGAACATTGGCGTGTAAAAGGTTAAAGGTTAAAAGGCGATCAATGATTAAAACTCTATTTAAGCGATCTTTTTTAAGCAAAAAAAAAAAAAAAAAGCTCAGAGTCTGATATTCTTGCCCGCTCCTTTCACAAAAAATTTAATATTTTCTATCGCTTAGAAAGCAATGGGTCAATTTATAGGGTTGAAGAGTTTGTATTTTTAGAATTTGGCAACCTACATGGGATTATTCCGTCTTATTTTATAGTTTTGTTTACATTGCGTTATTACTCTCCCACGTAGGTAATAACACCAAATAGCATGAGTCAAGAAATCACACCATTACGTTTTATGAATACAATCTGTTAAGTTATTTTTTTTCATGTAGATAGTTAATGAGTTGCTGTATGAAATGCTACATTTGTTTGAAAAATACAATCTAAAACTACACCGTGAAAATTGGTAGAACTTTAACGTGGCGTTATTACCCCAGTATATCTTACTTCTAAAAATTGTTTTATGGTTCAAATTAAGTATGAAGATATTACATAGACTAAAGCAGTTGATATTTCAATCGTTTAGAATGAACATTCAGCCTTGCACATAAGTTATAAAAAGAACCGTGAATTTTTAGACCATATTCTATCGCCAAATTGTGTGGTTACTGTGGATTTTGGCCTGGAAATGGTAACGTTCAAGCAGTTTAAGGGTTCTCATTCATTTTAAAATCTTCGTAGCCACTTCAAAATTAATATGAAATCGAGTTAGCATAACTTTTTTGAAAACTTGTTGAAATTACATAAAACTTTTCCCCTATATTTAAACCACATTTAAAGCTTTATAAAATGCAAAAATAAACTCTTATAATATAATATACTTAAAAAAAATACTGTTTTATTTATATATTGATTTTTTTCACGTGCTGTCAATATCCACTTGAAAACAATTTGTTATAGATATATCAGTTTAAAATTTATGTTAAAATTAATTTTAAACTCTACTTTATTAAATAAATTAATGGGATAAAAAATCTTTACCGGAAGCTGTTTAAGAAATTCGATTTAATTTGAAAAATGGAGAAAAGAAATTAATAATTAAAATTTTATGAAATGTTTATTTACCCCAATAATACTAAATTATTCTATAAAATATAGAATAATGCTCCTTTTAACATCTTTTTAATAGTTTTATATCAATTGTAAATTGAGATACAGCTCAGTTTAAGAGGTAACACGAAAAATATTTTGCAATAGCAACACTGAACTGTATATTTTATTGTATTATAATATAAGTGTTTATTTTTGCAATTCATAGATCCTTAAATATGACTAAATATATTACAGATAGTTCTGTAACTTCAATAAGAATTTAGAAAGTTTTAAAAACATAAATTTGCATTCTTTTTAGACTGGCAACGCGCTGTAAAGGAAAAAACCCGGTAATTTCATAAATTAAAATTTGCAGAAATTTGTAAGCTTACTAAACTTTTATCTGTATGCCTTACAAGAAAATATGCAAATAGAAAAAGTTAGTCTTTGTAAAGTAACAAAAATCTGTAGCCTTACAAAAAAATCTACTAAAATTACAGAAATCTTTGTGAAACTTTATCTGCAACTCGGATTCCAGTTACATAAAAACATTTATACATCCCAATTTCCTTAGCAAATTTTAGTAATCTTACAGTTTTTTTTAAATTTATTTAGAGTGTAAACATGTGTCTGTTGTATCAATTTATGTTGTTTCCATTACATAAAATGTAGAAAACTTAATTTCTTAGAAAAATTTTAGGATCTAAAACAAGAAACCCCTTAAAACATGAATTTAATAACCATAAGCGTAAATTAACGCAATCACAAATTTAAGAGCTTTAAGCAAGTAAATAATCTACAAAACCTAAAAAAAAAAAAGTATTGAAAAAGAATTAAATTAAATACTAATGAAAAATGTATCACTTTGTTGATCATACTGTCTTGCTGTATTTTACTGTATTGCTGATCATACTATAAAAACTTTAAAAATACATTTAAAGTCCTAGGACTTTAAATGTATTTTTAAAGATTTTATAAGTATTCTAGTGCACCTTTTAAGTAATTTATGTACAGTTAAGTGTATATTTGAGTTTTCAAAATTGTTAGTTTTTATAAGTAAAACATTATAGGTTCTCGAATGAGGATCCAGAGACCTCTTAGGAGAAAAAACCGAAAAAAATTAAGCTGCAGAAAAGGAAAAGATATTTTTTCAACATTAAATTTAAAAATAGGATTGTAAAAACTTAATTAATTATGAAATTGTGATTTTCTGTTGTTAATAATTCTGGAATGGAAGTATAACAATCTAGAATAAAATGAAAACAAATATGCTGTAAAAATTTTATACGCTTTAAATTGTTAAAACAAACTAATGAAGAATCTGTTCATCATGCCCAACTGTTTTTCTATGTAGTAAAATATCTATAAGGTGTACTACATGTAACACGGAATTTCTTTCTAACATGAAAATATTTTCAGGTCCCTGCAAATCCACAAACATACAATAAAATCTGTCTAAGGAGGTTTCTCGATCTATTCCGCCTTAGACAGTATTTTCTGTATTAAATACTTAACAGCACTCTTTCCATCATATCCAAGACATGTTTTCCTCTTTATCGCTCTTGACAGACATAATTTATCATTGCATATCTCGCCTCAAACACTTATGTATCACTCACTCAAACTGTCTCTTCGCACAATTAAACTATTTATTTTTAGATGAAAGAACCAGTGTTTAGAACAATACGAAGTCTTCCCTTTGCAGTATTCTTCCGGCAAATGTCATAAATGTTATCTTACGTTGCCTAACGTTTAACAGGAAGCAATCCAGTAATGCCTGATAAGCAAAAGAGGTGAAGACGTTGCGTTGTGTGCATTTGTACTTTCTATCATTTATTAAACCATTTATTATTTTATAAAAATATGTATGATAATCACCTATAATGAAAAATACTAAGATTAAAAAAATCTGACTTAAAAATGAAAAATAACTTTATTTAAATTAAATTATTATTTATCATTATTAGAAACATAATGAGAAAATATAATTATTAATAGATTATTTAGTTAAATCTAAATCTAAATAAAAGTAATTTTGTCACTTTTATGAATTTATTTAGCTTATTTTTTCAATTTGTTATTATAAGTATTAATTCTGCAATTCATACCTGCATCTGAAAATTAATTTCGAAGTATTTTAATTTAAAGTAATGTTACTCAAATAAGGGAAAGTTACTACTTACAAGAAAAAAATAACTATTTATGCAAATATATAACATATATGTATGACGATACTGTAAAATTCATTTAATAAAATAAATAGAAAAATATTAACAATGCTTTTTTCTTAATTTGGTTTACGACGAAATGGTGCTCATAAAGTATATTTTATAACATACTTTAAAAAAACCAGATTTTTTTAAGCGAAAATAAGTATATGGTTTACAGATATAAATTTGTGATTAACTTTGACGAAAATATCACTATTTAGAAAAAACGGAAGACTGAGAATAATGAAATTTCACATACGGAAATGAAAAAATTATAATAAAATTGCGTAATAGATGTGATATGTAACGCTTCAATCTTGCTGATTTCCATTGTAATTTGTTAGATAAGTGTTTTATTGATTTTTGTATCCATTATATCACTCGTAGAATTAAATCTTTAAAAATTTTATCTTTTTTAGATGCGTTGGAAATTATATGAATACGTAGAACCTATGTTCATCGTTCAGTCCTTCCGTCTGTCCGTCCGTCCATCTGACCGTATATAACAAAATAAAAACCACCCTACTGAAGAGTTTTGAAATTTAAAATATAGAATCATTACATAATTTTGTTGAACCATTTCAAATTTTATGAAAATCGGCTGTATAGTTCAATTGCAGCAATAATCAAAAGTATTCCTCTACATTATAGTCAATGGAAAAAAATAAATCCAAGTGCATTTTAATGATGTTACACTCTTTCGAACATAATAAAATTCATATCCATCTATGAAATATATACTAAAGTACACATTCTGCACTATTTATGGTGCAAAGAATATTTTTTATTATACAAAGTATTCTATTTTATGACGGTATAAGGGGAGACATTGTTTGGTGTGCGTTTTAATTATATTAAAATTCTATTTATTTCACATTTTATGAAATCGATATATAGGTTGCTGAGGTTTACTACAAGTTAAATCGTGTATAATAGAAAGAAATTAATATTTACAGGAATACAGAAAGATTTCGGATACTATATTGTATCCGAAGTACTGTATATTTTAAAAACTTCGTTAACAGTACAAACGAACCTCATTTGTCACGTCTGATGTCCTATATTCCGACTTAGTTTTGCTAGAAAAAAATATAGAGAGGAGAGGGGTGAGGGTTTACGATAAGAGAGTCTTGTATATTTTATTTTTGTTTTGATAACCGGTTGTAAAACGAATAAAATAATATATAAATTTTTATTCTAGGTTCTTTTATTCTAGGATCATTTTAATATTTAAAGAATAAAAAAAAGATATTTTGTAAAAGTAACACAACCTTTCCCAGTCTGCCCTGTATAAAATATTATTTTTATAAACATCTGTTAAATGTAATAACACAATCAGTTATTAAGATGAAGTTATCAATTGAGGCTCTTATGTTTGGTATAAATGCGTATGAAAAAAAAAATTCAAATTGACACGATCTTAGAATTTCACGTGAAATCTAAACTCGACATAATTTTCATCTTCTCAAAATTTACATGAACACGTTTCCATTTTTATCAATTTAAAAGGAAAAGGCGTATTTCTGTTGCCACAATTACAAAATTCGTACTAAAAACTATAAAAAAATAATTTGTCAAGAATAAATTGAGATACAGCTTTCAAACAAATTGCATTTAAAAGTACATATTTTTCTCTATACGATGGTGTAAAAATTGAAACTGCGCAATGTTTGTAAGTATAAAATATGCAGTACCGAAAATTGCAAAGCCGAATTGCATGTGAAAGTGTTGTCATTCGCAAAATTACGTATACGTTACGCACAGATACGTGGCCTTTATAATATAGATATACATATTTTATTTTTTTGAAATTACAAATATAATGTAGCAATCTGTAATATTTGAATAATTTCTGATTCCTGTTGATTGACTAGCAGCAAACACTATTATTATTATTATTATTATTATTATTTTACAAAAATATTTTTATAGAAAAAAATCAGATTGTCTTAAATTGAATTAAAAAATATATATATCAAATCTTAAATGAGTAAAAAGCCTTCCAATAAATAAACATTCAATTTCATGTTATTCACAACTTTTATGCAGCATAAAGAGTACGCTCTAGGTCTAAAAACCTCTTTCTTAATGTATGTATGCTACATGATTATATACTTATCACCTATCGTTTTGTATGATATTTCTGTTTTAAGCACGGATTTTTGACGGGTTTTTTTTTTTTCGTCACCCGTTTTTTTTAATGTAAAAAAAATCGTTTTCTTTTATACAAAAAATAAAGTGTTATTGTTCATAATCATAATCAAGCACAAAAAAATAATAGTCTTCTTTTCGGAATTTGCAGCATGCTGGCCACTATTTGAAGAACGTGGATCAAGGTTCGTGGGTTCAAAACCAGCATGATCTGTCTGCGCAAGATTTTCCGTGTTTTGTTTGTGATACGATGACAATATGGAAACATTATTGACACAAAATTCTTCATTTAAGGCAATATAGCAATATGGAATAAAATAGCTCGATTTTAAACAAATCTCTTCTTAAGATGGAATTTCACTTACTTTTTCTATTGCCAAGGTAAATAGTGAAAGAACCCCTTACCATTAGATGTAGCTGGACGAGAAATTCCTGAATGAACAAAAAACAGAAAAAAAGATAATGCTGAAAACGCATAAAACAAAGAAATATCAGAAGAACTTTAAAAATATCAATATATTATTATATATATATATTTATATATATATATATATTTTAAATGAAATCAATTTTCTAAACAAATAGTTCAAATTTTCGTGACTCGAGATATAAACTTGTAAATCTATAGTATGTACAGTATAGAATTTAAAATAATTTAAAACATTTTTTGTTTTTGTCTTTAATCAAAAATTAGAGTTGAATAGCTGAATCATTATTCTTTCTAGGATTGAAATACATCTTTCTTACTCTGGAATTACTTCCATAAAACAAATATACAATCAAAATAAATAATCATTTTATATAAAATGATGGAATTTGCATAGAAAGGGTTATTGCAGCTGAAACTGTTTACATTACTATAAAATATTTTAAGGTTTGTGAATTAGATATTGTTTTATGTAAAATAAAATACATACATACACACATACTTGGTGGTCATAAAAACAGTTTAGTGACTTATGAATATCTAGATGTCATTTCGTTAAACCAACTAAAATGAAATGTAATATGTATCAGTTAATTAACAGTTTATGTTCTACATTATCATTAAAATAATAATAATAATAATAATAATGAAAACTGAGCATAAGAACTGTTCAGAAGAAAAACCTTCAAATGAAAACACCAACTTTTTCATCGCCAAATACATTGAAATTCCAATCACTCATACTGAAAAATCAGTGGCTTTATACTGGTATATGTAGCACGAAAAACGCGATATAGAACAGATGCAAAGAACAGCGTTGAGCATAGCAATAGACACCGCAGAAATAAATTCCACATAATTTTATTAAGATGACAAATTTATGCATTTACTTTTACAGTTTTTCAAAAAACGACGACTTAAAAATGATGATTTTATGACTGATGGTTTTGCGCCTCATCTTTCCTTTACTAACCCTTTTTTTTAACACATTGATTAAATTTAACTGAAAAATTTGCCATTGCCATTCAAAAAAAAAAAAAAAAAAAAAAAAAAAAAATATTTTTTCAGTTTGAAAACATCTATGCGGGGTCTATAGTTTGTCTTTCATACATTCTCGAGAAGATCCATTCAAATAGCAAAAGATGTCATTTTATTCCTATTGGCTTCAGGTAGATATCACTAGGGATTGATATATCGTCGAAGTTTGTTCATGAACATTCTGTGTCTATCTCTGTATAAATAATTCTAAACCAACAAGATAAAATAAAACTTTCAGCTTAAAATGAATCGTTTAATTCACATAATATACCGTATTCTTTCATATCGTTAGAAATGCCGCTTACATTCACTTAAATTCAGTAGATGCTGTATGCGAAAATCTCATAAATTGTCTTTATATTACCATCAGCGAGCTATTTTTGTCTTTATTTGTTTTTTATTACCATCAACTTATAAAATAATGACTCCCATATTGCCGTTAAATGAACAGCAGTTTACACATATTCCAGATGCTTATTCATTCTGAATGAAATTAAAAGTTATTTTTGCTTTGAAGATTCTGGCATATAATTTTAAAGAGTTAATTTTCTTATTTACGCTAAACTTCAAGATACTAAATGTTTGTAAAAGATTTTATACATGAAACATAGAAATTAAACGTAATAGTCAGTTTTATCGTGTCTACATTAATCTTTTTGGGTCTGGTGTACAATTAATGGTACATGTCTTTAATAAAATATCATTTTGTTTTAAGAATATTTTGTTATTATTTACATGTAGTAATGCTAGTATATGTCTATGCATTTACTATAGGACTTCATTTATGCTTAGGCATTTAGTAATAATAATTATTATTATTATTTTCATAAATCGCTTATCGTCATTTGAGATTCATTTACGTTAAACATACATTTCACTCTTTAAATTTAAAAAAGAAAGTTACGTTTCAGAAAAAATAACATGTCATTAAATAGAAAAAATGTTAGAAAGTTGAAATAGAAGTTAAATCTTATTGTAATGTAATTTCCAAAACACCCCCAAAAAAATCTTCCTTAGTTTATAGTCATATGAATATGAATTGAAAAATACTCAAAACAACAACATTCGTTATGTTTCTGACAATGAAATACTCTTTAAATATTAATTAGTCTATTTGGATCGAGAGTGTTAATGTTATTAAAATAAAAGTAAATTTTTCTAAACATTGGAAAAAAATTGGACCCGAAAGGGTTACGTGGGATTTCATAAACTAATGAAAGAAAAGAAAGAAAATACAAGAGAACATTGTGTTTATTTTCTTAAGCATGCTCCGCTGATGTACATTTTCTAAACCGATTCTCATGCATGTAGTACAGGTAAACATGAACGCGCTCGATATTTCAAAACCTGCTGAATATTTTTTTTCCTGAAATTTTCAAAACATATGTTTCATGTTGGTCTGTTTAAACTGAACCGAAAATATCCTTTTTATTGTTTAAAAAAATGTGTTTTAGGTGATTATACAGTTGAAATTTTCTAAATTTTGTTGTTGCTGAGTACAACTTCGTATTAAATATACAAAAAATACTAATGTATTTCGATTCAGGATAATTATTACAATCAAAAATATAAATAAACACCGAAATTTTTATCGTAGTTGCAAAATTAATTTTGTAATTCTGCGCTTAATCTATTATGACAAGTATCTGTTTAGAGCTGCCTTTAAATGCTAATTCTGCATCTTGCAATTTTTATAAGCATGAAATGCAAGAAAATACTTATATATTTTATCCCAAGAAAATTTGTGTCTAAAAACTAATTGTTTTCTAAGATATTAAGTGTTGAAAATAGTCCCTCTTTTTTTTCCAATTTTAGGAGTATTGTAGCCCCTCACATGGCCTCTGCAGTGAAACTCCCTGATCGCGAAATCCCATTTCAACTTAGGGGAAATTTTTGAAACGCGATTATTCCTTATCTAATATAGTTATTGAAACACCGTTTTTACCAACTGTCAATAGACGCCAGATTTTAATGATGTGCTTTTTTAAAAATTACCTACGAAAATTTTAAGTCTTTTTAAGAAGACGATAATAGTTAATCAAATAGGAATTTCAAAATTTAGAGGGATTTTTAATATACTTTACGTAGTTTACGTAGATAATTTTAAAATCCGCATATCATCAAGATATGATGTTTACTTTCTGATGGATAAAAGAGTCTTTTAGTAATTTTTTAGGTAATGAGTCATAGTTCTTCAAAATTTTATTATGCGCTAACATATATTTCGCGATCAAGAATTTTCACTGCAGCAGAACTTTAATGAAAAAAATTTCGTAACACATTTCATACCAAGTAGTTCAAAAATGTAATCTTGTTTTTAAATTCTCCACTCTCAAACTTTAAGCTTTAAAAAGGAACAATGAAAATATACCTGTAGCTCTTTTCACATTCTTTTTCCAAGAGACGTTTCCTTTACTGCTTGTTAAAGACAAAGAGAAGCGTGAAAGAAACTATATATATATATATATTTTTTTTATGCATTGAAGTATTTCTCTACTTCTGTAACAAAGTATGTGGAAAGAGAAACTAAAAGGGTTTTGGGGAACACACAAAGAAACGTGTACGGAGCGACATTTCTAAAATAGTCTCCAGGTGAGGAAAAAGTTTCAGATGTATACAATTTTCGGTAAAATTTAGTGTAGGGTAAAGTTGAACACTGTTGTAATACATAAAAAGTGTATGTAAACTATATTATATTTTAAACATGAGGATAGAGAATAAGTTTTACTTAAAAGAAAGGATATACTATGCTAAACTCTTTTTTAAATATAAGATATAGTAAGTATTGATATAATGCATTTCAGACGTTCTCTATATTTCTATAGAGAACTTAGATAATAGTAAAAATTGAGAAAGTTAAAAAACAAAGAGGCAAATTGTAAAAATATTTTCATATGTAATTTTAATTGTAACTATTTTCTGTCTAGCGGAAACCTGTATTACAGACTTTGTTAAAAAAAAGTCGCTATAAAGTATGAGATATTTTTTGTGTTTTAAACAAGCACAAAAACTCATAGAGTGTAATTTATTGCAGAATAAAAATGAGTTATAATTGATGTCTAAAAGCATTTAATAAATTGTTAACATGAGAAGATCAGTATATAAATGAAAATACCTAATTAATGGATTTTTTGTTCATTTATAGATCTTTGAATTGTTTGGTGACTCTATGATGAGGTATAATTTGATTAATGTGGGATTGTTTGATGGTCAAAATTTAAATACCCCTTTATTGACCACCATAAATATCAAATTGCACATTGTAAAAGCTTTCAAATTTTGAGCACATACATTTCAAAGCATAACAAAACGGATTAAACGAAAAATAAGTTACATAAATACTGATAGATGGTGCTTTATAACTGATAAAATGAGGAAAAAATACAACTCTATACACTTTGTTTAAATATAGCAAATGTAACGTGATCGATGCACGGAATGCCGTTTATTAAGGTTTCCTTCTTCAACGCGAAAAATCTGCGTTCTGCGTTCAATTGCATAGCTTATTTGTTTAACTGAGATTTTTTGAAAGAAAGTTTTTATTATGAAAAATTCTGTGATTTTGATTTTTTTTAGCCCTTCTTATCACTTATTTTACTGTGACTTTTATCTTTATTTGTTTTTCACAGGGATTTTTCTGGTATTCTTAATACGAATTAGACTTCGAACTTTTACTCTACTGCAGTAAATATTCTCCTTTGTAATTGTTTTTATTTTCAACGATTTCAATTCGATTTTGAAGATTCTCTGTGATCCTCGGCTGAATTTTTTAAACATTGTAATAAATTTCAAGGCTCGCAGCGTTCCTAAAATTTCCACGCTTTACTAGCTCTATTTTAAAACAGTAATCCATATTGGAGATTTCTATTGTAGAAGTTAAAGGAATCTATCATAAGCAATTTTGATTTGAAATAGTGGGAAGAAACGTAGAAAAAAATAAGGAATGGCGTTAGCCTTGGAATTTTATCTTGTTTACAATTAAATTTATTTCGACTTCGTACAGAAATTTTTGTTAGGATTTTTTTTTTTTTTTTTTTTTTAACTTTTGTATATGATTTGTGCAATTTGTCCATGTTTCGCTGGGATATTTGAAATTTTAGTTGTTTTTCCGCCAATTTTTTTCATATTAGTAAAGGCAAGCAGATTTCAAAATTATAGTCCAGTATTTTCAATTTATTTTTCTTCAAAAAAAGGGTCGTCGCCTTTTTTCGCAAATGTGTTAATCGGGATTCCATGTCTCCATGGCTGACACGTCATGGCTCCACGTCCTGAATAATGAGAATTTGCAATAACAATAATAAGTATTTGAAATAACTGAAGCTCGAATGCACAATGGGAAAACGTATGCCTCTGGCATCTACAATCTGAATTTCGGCTGTAAGAAAAAAAAGTTTTATGTCATTCCTATAAGCTCTAGTCCAAATTTTCTAGAGAGCTTTAGAAGACACTACAAGAACGCAAGAGAATTTTCCTATAATCTTGTGGTAAATCTTGTTTAAAATTATCTCTGGAAATAGATATGAACACAAGAGATTAGGTTTAGTAATTATAAATCGAGTTAAAGAAACCCTTGATATAAATGAATAATTTCTCGCTACTGAAACAACTAATTATCGTTTTGTCATCTAGAAATTCTAGACCATTTTGACTACGCAGATTACACGTTTGCCCTATATGTATAGCTCAAAATATAATATATTTCTACTTTAAGGATTCAGAAAATGATTACCTTCTTATTCTATCAATGCAGTCCAATTTCATATTATTGATATTAGAATATAGCAAGTAAAAAAAAAAAGTTGTTTCTAAATTTTTTCGTGAAAACCTAGCACTACAGCTTTCAGAGATACTCAAATTGACCCTTTCAGGTTCGATTTTTATTTTTCAATTTCTAGAAAAAACTGCTTTTACGTTAATAATATTAACACTAGCTATCCAAGTAGATTAAGTAGAGTTTAAAGAGTATTTAATTGTCTGAAACGTAACAAATGTTCTTGTTTTACAATTTATTTCATATTCATATGACAATAAGCTGAAAGAGTTTTTGGAAATGTTTAGAAAATATTTTATTAAAATAATATTAACTGGTATTATAGTTTTCTAATACATTTTATGCTTTATTATACATGATTCTTTCAGGAAAGTAACATTTATTTTAAATTTCAAGAGTGAAATATATGTTTAAAATAAAAGAATCACAAACGGTGCTTAGAGAATTAGGCAAATAATACTTATTTTTAGTATTACTAAATGCCTAAACATTAAAGAAGTCATATACTAAATGCATAACCACATGCTAATATTACTACAAGTAAACAGCAACAAAATTATATGCTAAAACATGCTTTATACATTTAATTTTCAATTAAAAGACATTTACTATTAATATAATATCAAACACGAAAGGGTTAAAATTTATTTGATGAACTTTATATATTTTTAAGAAAAACTATTTTATCAAATTCTCTGTTACATTAGATGCAGAAATAATGAAAATTTAGTGCAATTTTGTTACATTTTTCAGTGATACAAAGGATAATTATATAATTATATACAGTATAAATTTATTTACGATCCTTTCTCTCCAAACAATCAATAGGACAGTCAAAATACTTTTTTATTATTTTATTAAATCAAATTTTTGTCAATTAATGTTTACTTTTTGAGAATTCTGTTTAAATTTTACATGGAAAAGCATTATGCGATATTTACTAACTCTACTCGAAAATAAAAATTCTTGTTCAATATCCATGTATCTCTGAAATATTCATTCAAAAACGTAAATTGAATATAATAAAATATATCAAAATATCATGAAATGATCATGAAATGATCATGAGAGATCATTTATATGTATTATTATTTTAAAATAACTTGCGAAAACTTCGTTATAATTTAAAATGTTTTATTTTGTCATATTGTTAGGGGGAAATGTGTAATTGCTCGCATTTAAAAATACAGAAATCTGTATGCTTATAAAACTTTTATATCTTACCTAATATTTTTAATTTGTAAACTGTACAAATGCAGATGTAAATCTACAATACTTGTATTTGTACTGCTACTGAAACCTGTAGCTTTACAAAACAATCTACTAAAATTACAGAAATCTTACTAAAAATTTATCTGTAACCTGGGTTGCAGTTACATAAAAATTTCTAGGCGTTGCAGTTTCCTAAAAATATGTTAGCAACCTTACATAATTTTTGATTTTGTGTACAATCAAGTGTCTGTTACACGAATTTTTGTTGTTGTAAATACGCAAAAGATTCTACGAATCCCAGCTCCTAAGAACAACTTCAGCAATTTAACATTTTGTTTTTCTTATTACAGTCCAGCTATATTCTATTTCATAGATAGTACAATGAAGGAAGGACATATACAATGCTAATTTTATTTTGCTTAACATAGTGAGATTCGCTATTTTAATTTAGAAAATTTTATAAGTAATATTTGAAAGCATATTTTTGTAAACTTGAATTTAAAACTGCTTTATAATCAAGAAGCAATCCTTAAACTTTCAAATGGATAACCCAAACTTAGTTCAAAATATCATTTGAAAAATGATACAACAGATTAAAACTGGTCGAAAAACCTCGAAAGTACTCTATCAAAGTCATCCTCGCAAAGCGGCCAGGGTCAATACCTCCATATCTGATTTCGCTAAATTAAAGGGAACACTTAATCAAAGTTACGTAAAGGATAATGATAACGGACAAAGATTTTATTATGCAAATGCCCTCATTTTACACTCTACTGAAGAGCATTAATCATATCATTGCTTAGGGAATTTACATTAGCCGTACTTATATTTTAAGTATGTGTTCAGCGAAGTACTTAAAAGGTAAGACAATTTAAGATAAATTTATACAGAAAAATATTTTAAAGTAAAACAAAACACGTTTTATTTCATTTTATATGTGGAATAATGCGTATTATAACTAGGGCTGCAACATGTATTCGGTTGATATTCGGTATTCGGCCTATTTAGCTTAAAAATTTAAAATTTGATTTGACTAAATAATACAGTATTCGGCTAAATAGCGCAGTCAAATACTAAAGCAAAATCATTTACATAAAAAAACAATATCAATTGTTATATTTTAATTAACATGCCTATAGTTTCAGTATCTTTATGTGTTACACATTATGGAAATTTAGATGTTTTTATATATTTACATATAATACAATTTTACGTCAAATATTAAGTATATATTCAATAGTCCTTTGTAACATGCTATGCAAGAAAAATAACATTATATAAAAATTTAAAGCAAATTTAGTTATTTGAATTTTATATTATTACATATTCAATATAAATTGCTTCTGCCATTTCAGTGGACCTTCATTTCTATCTAAGACAGATTTATCAAAATAACTGCTATCTATTATTTGAAGAGACTGAAATATGTTAACTGTTTCTGTTTTGATAAGGTTTTGTGCATTATTTCGTACTAGAAACCCTTTTCGTCACTGTTCTTTGTCTGTCTGTCCGTAACAAAGTCCGCACACAAAAACTACAAAGGCAGATTCAACAAATTTTGTGTACTTACAACTGAATACTTCATGTCACACCACAAATTATAAAAATAATTGAAAAAGTCTATTATTTTAATTAAATCAATTTTATCAATATCATTTTTGCATTTTAAATTTTAAAAGTGTACCTTAATTTCCATGTATTTCGTGTAGACATCGTAGCTTAAAAGTAAAGAGTCTTGTTAGTAAACAGAAAGTTCTTAATTCGAACCCCGATGCTGAAACGTGAATTTTTCATACTAAGATGGATTTGATTAAATACAATTTCGTATTCTTTGCCACTTTTAAGAGTTTATATTATTGGATTTTATCATTTACATTCATAATATTTTATAGAATTCAATTTTCTTTCTATTTTACAAATTATTGTGATGTATTAAGTATTAAGCATTTAAATTATTTTTCTCGGGATATGAAATTTAAACTTTTATTTTTATATCTGCAATTTTTTTTTTCAAATTAAAAAAAAAATGAATGAGATTTGGATTTTTTTAACTAATTTGTTTTGAGCATTTTTAATTTTATTAAAATAAATAATTTCCTTTTGTAATTATTTTTAAATTGAATTTATTGGTGCTACTATCTAGTTAAGTATTTAAGAATTATAAATTAAAAATTTGGATTTATTAATTGAAGGGTAAGTTGATTTAAAGAAATATTAAATGAAACCCTATGTGCGGTTCGCTATCACACTTACCCACTTGTTAAAAGTTAAAATATGTATGAGGCAGTCCGAAAATGTGGCCTTTAAGTAATTATGAACTTATTTACTTGTTTTTGTCACATTTCCATTTGTTTTATTTTCAGGATTGTTGTTTTTACACTTATCAATCATAAGTGTAATCAATAATGGTTAGGGCTGGTCTTGACTACGAAATTCTTTGATTCTAATAGTTCCTTATAGAAATTCTCTAATTAAATAAGGAGAAATTTCGAGTATTTGAACTAGAATTATTTTTCTATAAAGTATACTGGTATTTCACCTGAAAAATAACGGTGCCCGTATGAACCATGAAATAGAGTCTGCAGAAATTTTAAGTTGAAACAATTTCTCTAACTTATATATATATATATAAAATCTCTAGCTTAAAAAAGGTCTTTGGAAGTCAAGTTTCTGGTTTCTATTCCCAGCCTGGGCAATTCTCGCTCAGTTGGAAGTATTCGCATGAAAATATTCGCATGCAAATGAAATTTTGATATCGTTGACTCATGTGCAATGAAAAGTTGTTTGCTAAACCTGCTCATTTTTAATACATTTTTTATTATTTTTTAATTCTGATGACAGGGTTTTATGTACAATATTGTTTGTCATATTTTCGAAAAAGAACATTATTTTATATTAAGTATTTTGCAAATTATAAGCAAAAAAGTTGGAAAAATTTTGGACTTTTTTTACAAAAACCTTAATTTCTGTACGAGTATACATGCTATCCACATAAAAATAAACTCAGTATATTACAATATGCCCCTTAGTAATAATTTACAGGTTGCACGCTTTTGCTACATTAGTTTTGACAGGGTTATCCAAAAGATATGCGTTTTATTCAATTTGTTGACGATCCTCTATAGTGTTTTGGGGAAAAATCTTCACAGAAAATGTATTAGCTGTACTATTATGTTTACTCGTTTAGAGTTTCGGGATAATTCCTCATGTATTTTTCCAGATCTTTAACAAATGTCTAAAATATCAAGTGGCCGGTCATGTTTGGCCATATAGTGTACAATTTAACCCTAATACATATATAATGTTTAAAGAATATTGTAAATCGACAAAAAAAATGTGCAATATATTCCTGGTTCCTTTAATTAAAAAAAACTACACAAGATACTTATAAAACAATGTTTCAGGTTCCGTAATATATTATAATAGCTTAATTTAAACTATTTGTAAAAAATCGTACATAAACGGAAGGTAAACTGACCTAGTCTTTATTACAAATGTTCCATATGTACTCCTTTATTATATGGCACACATCTAAGTTAGAATTCAATTCTTCCACACTTCGGTTAACAAGTCCAGAGGAATGGAATCAATGAGCTTCTCCATTTCTGTGTATCAACTCTGATAAATCATTAAGTAGCGGCGGATTGTAAACTAGGTCAAACAACTAAAGTTCAAAACTTGCTTTTCAAATGCATTTCTTAGGCTTGTGCGTTTAAGGAAACAATTTACATTTTCAACATTTTGTTTACGTTTAAAAAGAAGATTTAAGTAGTAAACTCACTGCATTTCAATGTTAAAAAAACATGTGTTTTGAAAAAAGAAAAATAACTGCATATTTATTCTTTTTAAGTTTTTAAAAATGAATTTATTAAAATCTCATCTACTTTCTTAAAACATAAATAATTTGATCCATTTTTCTAAAGATTTTGAAATGTTTACTATACAAGACTGTATATGCAGTATTACCTACATCTATTATTAAGTTTAATATATATATATATATATTTTGCTGATCTATAAAGTGTAAAATAATGATATATAATGCATCTTCATATACTTAAAAAAAAAAGAACCAGAAGTCTAATTCCATAGACACATATTTATTACATATATAATAAAGACCAGAAAAATTTGATTTTCTATCTTAAATATAATAGCTCTTCAGCATTTCCCAAGAATTGAATGTAAAGAAAATGTCAGCGTGGAAAAAACCACTCTGACCACCACCATTCGTAAATTATACTAATTGCCATAATTTTAATTTTAAATAACCAAAGAAAGAATAAATTAGTAAAAGAATAATAAGAATACAAAATTAAACGTCAAATTAAAAAACCGTTATGAAATACAAACACATGTAACGTGCTTAGTATCAAGAGCATGTGACTTTTACGGTTATCCACTCTTGGTATGTAATCTTATAGTTTAGCGATAGTCTTTTTGGTCGACGTAATAATCATGTCGTAAAAATAAATAAAACTAGATTAGTTTACTTAAATTTGATGCAAAAAGTTTTTCAAATAGTCTAAATTAAACTATAATAACATACTATGGAAATATAGACATAAGTTTACGGACTCCCTGTATAACGTTTCGGTTAGACGGAAAAATAAGTTTTAAACGATCTTTTTCGATTTAACGAAAAATATTTAATAAACTTTTAAAGAACATAAGATATTTGAAACTGAAAAAAAAGAAAGACATGTCACTCGTTAATATCTATCTATATGTCTATCTATATGTCGTAATCTTGAACATAGAGAATTTTGTACGAAATTTTTCTTTTCTGTTTAAAAAAAAAAAAAAAAAATATATATATCATTCTTACATTTTTTTTTTTTGTCAAACCTACGTTATTACATTCAAACTTATTGGAGTATGATAAAAGAAGAAATTCCATTAAGCTATCATAAAAAATAATGGAAAATAATCCTGCAGTTATATGACATCATTAAATTCTATTCGTGTTATTAAATTGCGAGTTATTTCTCAATTACATTTAGTATATATATATATATATTTATAGTTTATATTTCATGTACTTTTGTTTTGTTAACAATTTATTACTATTCTTCTCCAAATATATTTTAAATTGTAAGAGATTATTTGTTGAAGAATTTTATTCCAAATCCGTCAATTTATTTTAATTTTTATTTATTTATTTTTTTTTTAATGAAAAGTCTACAAAGTTAAGTTTTATATTTATATATTAATATAAATTAATATATAAATTTAATTGGCATTATATAAGATTTTTTTCCATTATGAAAATATCACTTGCTCAAAAGTATTTATAAAACAAAAAAAATATAAAGAAATCCTGCGATAAGTATGTATTATGAAACACTTCCCAACGTTTTCTGAAAACTTTAACAAAACTTCGTTATTTATAGAAATAAGATGCTACTGTCCATAGTTAAATATGTCTCCAATACTTTTGAAAATCCCTGTATTTGATCTGACGGTTGATATGTATACTGTATAATGGGGAAATTTCGTTTGACAGGAAATGGCCTAACAAATTGAATATTCTCTTTCAGCAATTTATACTAAGAGACGAAAACATACTTGTATACTGTAGTTTACCTAGAACCTCTATTAAATATAATTAGTGCAACAAAAAATCATATAATTATACCCTGGTTACAGATTAACGTTTTATAAACAAACAGATTTCTGTAGATTTACATTTTTTTTTCTTTTAAATTTAATTTTTACATCTTTACATCTGCAGAATCACATACTTAATTTACGTGCAAATTTATCCTTCTATTGTACAAAAAAAAAAAAAAAAAAAAAAAAAAAAAAAAACTAGCCGTAAACAAATTTCCAGGAATGACTCCTGCAATGATGCTGATGTGTAAGATTTCCGGAAATAACGCGTCCGGGTGGACAACACCTTCCATGAGTCGAATAGACCGATCAGGACAGGGTTCCGTCTATGCTTCGACCAATGAGGAGAGGGATGAATTCCAAAATTGAGTGTACACTGTTAAAAATCTGCTGCATTTTGTTGCAACGCACTCCACCGCTTGTATATAATATCTCTATTCCAACCAATGAGAAAACTCCATTTCACGGCCAAGTAACCGTTTTTTATACACGCAGGGGAGTGCGTTGTAACAAAATGCATCAGATTTTTAACAGTGTAAGGAAAATAAGGTATCGCGAAGCGATTCCGCGAGCGCAGCAAGCAGGGGTAGGCCACAACTTGGAATCGTGAAGCGATTACGCGGGGGGGTTAGCGAGCAGAGCGGCGGAACCCCCCCTAGTAAAAGAAAAAGAAAGTTAAATATTTGTACACAGAGGGATTGTTCAAATAAATTTTATTGTAATTACCGCTATTATTACAAAAATCATTGCAAAAAGAATAATAAGGCTTTGTAAAAAAACATACAACGTTGTCTTGGTTATAGCTTTATATATTAGAAAAATAAAGATGCATGTAACATGATAGGTCAAAGAGACATGAAGCCTAAATAATATCAAATATTACTATTCTTTAAAACTTATTTTAATTTTACCATAACATGTTTATTATGAACTTGCTTTTTTGCTGAGAATAAAAGTAGTGCATAGTTTGACTTCATTTAGCACTTCATAAAAACAAATACAGAGTAAGAATAATCTTTTCTTTTTACAGTGTACATAAAAAAGACACGTGTTCAAAGTTTAAACTTGACACTGTACTAAATGCACATAGAAAGGGAGTTACAAACTTCCAATGTCGCGTAGTCCGTGCCGCGTTTTTACAGATACGTTTTTAATTAAACTTTAAAGGCATGAGTAACTTATTAAGTGAAACTCTGAATGTAACCTACTCTGTACTTTTTTGTGTATCATAACCATCTGGTTGTTTAAGGGTCAATATATCAGCTATTTACAAATACCTTTTTTTCAAAAATCATTATCAACAATACTTTGATACTTCTGTGACGATAGGTACATTCATCTCAACGCAATCTCTTTGATAAATGCCCGCAAATCGAAATTTGAGTGTAACGAAAGTATGTGAGTTTCTCAAAATTTGTACGACCTAAAGTAATTAGTATAGTTTTCCTGCAAGATTTAATTTCTCTTTTACTATTTTAATTCTTTCACAATTTCAGTTTAGGTAAATTGGAAATGCAGTAGAGGACATATCTTTACGTCACATTTTCGACAGTATCCCTATATGTATATATATTTGCGTTTATTGTTACAAAAGATTCTACACAATATAAAAAAGAAATTTGTTTCATTGCTGTTGTTTTATTTTTGTCGTTGTTTTTGTTTCTTTTTTGTTTTCAAGTAACTTAACCAAAAAATGGAAGTTAATGCAGGATGAATTTAAGTACGTGAAGAGTGTGGCATCGTTTGTTTTAAATTTGCATTTTTTAGACTAGTTCCAACATTATGTACGATTTTTGTGTGTACATAAATTAGTGATTAGCTTAAAATATTGAATATTTTAGCAGATTTAAAGACATTGTTGAACTACATCACCTAAAATACGAATTAGTTATTTTTTGTAACATAACAATATTTTTTTCATTAATTTGCTTTCAAATGTGATCATATTCTAAATTTTTTGTACATAAAAGTAGACTTTAATGATGTATTTCATATTTAAATGTTTATCTAACATTATTATAGTTAATGAATAAGATACTGAAGTTATGGTTATTCTCGAACAAAAATTTTATCACTAAGAGCTTTAAAATAATTTAATTTGGTATTTCCGTTTTACTCCAATTTAACAGTTTTACTTTCCCAATAAATGTAGCCTTTTTATAAAGTTAGTTTTATTTTATTGATTTCAAATTCAAGTATCAAAATATTATATATAATGTGTTTAATAAGTAATAACACCAATTATAGTATTTAAGAAATTTCTAAAAGGTATATATATTATATATATTATATATGTGTATATATATAAAGGTATATATTCTTAAATGTATATATATATATATATATATATATATATATATATATATATATATATATATATATATATATATATATATATATATAATCTACTTCTGGGTTTCACTTTGCCTATTTAATATCATCATATCTAATATTTATGATGTAGTAAATATTCAAATTTATTTTATACTTATATGAATTGATATTTAAAATACGGTAGGAAGTTAATACGAAAGTTAATACGAATCGAACAGGCATCATTCATATTGACATTTGAAAATAACCTTTAAAGAAAATTACACGGTATATCTATCTATATACATATACAGGGTGTCCACTCTCAACGATGGCCAATGGCTAATTTCCAAACCGTTATTCATATAATATACATATAGTTCCAATTGCAAAAATGCTTTTAAAAAAGGGTAATGAATTGTTTTTCAAACGATTTAGGTCAAAAACATTTTTTATTAAAAATTACGAAAATTAAATTTTTATACGGTCTCCCGGTCCTATTAGTGCTATTTAGTAAATATTTTCCACCACCCTATCAAGCAATACAAAAATACAATACATTAAAATTGACCGAGTTATGAAACTTTAAATTTCATGACTTAAACCACTTTTCTGTAGTTGAAAACGAATAAGTTGGACTAAGTTTTCAGGGAACGTATACTTAGTGCTTAAATTACTTTAAAGGGCATCCATTTCCAGCACTGTCCAATAGCTAAAACTCATTTGCCACAGACATATAGTTCCAAATACAAATTTTTTTAAAATGGGATAATGAAATATTTTAAAAGCAATTCAACTGAAGGTGCTACCACCGTATAAGTTTTACGGCAGTGTTAATTTTTATTAATTAACTTCTAGATTCATTAAAATAGTTGAAGACATGAGTTTTAAAATTCTCTTTATCGAGAAAATCAAATTTTGGGAAATCGCGATTTATTTTAAAAAGTTGTGTTATTTTGATAAGCTTTTTTTTTTGGTTAAAACGTTCGTATGTATGTTTCCCTAGTTCAAAATTTCTATTCAAATTTTAACTCACTTCCAAATAAATATCCTATCGAGGTTCAATTTGCACATTTATTTATATCTAATGACAATGCAATATTAATACAATTTTAGCTGCGTACCATTTTTTTTTATTTTTAGGACTACACCAAATTCTGTTAGATTAAGTAATCTAATAGAATTTTAAATATATGTCATTTTGTAACGATTTGTGACTGTTGCTTTTCATAATTTAAATTAACAAACTTTCTGTTATTTTTTACTTATTTTTTGCACAAATTTTGCTTTAATACATAATCATCAACATAAATTTTAAAATAATACTGTAAAAGTTATTTTAGTCTCAATGTTTAATGTTAGATTTTATATCTTGCGTTTATTTTTATTTCCAATAAATTTGTGACTGACCTCTAATTTGCAGCTAAAAAGATGTTGTAATTTTAAACAGCTATTACTCGGTCAGTTTTAATCGCAGAGGAATGGGACTTTTTTGTGGTACTTCTCGAGTCGCGGTAAAAATTTACTAAATATCACTTATTGGACCGGGGGACCGTATAAAAATTTAATTTTCTTAATTTTTCAATAAAAAGTTTTTTTTTTTTTTTTTTTTTTTTTTTTACCTAAATTGCTTGAAAAACTCTTCTTTTACTTTTTAAAAACATTTTTGCAATTGGAACTATATGTCTATGACTAATGGTTTAGAAATTACCCATTGGCCACCGTTTAGAGTGGACACTCTGTATATGTATGTATGTATTTCAATTAGGTCTTATTAAATGATTTACAAGACTGTAATCTTCATTTTAGTCTGAATATGGTTCTTCATTATTCCACATGCATTTTATTGAGTTATTGTTTAATATTTTAAACATGTTCTGTTAACAGTTTGATATAAATAAAAAATAAATAAATGTTTATTTATAATATAGAATTTTTTGTTATCAGTTTAATTTTTTAGTTTTTATCACGTTTAAATTTATATGGAAACTTTTTGTCCTTCTACATTTCAGTAATGTTTATTACAAAACTAATAAAATACAATAAATGATAGAAGTAATGTTTTGAAAAGGAAAAGAAAATAAGTTGTTAGGTTTGCACAATTTAAATCTCCTTGATTTGTTAGATATTTATGAATATTTGTTTTTCTATATCGTATGTATATTTATTATGAATGCGTAAATATTCACAATCAGTATATATTTTTTTCAGATTCTGAAACATCCCTTCTTAGCTATTCTGCAACATAACTGAATTCAAAGAATGAATACCTACGCTAATTAACAATGAATGAAACATACGATTATCGTCCAGATGGCGTCGGCTTCATCTCTTCTTGGGTTAAAGAGATGGCATTTATCAACGGTTCTGATGGCCTCCTGAATGATAGTTCTGTCATTGAACAAACACAATTTAAACCGTACTATGGAGATAAATTAGAGATCTACAGGCAGTTCTATGCCTCTATTCATGGGTATATTAGTTTAACTGTCTGCATATTTGGTATAACAGCAAATATTATGAACATCATTGTCTTGACAAGAAAGAATATGGTATCTCCAACAAATGCCATTCTTACAGGATTAGCAGTTGCCGATATGATGGTAATGTTATCTTACATACCATTTAGTTTCCACAATTATATACGAATTGGACTTAAAGAGGAAGAAAAATATTCATTTGGTTGGGCAGCTTTCACTCTGTTTCACGCTCATTTTACAGTTGTTAATCACACAATTTCGATTTGGTTGACTGTCACAGTTGCAATATGGCGTTTTATGGCCGTTTGCTACCCAGCAGCAACAATGCGCTGGCGCAGCTTAATAAGAGCAAGAATTGCAATAGTGTCAACATATATTGTATGTACTTTATTTTGTATACCTGTTTATATCACTTTTACTTTAAACTCTAGCACAGAGAATCAACAAACTGTATATAAAGTTGATTTTAGTAGAATTGCTAAACAAAATAACGGATTGTTAGCAAGCGTAAACTTTTGGCTATTTAGTGTCATAACAAAATTAGTACCATGTGTCGCACTTACTGGACTTAGTCTTGGTTTAATCAAAGTACTTTATGAAGCAAATTTAAGGCGACAGAGACTTAAAGTGAAATCTGGCGAATGTGACAAAAGTCATGACAGGACAACAAAAATGCTTCTCGCTGTCCTCGCACTGTTTCTTTTAACGGAATTTCCATCTGGCATGCTTGCATTGTTAAGTGGAGCTCTTGGAGATGAATTTTTTGCACATGTGTATATGAATTTTGGTGAAACAATGGACATTTTAGCCTTAGTTAATAGCGCAGTTAATTTCATTATATATTGTTCAATGAGCCGCCAGTTTCGAGATACTTTCGCTTTTCTGTTTCTGTCACGCTGGTGCACAGGGAAGTGGTCAGCTATACCTCCAACTGAACCGACTCAAACATTAGGAACAGCATGTGTGTAATCTGTGTTTGGAGTGTTAATTTTGTATTTAACGTTGATTGTTTAATACTTTTCACTGCTGTTATATGTTGCTTAAATGCAATTGAAATATTTTTACACAGTCTCCTTTAACAACAAATTACTTGCAAAAAATGCTAAATACTACAAATTGGGTATCACGTGCAATTTTAAAAATTAGAAATATTTGCAAAACTATAATATAACTTTATGCTAAAAATACTAGATGTAAACTTTAACTCTATTATTATTTACCACTGTTTACATAAAAAGCTATTCTTATGTAATGCAAATGTACTTATATAAAATAATGTTCTTAATACATAAACTGTGGAAGTAAGAAAAATCCGTTTAAGTTTTATCATCGAGATCAAAGTTTAAGCAATAGTGATATTTGATTCCTTTACAATTACCACGAAAAATATAGGATATGTCTCTTAACTATTGACATTTTCTTTTAAGTTTACCATTATAGATATTTTGAAATCTATGTTTTCATTTATTTCAGCTTTTCAAGATAAATATTCCGAATGCTCATTAAATTTTTTAATTACATCTGAATTACATTTTTTAATTTTAATTGAATAAATGTTTGAATAAGTTTCTTGTTTGTGTAAAACAATAATAATAATAATAATAATAAAATGTTTACTAAATACAGTATAAAGTGAAATGTATAAATAGTGTAATAAATTAAAATATATATATATATATTGATTTTCCAAAATTAAAAATAGATAACAGTATTTACATAAATACTGTTATATTACTTTCTAGCTACGAAGACACTTTTCTTAAATTTTATAAAAATAAAACTGCATCCTAATTCAAAATTTATTGTGCTCTTTTGTGTTACTCAAAATTATCGCATAATCATAAACAATCTTGTGATTAGGAATAGTGTTATTTATTGTATACAAAATTTTAAAACATATACAAAACGTCATTAATGCCGGACTATAAACATTTGTTTTACAAAAAGTCATTTATACTACAACTACTACTGCAGCTAAGCCTAAACTTAAGATCTCTTTCTTTCTACTTCCTTAATTTTTTTTTTATCTTTCTCAAAGATTTATATTTTTTAAAATAAAATTTCTTCATTTAACTATTATTTATTATATTGCTATTCTTGTTTTTCCCAATGGCTCAAAAAGATACAAAATATTTCAGTAGTAGTCTAGGTGTTTAGCTGATCACTGTTAGGAAATTCCTCGGTGCTGCTCAAATCTTTAGCATTGCTCAAACGAATCGCATAAATATTTTAATTATTTCAATTATATGGACCTCATATGTGTACAGATAAGTATTGCCCTATAAAGAAACAAGCGGGTAAGTGTAATTGCAGATCGCATAGAAGGTTTCGTTTAATATCTCCTTCAAAACACTATCATTGAATAAAAAAAAACGAAAATTGTCAATAAAAAATTGAAATTAATAGAAATTTAACAAATTAATAAAAATGTTTGACTTTGCGTATCAAAATAATAAATATGATGTAATATAATGAAATAAAAACACATAAGCGCGTTTTTCCTGTTATTTATTTAATCTATTAATGTATGTTACATACATAATAATTTCATACCTATTTAAACTTACGTGCAATAATTAGAAGAAAAAAAATTGAGCTGATGTTATAATAAAAATATTTTAATTGAAATAATAGTCTTTTCCAAAATTTTATGATTTGTTGTGTGACAAGAGATATTCAGTTGTAAGTACACAAAATTTAAACTCTCTGGCTTATAGAATCTTTGTTTATTGAATTTGTGACAGACATACAGGAGACTGAGACGAATACGGTTTAGTCAGATGAACGAAACCCTAAGAATAAAAGTTTTTAAAAAAATGTCAACGTGGAGAAAAAACCATTTAATTTTTCTTATTTCTCTGAAGAATTTCGCTGGTTTTAGTAAAAAAAAAAATTGCAGTATAATTACTGTATGGGTAAACCAGTCGTTGGGGACCACCGTAATACTTACCCACCATAAGAGATGAAGACGAAAAATAGCAAATAAAGCCGTTGTGCAAAAATGTTTAAAGATAGAATACCAACGATTATAAATGCACAAATAAAGTATGAAAAGGGAGCAAACAGCTGTTTCGAATATATTATCAAGATGCTTCATCAGTGCAAAACTCAGCGAGCTTAAAAAAAAAAAAAAAAAAAAAAAAAAAAAAAAAAAAAAAACTTGATATTATAAATTGCTATTATAAATTATATATACAACTTGATATTATAAATTGCTCAGTTTTGCTTTGTCTAGCTCGCTGAGTTTTGCACTGATGAAGAATCTCGATAGTATATTCGAAACAGCTGCTTGCTCCCTTTTCTTACTTTATTTGTGCATTTATAATCGCCGGTATTTCTATCTTTGAATACGGTTTTGTCAGATGAACGAAACCCTAAAAATGTTTCAGCATTCATTTATGGAGATCTGATCTGAGGACAGATAATAGCTAGCAAGCAGCACAATAATAAAATTATTTTATAATGGATTCTCATTTATCACAAAAAATATAATAATAATAACAAATGGAAAATAATGTATGTATGAAAATGTTAAAAATAAGATGCAATTTTATTTTGCTCTCATATTTTGTAGTGTTCAAAGTTAAATTAAAAAAAAAGAAAATTTTATTACAATATGCTAAACGTTTTTTCTTTGTTTACTATATTTTGTATGGTATCAAATGATACAAATGTTCAATAGGTAAAATATTTGAAATATAGAAATAAAATACACATAATCGTTTACGTACTGGAAAAAAAAGACATTTCACAAAATTTTCAATTTATAATGAAATCCTTGCAAAAAACAAAATGTTGTATAATTTGTTGATAAAATTTCTGTATTTTATACACAGTAGAAGAACTCAGATCGATCTTTAAAAAAAAAAAAAAAAAAAAAAAAAAAAAAAAAAAAAAAAAAAAAAACGAATGCAAATCACTCAAATCAATTTGATCTTTATACAATGTAAAATTCATATAATTTCCTTAAAAACATTTATGGAAGAAACTTTATATTATAAATTTCTAGCTACTTTCGAAAAACAATTCTTTGTTCTTTAAAGAATTGTTATAATAAACAAGGAAGTCTCAAGACGGATAGATCAAACTCAAGTGTTGAATAAAACATGGAAAACTGGCTAGAAAAATTGGTGGCTTTTAAGAAAAGCTTTACCACAGGAAAAAATAAACACAAAGAAATGTTTATTAAATTCCTAATTTTTTAATGTAGCATTTTAATGTTCTGCATATTAGAACAGCTTTTAATATAGGTTTAAATTTGTTATTCTAAAACTTTAAGGGAGACCGAGACACAAAAACCTTTAAATTATATATATATATATATATATATATTAAATGCTTAAAATGACGTTTAAATCTTAATTAGAAACAGAAATATTATACTTCCGTTTTTTTTTCTTTTTTTCTTTTTTTTTTTCTTTTTTCTTTCTTTTTTTTTTTTTTTTTTTTTCAAAATATAGCTTTTATGCAATTCTTGTCATAAAAATTATTTGTAGTTAAGATGCGCTTCTCTTCATAATGGGCGTTTTCATAATTTCTTGCATTAAAATTGCTATATCTACAGAACCGTTAAAGGTAAATGATTCAAACACTTAGAACTTATCTTTTTTTGGTTATTTTACTTTAATGTCGTTTCTGCAAATTGGAAAAAAAATACTTTTGAAAATATGATTTTCTTAAATAAATGTTACCTTTTTTACTTTATACATTTTCAACTATTTAAAAAGTATGTTTTCAAAAGTACTAAATCAAAATTAAAATATAGATATTTATGTTTATCTAAATGTAAAAAAAAATAAATAAATTCTGCAAATAATAATTTGTGTTACAAAAATTTTTAAAAAGCCCTACATTTTAAATAAATTTTCAATAAAAGAAATCTAAGAAGTTTTATTATGCAATTGTGTTTACAAATGTTATTGTTAACTTTCACAAAAAATTTCAAAATTTAATTCAACAAATAAAAATTATTTCATAAAGTGTTCCGGACCCCCTTAAAGACTTTTTTCTATTCGAAAATTCTTCTCATATATTTTAACGTACAAATCACAATGTTCGTAAGGGTCCTGGAGTTGCCATTTCAGGAGATTTTCCGGTAGCAGCACTTTCTTATAAAAAATATCTTCTTAAATAATGTGAAATTTTACGTGTTTGAACTAGATGCATTTTTCAGTTTAAAATATTGATATTTCTCCTTTAAAAAATGCTCTTCGTACGAACAGTGAATCAGATTAAAATATAGAAATAATATGTGGTGCTATGGTATTTAAAGTTTTCATTATATAAGTCTTCCAAAATTAATTTCTTGTTGTATAATGCACCAATGTATTTCAATAAGGTGTAGTTAATCTGCAAATTTCTATCATTTTTTTAATATATTCAAGTTGCTAGAGTACATTTACTGTTTATTCCATGATTATACTAGTTTTATGTTGTAAAAGTAATGCAGAATTTTTTATGCTGCAAATTGTCCTAAAACTTAGGTTATCTTTAATAGAAAATATTTTTGTCTAAATATTCTAGAATATTTATGTCTGCAATTGAAATGCTAGCAAATCAAGTAAGAGGAACTCTTTTGATGTTGCTGGCAGCTAGCATTCACACGTAGTTTTATTTTCTTTAAGAAAGTTGTTTAAAATTCGTTAATAATAAATAAATTAAAATTAGTTTAATTAAATAAACATAAATACTTAAATAATACATAAATGACTACATAAATGAGATAATAATGAATATAAAATACTGACAAAGGCTTATAAATTCCTTCAAAAACCTACACATTCGATTTTGAAAAATTACGACATTATATACACATTTTTGACGGTGAAAAAGTTCGCGTATTTTCAAAAGTATGGTTTTTCGGCAACACTATCCGAATGCCAAAACCCCAAAATAAGGCAAGCGAAAATTTCGTAGTGCTTCTCCTAATGTTTTTCGATGTACCGAATTAAAAATGCCGTTTTTTTCTGGGGGTTTTCTCTGTATGTTATTAGGTATCACGTACTTTTTTAGACAAAATAAGGATAAATAATGATAAAAGAAACAGATAATGTAATGGAGTAAAAGAGGATTGTCAGAAGAACAATGTTCTAAGGAAAATGCTTTAAAATAGCACTCACTATCTTACATTTAACTAAATGTCTTCTACAATTCCCACAATGTTACACATAATTGTTATGTACTTACCTAGCTTCGGCGGAATGTGCTTCCCCTCCCCTTCACACACACAGACATCTTTTGTAATGCGTACAGCTAGCGATTGTTTTATATTCAAAAAAGCATATTTTTATTCTGCTATTATTAGTTTCTAATGGGTTTTTGACTAAAGTAAGAATTAACTATTAGGAAATCCTTATATATTTTATGGCTAACTTTACAATTCATTAACAAATATACATATACATAAAAATACATAAGATATACCATTCATTTTTTAAGGAAAAATTTACAATAGGTCTGTGTTATTTTTATCTTATTAACCCTTCACTGCGTGATTTTTTCTATTTGTATGAAAAAAAAAAAATTATTTAAAATCTATATATCGGTCTAATAATGGGTAAAATATTTAAAAAATAAATAAATAAGTAAATTTCAAATTTTCCGCTAAGAGTTGGTATATTATGGTATGTACCCTCTATACACAGTTAGGGTTTTTAAATATTGTATTGCTGCGTTTTACATTTAAATAAGCTTAAATTAATTAATTTTATCTGCTTAACACAGCAACTTGTTTTACGTTAATATTTTTAAGTATTCGGTAAAAATAATAAAAGCAAATTTTTCCTTAATAGCTTGACAGATTCATTTTTTTATTTCTGAAGAGCAAATTATAATTTCTTATCAAATGCATCCATCTAACATGGACAAAATAAATGTTCTTCCATTCTTTCGATTGTTTTGTATTAGATACAGCGATCATATTGACCAAATTCATGGCATATAATGAGATTTATAGTGTTTTTAGGTATGCGGTATATGGGGCACACTGTGCAGTGGATGGTTAAGGCCCCACAATAGTCACAGAAAAAGTACTCAAAAAGACCCGGATGATAATGTAAAGTCTATGGGAGCGTTCTTTTCAAATATATCGCTCAAATTTTAATATTTTTACATGATTTTTTTGCAAAGGCTAGCTGAATCTACAAATGACCTAGGTTTTACTTTTTCGATTTTGGTTTCAGATGTTTTTTAAAAAAAATTGTGGATCGTCCTCAGCTATCCTATGCAAAAAAAATCATGTGAAAATATGAAAATTTGAGCGAGATATTTGAAAAGAACGCTCCCATAGACTTATCATTAGCTTTCGGCTTTTACCGCGTGACTAATGTGTGCTCTTAAGCTAAATATACATAGGTTACATAATGCAGTCTAGTGTAGCTAACTTTTAAAAGTATTGCTTCAAAAAGCACTTTAAATATAAAAGACAAGCACTTGCATTTTTTAGATTTTAATATATACCTTTAGTTTGTTAAAGTTTTACAAACTGTGTTTGTGCAACTTTGAAAAATAAGATGGAATTTCTTAATTAGACTTATAAATGCTGAATTTTTTCACGCTGAAATTTAATATGAATTGTTAAAGAAAAAGATGGAAGCTAGAAATACATTGTAACTAGTCGTCTTTCTAATACTTATTGCTTTAGAAAATCACTAATGCTAATCATGTATTGCAGACTGAGGTATTTAACATTTATACTATATCTTCCATTGATCAAGAATGAATCATATATTTTTATAAAAGCATGATTCTACTGATACTTTACCGTATCATTGAAGCACAGAGGATTAAAAATAATTCACTTTAGGAAAACTAATGCTATCTCCTTTATTACTACAGATATACTGCTGATCATATGTATTTTTATAAAATGTAAACGTTGTAAATGTTTATCTATACATATATTTTATTAGCATGATTCATTTTTAACTGTTTGTGTTTAAAATGTGTAACATGAAGAACAGTATGTCAAGAAACTTTTTAACATATGTTAATCAAGTGTTACATAGAATCTTAAAAAAACTAAAATATAAGTTATGATGTACTTTACAAATATAATTTATGCATTTTATGTGAATTGTAGTATGTCGTTAAACTTTGTTGTTTAAATATTGTAATATGTTATTATTGTATGTTGTAAAAATTATTAAAAAAATTAAATATATAATACTTTTCAACAAGAAAAAAAAGTAATAACACATTTTCTGTATTTTTCAATATTATTGAAATGTTTTTCGCACAAATAAAATGTTCCTTTAATACATTCTCTTGTATTTTCTATTTGTTTATTAACATCGAATCAAAGAAACCCTTTATTCAATAGCATTTTGCATTAAATGATAAACATCAAGATAGATTGATTTATGAGATATTTAAAAAATAAAGATGACTATGTAACTGTTTTCTAATAACATAACTGTATATCAAAAGAAACCTCTTTTATTTAAGATGGTCTATGACACAAATATCTTTCAATTTGCCAAAATCACTGTTTGGGATCCCAACAATAGCTAATTAAAGGAGGAATCTGAGTTCTCACTTTACCTTTTTTTTAATTTTACTGAGAAATTTGTTATTTAAAACAAAAAATAACCATAATGATATTTTATTTTATCACTGGCTGACATTTCGCGATTGCTTAAAATAAAGATTATTTTAATAGAATTACAAACAACATTGGGGATATTACACAATAAGTATCTACTCCATAAAAAATATTGATTATGAGATTACGATTATTAGATATTGATTAGACATTGATTATGAAAAGACTGAATATTTACCCTGTATTTAACGGATATTTCAGTTGCCTAGAGCATAAAAAATATTAAATTATATTTAGAAGATTGTGCAATCGTTTGGAACTAAATTATTTTTGTCATCCTAATACTCATTTAGCATATAAAAGAGGTAACGTGATACATTTATTCATGTACTTCAGCTAAATAAATGGACAAATGTAAGAAATGTTCATTTGTACAATTTACTGCGCAGATTAAAAAAATACATATATACTTTTACATCTTTAATACCGGGTGTCCAGTAAATGATTGACCCTTTTTTAATGTAAATAACAAAAAAAAACTGTTTGAGATAAAAATGCGCGGCTTGTTGTATTGTTATAATAATATAAATAAATTTTAAAATATGCAATTTGTTAATGTAATATAATAATATTTAAAATAATATCTCAGTCTTAGACTGAGGAGGTGAAGTATAATACAGATGGTTCAATCATAAATATTATTTTAAATCACTTTCCAACCAACGTACCCTATTTCTGAAGCTGATTCGTGAATCGATTCAACATATAGATTCAGATTCGACAACATATAGATTCAGATTCAGCCGAAAATCTCATATTTATGAAAATTAGAGTCATGTCTCTATTCAAACTGGCCTGTTACCGCCAGCGCGATATTTTTTCCAAAATTTGAACTATATTAACAAAGTACATGTTTAAAAATTTATTGATTTTCTAATAACAATAACGCAAACCGCGCATTATTATCTCAAACCGTTTATTTCTTATTTAAGTTCAAAATGGGTCAGTTATTTACTGGACACCCGGTATAAAGACATTAAAAAAACCCATCAAACAATATCAAAGCATCACCCACATGATGCAATTATTATTATTATATGAAGATTAAAAAGTGAAAAATAACTAAAGTGTTTAAAAAAAAAGAAATATCCATACATCAGTTCAATAAAGAAAACTAGTGGTAATGAAATTAAGTTTTGTATGCATATCTGAATACGTAATCTTTAGATAACGTATTCTTTATGATAGTTTTCATATTTCATATTTTCCCTTGATCGAAAATCTCTTATTGTAATGGAACAAAGTGATGAATTGTATTCACGCAAATAGGCAGGACAAGAAAAACATCGACTTAATTTCGCAAATTGCTGAATACATTTGAATGCTAAGTATAATTTCGCCCTGGTTAATATGTTAAGTGAGCTGATAATCTTTTAAATATTTCAGTTCCAAAATATTTTCATGGAAACTTAACTGTATTTGTAAATGCATTAACATTTTAATTAATCTAAAAAAGTTTGTTTTAAGGCATTTGCGGTTATATTTAAGTAATAAAAGAATTTTAAAACGATGAAGAAAAGACATTAGTACATTACTCAAATGTATATGCATGACAAATAAAAAATTCTTTTTATAAATCGATTAGATATTTAAATACATTTGACATTTATTTTATTTGAAAAATTTCTACTTAAAAATATTTAACAGTATTTTAAAATGTAGATTTTAGGGTCCTAAATCACGCGAGAAGTTTTTCTTGATTACTATTATTTTGTTATTTGCAGCCCTATTTAGATTTGGGAATGAATATCATTTTGTAGACTGAAAAAAAAAACAATTTTACTATTTTTCACATAATGTTACAAATATTTTATTGCTATTGAAAAATTTACTGTAAAAAACTTTTTCAGGTTCTATGTTAGAAACTCATCAATTGACAAACTTTTAAAAACATTTCAAAGTGCATTTTTAAATTAATATAATAAGCTTTTGCAAATCCATTTGATCTAATATTTTGCTACATTAATAAGTATTATTTTGCAGCCCACAAATTAAGGATTTTTTTAGTTTGATGGAATGGAATTGATTGTAATTCATATTAAAAAATCCGAAATATTTCATCTGGGAATAATACGGCAAGAAAATTTTACATTCTTTTATTATCTGTAATATAAAATTTAGATTTATTAATTATTTAAAATTACCTTATTTTATAAGATTGCATAATTAAGATGTGGAGCTTTTTTTATTCAATCTCCCTGAAGTATCATCATTTCATTGTGTACAGAAATAAATTTAAAAATGTATTAATTAACCTGATATGATTAATGAGCAATACTATTATCGGTTATAGACTTTGAAGATATTTTAAAATTCTGTTTCAGTTTTTAAAAGATAAAAATTTCTGTAAATATCGTATAAAATAAATTCATTAAAATAAGAATTCAATATGACTTTATTAATACATTAATATGTATATCAGCCAATAAAATTTGTATAACCAATATTATGTCTCGGTTAATTAAAAATTCTCACATATGTTATCTTTCGAAATAAAATCCCTTCAACATTCTCATAAAAGATCCATATTAATGTAAAAGCCTATACATAAAAAAGAGAAGTACTGAACAAAGAGTTGCGTTAAGTGTATATTTCTGAATCAAAAATGTTAAATACCACAAACTAATCATAATTTATTTCACATTTCATACATTAATGTTCCTGCTGAATATCTTTAGTAGAACGAAAATCTCTCCTTTCGAAACTAAAGCATAAATCCATTTCATGCAATTAAAAAATAGAGCATAACACCGATTTGATTTCACAATAAGGTGAATATTTTCGAATGTTATTGATACTTTTGTTCGCTAAAATTGAATAAATTGATTAATAGATTCCATAGACTTTGAATTTGAAGAATGGTACACAAGTATTTCACTACATTTGGAAACAAAAATCTTAAGATTCTAAAATAAAAAAGTAAAAATAAATGAATTTGCATTAATATTTTGATTTATGAATTACGCAAGCCTTTGTTGGTTGTGTTTATTAACTTTTTATAATTTATTTTTAGTGGTGAATCCAAAAGTGACCCCAGTTTTAACCATCTTTTCTGGATTTTTCGCAAATGGTAAATTTCAAAATTAAACAATAAAAAAGTAAAAAATATATATATTAAATTAACTAATGACTAAATTATCTATGAAGATCCGCATATACGCTAAACGAATAAACTGTCATGAAATTGTAAACTTTACAGTGTCGGATTTCCGCTATTTTCTATCTTTGATATCTACGACTTGCAAAACTCGTTATGTGTTGGTAAATAATTAAGAGGCTTTTCAGATGCAGCGCTAATATATAATAATAAACTTTTCAAAGCTAAATATCTGACGCAATCCAAATTTTGCAGGTTTTATACATAAATATCACTCATGTTTAACATATAAAAGTATTCTATATTTTTTAATTAGTTTAAATAATTAAAGTTTTCATATTGAGTTGATTTCGAAGATTATCTCTAAATTAAAACTTTGATAATATGGTTTGATGACAAATGCTTAGAATGCAAAAAAACAATAGATTAAAAAAAGCGACAGGTATGATTTTCTATATTGCAAACTAAATATTACTTCCTCTGTCTCAAATGAATTGTGACATTTGCGTTGAAAATTTTGTCCCAAATCAGTTGCTACATTTCAAGTAGATGGAGTCATAGATAACTTCTGATGCAATTTAATAAATCGACACTAGTAAACTTATACTAAAATGAATGTAATGGTGTATACTAGGTGCCAGAATTATTGTTAACTCGAATGTGAAGTGATAGAAATAAGAAATAATAAATCTAGAAAAATATCCTGAAAAGAAATGGATAATATAGAGCGCAATGCTGTACTGGAGTGTTTGCAACGATGTTTCAAAAATGGTAAATTAAATCATAATGCCATAAATGCTGTAGCTATTAAATTTAATGTTCGTCGTGATATCCCGTTTGCGGAAGCAGGCAAAGACGTCAAAAGTAAAATATGAGGAAATTTACAATGTAAGCTTACAAAAAAAAAAAAAAAAAAAAAAAAAAAAAAAAAAAAAAAAAAAAAAACCTGTGAAAGCAGAAAAATATATATATATACTTTCATTTTCTCAGCCACTGAGCAAAATCAAAGATGTCCCAATAAAATAAAAACAATCACTGCGAAGATTATTATATGCTGTTATAATTCGTAAATCAATATTACATAGGATTCTCAAGTTTGATAAAGTGTTGGAGCGTATTTCATCCACCATTAAACCTAGTCTAATAGAAAAAAAAATATGAAATCGACAGAATTCAATTTTGTTTGCAGCATGTTCAAGCTAAAATATACTTTTCAGATATGTTAGAATGAAATTTCAGAAATGAATTCACGATTAATTAACTCGAATGTAAGATTTATGTGATTTTTGTTCAAAATATCTTTACAAAATGGGGTGTGGCTTAAAAACGTGTGAATTGGGATTTTTTAAACTATTTTAATACTAATTTATGGAATGACGAAGGGAATATTAGGTAAGTAAATATTGTTGATGGATAGTACAGCTCTCTGAAAAATATTGAAACAAAATAATAAATCCATAACTATCAATAATCGGTAGAAAAGTATTCAAATGTCGCAACTAATTTGGGACAGAGAGAGTATTATTTTATTGTACATTAATTCTTAAAGAATGCAAAAAATAACTGTGGATTTTGTATATAATAAAATAGAATACTTTACGATTATTCCATATCATTATTCTTGAATAAATTGTTGTATTATATTAGACAAGGAAAATTGTATAAATAATTAAATAACTCTTCGTATAAGTGAGTATTTCAATTCAAACTGCTTATTTTCTTATTTATTTTTAAATTCATTTTTATTCTCAAACGTATCAAGCTGGCGAATTTTCTTATTTAGAAGCTACATAATGTGCCGTGTTTTTTTTTTTTTTTTTTTTTTTTTTTTTTTTTTCGTTAAAAGCTGAAAATATTGCAAAAAATGCTGTCAAAGATGGCATTTTGTAACAAAGTTTTTGTAGCGGAAAATCTGTTAATGAAAAAAATAGTCATCCTGAGAAAATAATTTTTTATAATCTAATTCTAATTAATTGAGCGAAAAATAAACTCACACAGCATTTTAACAATCTCTTCAAAAATCACGTTAGCAAGTTTACGTCATACGCATGTCACGTCATATGTTTATTTAAAAGAGTCTGAAAATTTCGAGCTGTTGAGGGTGGAAAGATATTTTTTTCGAAATACACCCATAACCAAATACTGTTTGCATTCTGATTTTAGAAAGCAATGATTCTTGTAATTTCCAAGTGAAAAAAAAATCCATATTGTAGTGGAATGGATTGGTGTAAAAAAGTACACATATGCATGTTTTTTGTTGCTGCTCTTATTGCATTTTTAATATTTGATGCTGATTACAACTATGTAATCTTGAGAATTAGAGACTACACTTAGTTCTGTTGACTTTTTGATTCATAACTTTACTTGCACAAAAATGCATTATCTAACAAAAATAAGAGTTAAATTTTGTTTATACGTTTAAACAGAAGGGGGAAGGTGAAAGGCGATAGAGTTTCAGAAAAAATTAATGCAGTTTAATATTAAAGGGAACATTCCATTAAATTTATTCAGATCATTAATTTTCGAGCTATAGCTATTATTCATTAAACGTGTCCTGTTCTAAGAAATTATTAATAAATAAATAAATAAACGTAGAAATTTCTTTGTCATAAATTAAATATATTTTGTAGATAGAATTTCTATGTAATTTATAGTTTTTCTGTGAAACAAAAAAAAAAAAATATATATTATTTTACCCTTGTTTGTTTTTAGTGGAATTTTATACTTTTATATTCTTAAATTTATGGATGCAACACTAACATGTTTTCTTACATAAATTTATAAACATTGAATAAAATGCATGGAAACAATTCGTTTTTCTGGATTAATTTTGATCCATGAAATTTTAAAACGGAGTCAAAAATTGGAATTGCCATTAGAGAAAAAAAATCAGGATTATTGGTGTAGTATTTGTTATATAGACGATACTCAAACTCTAATCCATGAATAATATTTGACTGATTTTAAGAGTGATATGAAATGCACTTTTGAACAATGAATTGTCAGCAGAAATGATTAGGGGGAAGCAGGCTGGGTATAGTGTTTTCTTAAAGACTCTTTATTAATACGTCATATAAAGCTTCTACATACGCTTTTAATTTTTTTTTTTTTTTTTTTTTTTTGTGTAAAAACGAGAAATTCAACATGAGAACTTGAAAACGAGGCTTTTTAGCATTTTATTATAAAAAAGAGACAGAAAACATATAACTTCTTAGTTATGATCATTTTGAATCGGTTTAATTTTTTTAGGAAAACAGTGAACAATGAATGGATTTCATAAACAATGGCCTTAAGCAACAAAATGTTATATTTTCAAGAAAAATTCACAACTTCACCAATTCATAAAATATGAAATCCGCTTAAAATTATTATAAATATTCTTAATATTATCTTCAACTTTTATATCGATATGTTTTTGAAATGACCAACTGTTATAGAGAAGAAATGAGGGTGGTGTTGTAGAAGAAAAACATTCACATCTACGTTATTCCATACATTGCGATTAAAAAAAAAAGAATTGGTTTGATTTTTTTGACAACCCTTGGAGATGTTATGTGTAGGATTGCACATAAATTTTAGATTTTGTTGGTAAATTAATAATCAGTTTAAATATCTACATGTGGCTACACAGCCGGCAAAGATTTTTTAATTCTGTGATTTAAACTGCTAGTGTAATTTTAAACTTAACTACAATTTTAAATGGGCGATTTTTTTCTATATTCTCAAGTTTTACCTTTGGAAGAATTTATTTATTTAAAAATTTTGAAAGCAGTCACAACATAAGTTTATTTGCAAAAAAAGTGTTTTGATTTACTTTCATTTTTTAAATAGATCATCTTAAAAATGTAATTTTCTTTTCTTATAGAAAATACATTTAGTTTGATGTAAAATATTTCATATTAACATAATAAAGGAGACCTTAATGGAGTTTAGATCTCGCCCAACATTTATTCCGCATCATCTGAAATCTAGAGATAAGAAAAATTTTACAAGGCAATGTCTGTGGGCGCATTGCCAAAGAAGTGTTATATTTCAAAATGATAAGACTTATATCAATACGGAAAATAAAAGACTGGGATTTAACATGATGAACATTTATATTAGAAAATACGCAACTGTAGAATATGTTATTAGAATACGTCTTACATTAATGTACTGCAGATAAGTTGCATGCTAAACTTAATTTCGCAACAATTGTATATTTATTATTAACTTAAATATATTTGAAAACAAAATATATGTTAAAAATACAATTTATTAATAAAAGAGATGTATTTGGGCAAAAAATATTTTTGTATACTATGTAAATGTTCTTAAATTTCTTTTGAAATTTCAAAAATTATAGATATAATCTATAGTAATATATAAAATTTCAGTGTCAGTAATTAATTTTCAGAAAAAAACCTATTTGTAAATTAATTCAAGTATTTAAACTAAAAACAGTCAAAAATATTTAATTAATTTTCGCCTGCGTGTCTATTCGTTCGGAATAGGTTTAGAAAAGTTTACATAACAAAAGCTAACTTTAATTGCACTAGAATAGACATTGTTTTGGATTACGAGTTTATTTTGCTGCTTTACAATATTAAAAATTGTCTTTTAAAGAATGGGGTAAACAGTTAGAGATTCACTCAGTAAATCAATCTTTCAATACTTAAAAGTACGGGCACTAAGCAATAAATATTAAAGAATTTTAATGCAATTGAATGAAATTGATGCAAACATGTCTTATTAATACCGCGTTTGGCACTATTTTTTTAAGACCTCTTTGTTAAAAACATCGTTTTTGAATATCAGTTACATATAGATTGCAATAAAAGTACGCTGTTTTTTTATTTCAATATGATAATAAAGTGATAAACGGAACATTTTCCACTATTTAAAAAAAAAGTGATAATACACTACTGGCCATTAAAATTGCTACATCATGAAGGCGACATGCTACAAACGTGAAATTTAAACGACAGGAAGAAGATGCTGCAATATGCAAATGATTAGCTATTCAGCGCATTCTGACAAAGCAGGTGCCGGTAGCGACATCCACAATGTATTTAAATGAAGAAACTGTTCGGCCGGTTTCTCACAGAAATTGCATTTGAGCATTGTTGCCTGGTGAAAAATTGTTGTGATGCCTCGTGTAAGAAACAGAAATGCGTACCAGCATGTTCCTGACCTTGATAAAGGTCGAATTGTAGCCTACCGGAATTGCGGTTTATCTTATCGCAGTATGGCTGCTCGGGTTGATCGAGATCCAATGACTGTTCTCAGAATATGGAATCGATGAATTCAGGAAGGTAATACAGAAGGCCGTACGGGATCTCAACGGTTTCCTATCACTAGCAGCCGAGAAGACAGGCATGTTATCCGTATGACCGTAATGGTTAGTGCAACTACGTCACGAGCCCTGAGTCAAAAAGTGGGGTCATTTGGAAGACAAAATGTGTCCTCACAATCAGCTCGACACCGTTTGCAGTAGCATGGACTCTCAGCTCGGAGACCATGGCTGCGACTTCCCTTGACGCTGCGTCATAGACAGCAAAGCCTTCAATGGTGCGATCAAGGACGAATCTGGGTGCACAAATGGCGAGGATTCATATCATGATGGTCGCATTCGTAGTTGGCGGCGTCGTGGTGAACGAACATCGGCAGCGTGCATTCGTCATCGTCATACTGGCTCATCACCTGGCGTTATGGTATGGGTTGTCATTGGATACACGTCTCGGTCATCTCTTGTTCGCATTGACGGCACTTTAGATAGTGCACGTTATATTTCTGATATTTTACGACCCGTGGCTCTACGCTTTATTCGAGACCTGCGAAACCCTATGTTTCAGCAAGATAATGTCCGACTTCATGTTTTCGGAATTTTACGGACCTTCCTTGATACGAAAAATGTTCGGCGGTTGCCCTGGCCAGCACGTTTCCCAGATCTTTCACGAATAGAAAATGTCTGGTCAATGGTCGTTGAGCGATGGCTCATAACCACACGCCAGTCACTATGGTTGATGAACTGTGGCATCATGTTGAAGCTGCATGAACATCTGTACCTGAAAATGCCATCCAATCTCTGTTTGACTCAACACCCAGGCGTATAAGAGCTTTTACTAATATCCGAGATAGTTATTCTGGGTACTGATTTCTCAGGATCTATGCACCGAAATTTCTTGAAAAATTTATCACTTGTTATTTCTAACATAATATATTTGTACAATAAATATCATTTTGTTATCTACATTTCTTCCTGGTGTAGCAAATTTAATGGCTAGTAGTGTAATAATAAATAAACGAGTATTTAAATAATAACTATAAAAAACTCAATTTATGCATTTAAAAAAAACAATCGCAAGTAAACAACTTATTAATAAATAAACAGTAGTTGAAACAACAAATAAACATAAATATAAAAATCATTATGAATATCAATGCAATTAAAAGCATGCAAGGATAGCAAGTTCACCAATTTAGACAAAATAACGAATTTTTTTCGCGCCATTCAAGTATCCCGGCGCGTGTTTGATATTTGTGCCAAAATTAAGATTTATACTTCTTAATTCTGGTTGAAAAGACATATTTGGCGTATTCAGATATCTAAGATATTTTTTAAGAAATAAGGACAAAATAGAACAATCTTTAAACCAACCAATCATTTAATGCTATAAAAATTCAATAAAAAATTCAAGAAATAATTGATCAATTAAACTGATAAAATGTGTGATTAAATTTATAATTGATTATATTGACATTTTTTATTTACGACTTAAGCATTTCAACTTAAGGGAAGACAAGCTTCAGATAAGACTAGGAAACCATCCTATGGGAAATAAACCAGCTTTAAGATGGTTTTATCGGAAACTACGGGACCGATTTTAATGAAAGTTTGAATCCACATTCATTGGATAATTTTCAGTACTTATGATAGACAGTTGTTCCCGGAGCTAAACTTTTTATTTTACAACAATGACAATTTTTCAGAAATTTCTAATTTTCGTATTTTTTTCCTAAAACTAATTAAAAAATTTAAAAACTGTCTGTCTCATATGATCATATATTTATAGTCCACCGCAAAAATCTTTTTTTATTATTGAAATCACTCAAGTACTTTACGTGTAAATAGGATTTTTAGCTCAAAAATATAATTTTTGAGGGAACTAAAAAAACTTAGACACATCTAATCTGTGTAAAGTTCTTGTACCATTCCGTCAAACACATGGAATTATATGTAAAGAGGTGGATAAAATATAGTCTAAAATTTTAGAGTAAAATCAATGTGACTGGCATGATGTGTCATTCAAGTTTTATCTGAATCTAGTCACATGTGCCAACGGCTTTTTTTTCTCTCACGCTTGTTAATATTTCAAAAAAATTCGTTGCTTGAAAAGAAGGAAAAATAGAAACTTGGCAAGAAGATACACGAGGAGAAGTTTCTTGCTTCAAGGGAAATAAACAGATCTTGCGAGAAAATGGTTTTCCATCACACTGAACAGATATTGCAAGGTCATTAAGCGCTGAAAAATTATAAGGATCCATTTTCACATTTTCTCTCTTCTTCTATTTCTTCATTCACTCCCTCAACATTACGATGAGTCATTGTGCTCTCATAGGTTCCTGCCTCATTCCTTAATTACCTTTCAGATTTGTTTTGTGGCATACTGCTGTCCGTTACCGAAATGTATGACCTTTGACACATTGAAAAATATTAGAAAGACCAAGAGACATAAAAGAGAGAAACTGACGAACGATTGAAGCAAACAAAATATTTGCTCATTGTACGCGAAAAAGCTATAAAAATCACACACACATACACTTAGTAATTAAAACTTGGCAATACACACAGCAATTAAAACTTGCATTGTCAGAGCTTTTTTAAACATTTGGCACATTCAACAGTCCTTTTCAAGTAAATTCAAGTAACATTTTTGATATCTTGCTAAAATGTTCAAAAATTAGCATTTTTGCAAAATTTGAAGCCATTTGCGGCAAATATAGGAATTGTCCTTAAAATCTCATTTTTTTTTAAATGTGAATTTGGTAAAAAGGTCAATCTTAGTTTATAGGCAACCGACTCCTCCCCCCACCCCACAAAAAAATAAATAAAATAAAAGCCTCATGTTGTTCCGAATATTGGTTGTACAAGGGGTTTTGAAATGCAAGTGTACGAAATGTGGTAACAAGTATTACCGTTGAAATTTTAATATACCACTTTGAGATAACGTAGTGATACATGGAGGGACACAATTGGAATGTCACGCAAGGCTGTGCGCATGTGTAAGCAACTGCGAATAATAGAGGGGAGAATATGCAACCATGTGTCCCATCCAATAGTCGCGGCAGTCATAATGGGCAATGTTTTCTATCATAATGACTTTCATACTGACATATTTAACAATTGAATACCTGTGAGGTCTCTGATCAAAGTCTCATGCAGTGAAAAATTTGATAACACCTCGCTCCTTCCCAATCGTCGAATTTCGCAGTAAGAAAGCGATGATGTCTTCGCCATCAACATCTCGATGGTCTTTACAAGCTCCGCCACATGAGTTGGACAGAACATACAACAGTCTGAATTTCACCTATTTTTACGTGCGGGTGACCGCACATACGCACAACTACGCAGGACACTGCAATCGTGTCCTTTGATTTCTGACTATGTTATCCCAAAGCGGCATATTTAAATTTTAAGCGGCTTAGTTGTAATGATCTTTAGTGCTTTTTATATTTGAACGCTGCTAGTAATAGCAGAAATTGTTTTTTCCAATTTGCTTATTTAGACTTTATGTTTTACCTTAACAAACTGGGAAATTTTGTGACAATATTTTGTTCGTGTTGGGGAATGTTTCACACCTTTAATAGGCGCATGATTTTTCGTTATTTTATTTTTTTAAGAGTTAAAAATTTATATTTTAAAGACTATTATTATTGATTTTAGAAACCAATTAAATTTTCTGTAAACATACTCTCTTAAAACGAAAGAGTGGATTTGGCTGCTCAAGAAAGAGTTCTAATTTACTGGATCGTGAATGAGCTGATTTTTAAGTGGTCCACTCTTCTTGACTTGCTTTCTTCTATTTCTAATGCACTCATTGAGATCGGAAACTAAGCAAGTGAACTCGAGAAGAAAACAGATCATTCCCGAGGTTATTTTCATCCACCGCTGGCGCTGCTGTCGACCTGACCTTGCAAAATACAAGATGGAGGATTTCCAAATGCACTGCACGCTGATTTTCGATGCATCTTAGAAGTTCGTGGTTTCCTCAAGATTATTTGCTAAAGAAGCCGATATTTTACGAAGTAAGTACTATGAAAGTATTTTATTTACATTATACTATCCTTTTAATAGATTTCTCTTCTCTTTTTTAATAAACAATTAATGTTAATACTCATATGTACCGTACATAACAACCTTGAAATAAAATGGTGTATCAAGCGAAGTAAAAATTGTCTTATAATGCAAATACTTAGTTCATTTAACAGTCTTTGTAGTATAAAAGTTTTGAAGAATTAAGTTATGCAATTATTACATCTGTATTTATAGAAATTTATTTATAGATGTTCAGGCTGGTTAGAAGTGCTTATTTTTTAGTGTACTCCTATTTCTCAATTTTGCTAATATTGTTAAGGGATGGAAAACCCTATATAAACACGAAAAACAAAGTCCTCTTGTATTTTGATCCACATGTTGCTGCATATAATTAAAAAAAATAGTGTGCATATAAGCACATTTCTGAGACTCTTGCATTCTTAGCGTTTGAACATGTGTGTAGTTTGTTACTATTTTGTTTGGCAATGCTTTACATTGCTATTGAGCAAAATTATTGCATGCATGGTCTGTATTATTATAGTTTGTTTAATATTTAAAAGTATTTAGCTACATTGTTACATAAAAATTGCTTTAAAAGTAATATTGTTTTCTTGCACTTGCTTTCAGGTAGGTTTAAATGAGGATTTATTAACAAAACGTAGACAAATATATTTTTTTTCTTTCTATACTGGTAAAATATCAGTATCATTTCCCAAATATTATGTTCCTGATTTCTTTAACAATGAATTATATGGCAGGTTAATGTGAAACGGTGGGAGAATTTCAAATTTTGGAATGAAATGATTTTATAAACTTTTAATGACTTCAATAATAGTATTTTCGCAAAAAATATAATCGTAATAAATGTAAGACTATTTAGATGTTATAAAATGTTACTGAAAAAAAGAAAAGTTTGGTAAATCTAAAATAACTATTGAAGCAAATCCCTTTCCTTTCAGAAATGTTTTGTGATATCATTGCCTTCCCCTACATTGGTAATGTCAAGATGCACCGCCCCTTAGCAATATCATGATCTCTTTTGATAATTTGCACAGCACATAAATGTGGGAAGTATTCAAGTTGATGTGTGGTCACGAGGCACTGAATTTAGTTTTAAGCTTTCTTTACATTCTAAATTTATCTTAAGTGAGGCACTGTAATCCCAGCCCAAATGCTTTAATAACATGAGTAAAAAAAAAAAAAACATCAAATTGTCCTTTTTAGCTTATCATAGGTGGCCCTTTAAACCAGCATTTTGTACTTTTTAAGAGTAACTTTAAAAACTATTTAAAAGAAAAAATTGAAGTATTGGATTTACATAAGGCAGGACATAATAAATATAAATTAATCAATAAAATTGTAAGTTGTGCAATTCATATCATTTTTTTTTTCAATAATACATTTATGTTTTGATATTAGTATTAGTACTATAACCACACAAAAATATTCACAATTATAATTTCAGGAGATAATTATAGCAATATGAAAATATAAATTAACATCAGAAGCTCAAAGTTTTAAGTGTTTGATTCAAAAACTTATTATCCAAATGACATTTCCTTTTTAGGCATAGTTTGAACCAAGATTATATCTTGTGAAAATTGGGTGTTGCCAGTAAAAGACAAATTTTGGACTGGTTTTGATTTGCAGGTTGGCCTACTAAAAAAATTATGTACATTATTTAAAAATAGTTAATTTCCTATTGTTTGGTACTAGTAACTTTCTTTTACGATTCTTACTATAGAGTTAGGAGTGTTTACTTTTTTTCCCCTGCGACTGTATACAGCGTTCGAAATTCTTAGTGGACTGCTGGTATAAGACCACGAAAAACTCAATCGAACCACCAACATTGTTGTTTTGCAAGACTGGTAACTTTTTTTCCTCTGTCTGTTATGTAAATTTTCCCGTTTCTGAAAAAAAAAAAGAATTATTTGAAAAAATATGTATAAAAAAGGAAAGGAAAAGTATATACCAATTATTAATAAATAGTATATATATTTTTTGAAACACCCTGTATGTATAACACTGCATTTTTTACAGAATAATCAAGTAAGCCTGGCTGATAACAAGTTCTACTGATTACTTATTGTGTAGATTTGAATAAAAAGTGTTCCAGAATCTGACTGAGGTGCTCCTATAAGTGATACATTGCCGTCAACAAGGTCGGTTCTAGTGAAAACTTAAGAAATGTAAGTGGTTTTACTTTTATTTATTTAATTAATAATTATGTTTGTATGTGACAGTCATCTTATTTTTTTCATTCACTTCCTGTTCACGTATATTTAAAACTTGGAAACGGGTGCAGATGTAAACGTCACAACTTTTCACTAGTTGTAATTTATTATTATTTTGAAAAAAAAAAATAAATAAGTTCTTGACATTTTGTTTGTCCTCTGCAGCCGAAACCACTGTTTATAGATTTTAAAAGTAAAGTCCCAGTTCCAACTTTCTAGGCAAATAACTTTTCTTCATTTATTTAAATTTTAATGTTCTAGCATATATTATGAATGAGTAATTTTGATAAATAAATTCTTCTAAAATTGAGAAATGTTAATAATTTGTCAATTTAACTCTAGTGGGAATGTAAGGTGCTTGTGAATAGTCTAGTTGGGCACATATAAACAGTTCATTAGAGTCGGTCTCAAAAATCATTCTGCGATTCTGTTTCTTTCAGTTAACTTCACGAAAAATAACTTAATCTCCAATATCTATTGTTTTGCTGAAATAGATTTTTTGTCATATATTTAACTTTGTATCGAAATTTTCATATCTGTCAATAAGTGCATAAAAAGAAATAAGCTTTATTTATATTTAATTATAATTTAAATACATGTAAAGTTTTCCAGGGTTCATACAGACCTTAAAAGTATTTAAAAATTCCTTACATTTCAATAGTCTTTATTATCTTTTTCTTAATTGAAAGTCCCCCCCCCCTCTTTTTATGCGAGCTAAATATTTACTGCAAATCCATAAATTATAAATCGACAAACATTCATAATTCACCCCCTTTAAAGAAATCAGGGTTCTTTATTATAATTCTAATTTCTGATTGGACATCTTAAGGCCACTTTCCTTGCTCGAGGAAACGCTCGCGAGCTAATGCTATTCCTATGGGGAAGCATTTTTCTAATAACTCTTTCGCATGTTGACATTTTTGAATTTTTTTTTTTTTTTTTTTTTTTTTTTTTTTTTTTTTTTTTTTTTGCATAAAATAACTGAGGTGCATGCCTTTTTTACTTTTTCGATTTTGGTTGCAGATATTTTTTACAAAGTTAGTTTCCCTCTCAAAACCGGTTTTGAAACTGAAAGTGCTTTTTAAAAATATATCTGCAACTAAAATCGAAAAAGTAAAAAAGGTGCTCTATCGGCATGCACCTCAAATATCCAGTGCAAAAAAGAAAAAAAAAAATTATTTGAAAATGTGAAAATGCGAAACAGTTATTAGAAAAATGCTTCCCCATAGGAATAGCATTAGCTCGCGAGCGTTTCTTCGAGCGAGGACCAGGGGCCTTAACTGACTGTTTCGTTTTCCTATTGAGGTGTGGAAACTTCATATCTGCATAGTTAGTGCTGAAACTAGCCTCTTTTCTGCCTGGGACAAACATGGATTTTGACATCTCCCACCCCCTCACACTTAAAAGTAAATTTACATTTTGTGATTTTTAAATACGTAACATAAACTATGTAATTAGCTTTGTCAAACATTGATTAAGTAAAATCTTGAGTATTCCGCGCAATTGCCTCTCCTCCATTGTCAGATGATATAGAAGAACATTAGAATGCTGTTCACAGAAAATTTTCAAAGTGTGCAGACAATTTTGATTTTTTTTCTTTTACAAATTTTTTTATTAAAAATAAATAAATCAAGACTCTGGGCAGAGAATCGGTTTGGTGCATGTTGCAAACTCTTGAGAAGCTATGCAATCTATTTTTCAACTGGAACATAATAGAAGTTATTTGCTGGTACAGTATTTTTTGGAAGAAGCACTGCGGCAAAAAACGAGTTTTTAAAACTTTAAAATATTGTAATTGCAGCACATTGCTGGAACGGCAGGTACAATCCCCATCCCCCCCCCCCCCTTTTTTTCCAGCCAGGGCTGGTAGCAGAAACAGTAGCACTGAAGCGGATGCTGTCGATTATTTTAGGCTTTGCAGATTAATTTAACAAATTAAAAATAAATTTTGTGTTAAAAAATGGATGTTAAATGTTGATCTTTTAAAGTTTATTTCATTCGAAATTTTAGTGTATGTTTAAGCGCTTGTTTAGCATTTTTCTGCAGTTTGCAGTGATTTTTTTTAACATTTGAAAGGGAAATTCTGTTTTAATATTTTGTAATCTATATCTTAAATTTTATCATATAATTATAAATCATATCTTTAATCTTATAATCTATATGTGATGGTAAATCTTATCCTCTTTTCAATAAAGTCTGATTCAGAAAAATGAAAGGTAGAAGTGCATGTAATGTAATGTGAGAGATTGAAAAAAGGGCATTTGTCCTTAATTTCTGTTGGCTGTTTATCGCAATCCCCAAAGCAGAATACTGTGGAATGTTCTGCAACGAAATTTAGCTAATCAAAAATGTTTTTTGGGAATTGTACGAGTTTCACCATTGCAGACTGATTTTAATCCTATACCCAAAAAATGATCTGAACCTGCTACATCCAATGCTTATTGCTGATATAAAGTGTTAAAAATAGAAGTTATTTATATTCAATAACCTGACATATATAAATTATTAAGAAAAAGAGAAAATGTCATTAGATTTCTTCTGAAAAAAAAAAAAAAAAAAAAAAAAAAAAAACAATTGTTTTTTTTAGAAAAAAACCAGTTGGTTTAAACTAAACCGTTGTTTAAACCAAAAGGAGTAAACAGTTGTTTAAACCATAGTTAAAACCAGTTGGTTTAAACCGTGTCAACCCTGGTCTAATTGTTGTAGGTTCTATCTTGTATTATATAAATATGCAAATATATAGAAAAACAACTAAAAATCCACAAAAACCTGTATTGGTTGGGTATTTGCCAGCGCTGATACATTTTGAAAGTAGCAACAAAGGTGAATTTTCAACAATATTTTATAATGTTGCTTTAAGAACTTCCATTTTAAATTTGTTTTTAAAATGGTGATTTATTTTAAGATTGTATCAGAAGTAACACCATGTTTTAAACAAGCGGATAAGTGTTATCGCACAGGATTTATTTATTCTATTTCCATTTTATTCATGATTGGCTGAATTTTCAGTAGTGTAATATTTATAAAGCTAAAATTTTTAGTGTATGGTTCATTTTTTGTTTAGACTATGGATGGGAAATTTTATAAAACATTTAATCTGAAAGCTGCAAAATATTTTAATATGTTCATAATCATTCCTTAACATTATATTTATTGCTATTTAACTTAATTTCAATATTTTCTTTTAACACAGGAAGATGGTGATTTCATGGAGGAGTAAAATTCTACTGTGAGGAGTCAAATTCAACAATCTTATTTAATCTCAAGGATCCTCAACAAAGTGTCTATTTTGCCTAAGATTTTAAAAGTTGGACAAACCAGTGGACAGATTACAATATGCTCTTTATGTATTTAATGTTTAATGCAAATGGACTGTTATATTTATAAGGTCCTGTTAAAGATGTTATTGAAACTTGTTTATCTGATGTTGGAAACAATTGTTATCAATTAATGTTAGGTTTATTTTGTTCTTGCTAAATAAAATGTTTTTGTTGTTAAATAAAATTAGTTTTTTTTCTTTCTTGCAACATTCTAAATTGCACATTTGGCTCTAACTTTTGACACAAAATGCTGCAGTCTTATGCTTTTATATTTATTTAAAAGTTAGTTGATTTAAGAAACATTGAATAAAATCAAAAATTAAAAGATTAATTAAGAAGAAATAAATTATTCTTGAATATAAATTCAAGTTTTAACAAATGTTTTAAATGATATAAAGAATAATTGCACATGGTCAATAAATCCATTTCTCAGTTATTTTTGCATTTAACTTTTGTACTACAATATTTAGTGGAAGGTTTTTCATACAATAAAATAATTGTCCATAATCAAAATTTTAGCTATACAAGTTTTTTAATGGCATTCCTCCACATTTCCCAATTGCAATGTGCTTATATAAATTCTATGGGTAACAATTATTTTATCTAAGATCTCAAAGCCATTTCAGATTTCAAACTAAACAATTAAAATATTTTTTTTTAAATTTAGTCAGTTTAAGAAATATAAGATTTTGATTGAGATTTAAATCTAGGAATAATTACAAGGTATCATGGGTTGATGTTTATCCATTTAAAATATTTTCAATTTCATTTATTTAAACCCTGCGCTGACCATGTGTGTGGGGGGGGAATACTTTTTTAAATTTAGGTTTTATGTTTTTTAATACTTTCTTTTTCAAAACTGGTTCTGAAACTCCTATTAATATTTAAAAAAAAACCTAACCAAAATTGCAAAAGTAAAAACTAACCCACTTACAGATCATTCTCAAATATTCTATACCCCCCCTCCCCTAAAAAAAAGGTAAACATTTTAAAATCCAAGCAACATATTTGAAAATAACTTCTGCATAGGATTATCTAAACTCTTAAGGGGAACAATCAGCTTCTGACATTGTGGTGCTGAAGTTGAGTCGTTGGGCTGATATCAAGTTTATTTTTTCAATATTTTTTTAGTAAGATGCCCGAGATTGGTTTATTTGATTGAAATCATAAATTTTTAATAAAAAAATAGTTATTTACAATTAAATCAGAAGCTAATGAAAAAAATTAAAATTGTATATAAGCATATTTGAAGCTATAAGTATCATTGGTAAATATGTAAACTTGAAATTGCCCAAAAAAGGAAAGGAAAAATCCCATTAGCACCACAGCATCAGAAGCTGATATTCTGTTTAATGTTGTTCGGGTGCTGTTGTACAGTTATGCAAATTTAGGCAGTTTGCATGAATAAGCGTTTTCAAATTTACAATTTTGAGATCACCAGTATTTTTAATTTAATGAATATATGTACTTTTAAATTTAACAAAAGAAAATACTGATGTTAAAATTTCTGATTTGACAGAATAATAAAAAATTCATGTAAGCTCTATTTAATTTTGTATAACGATTCAATTGCCTTTTCCCCTTAAATTGACATAGGAAACAGTTTCATTGAATTAGAAAGAAAAAAAATGTTTTTATGATTCATTAGAGAACTTTCAGTCATGTAAATTAGAATGTTTTAAGTCTTGTTAATTAAAGACTTGGAAGAAATATTGGAGAATCCATGTTACAGTTTTCCAATCTCTCTCTCTGTCTCTCTCTCTCTCTCTCTCTCTCTCTCTCTCTATATATATATATATATATATATATATATATATATATATATATGTACCCTTGTAATGTCAATAAACAGAAATTTAAATCCGAAATGAGAATTTAATTGCAACACTTGAAAATGTGGCAATAATTCCATGTTATATTGAATTTCATTGATAAAAATTAATCGAGGATTACTGAATTTAGTTTTAAATGATGTGATTTTATTTAAACGATTTAGAAATCACTTGAAGATTTTTGTAATTTTAAGCAATTTTGCTTTTCTTAAGAGTGAATTTATTCAATTCTACAAATTCAAGGAGTTTTGGATTAACTCTTAAATGAGTTGATTTCATTCATGTATGAATTGGTTACAAATCGCCTAAGTGCTACTGGATTAAATCAAAAATGACAACATTTCACTCCAACTTGAAGTGATAACAAATTTCTCAAGTGCTACTGGATTTGCCTTAAATTAGTTCACTTCACTCAAATACGAGTTGGCTGCAGCTAACTCAAGGGCTACTCGATTTAATCCTAAAGACTTCATTTCACTCAAGTATGATTTGGTTACAAATCGCTCAAGTGCTACGAGATTGTCTTAAATGACTTCATTTCACTCAAGTATGACTTGATTACAAATCACTCAAGTACTACTGGATTTAACCTTTATTGATTTGATTTCACTCAAGTATGAGTAAAATGGAGATCACTCAATCATGAGTTGATTAAAAACAACTCATTCACTTGAGTTGTTTCAGCTCTTCTTGAGAAGGTTCCTTTCAACATGGGAAAGAGTGGATTTCAGCTCAACTTGAGTTATTTCAGCTTTTTCGTTTTAAGAGAGTATATAGGTTTCTGTAAACATGTATAAATATATATATACATGTAAATAGAACAACATCAAAACGCACTTTAAAGAAACAAAAGAAGAAAAAGAATTTTCGACTATCTTGATACACACTTCTTTTTTTAAGTAATAATATACTATTTTCAGCATTCAAATTTCGCTGGCGAGAATGTTTACCTATATTGGTAAAATATCAAATATTTATTGTTCATTCTAAATTTTGAAAACAAAGGGTTTATTTCTACCGTTAATATATATATATTTTCTTTTTAACTGTAATATTCATGCTCACAAATGATTATTTTCAAATTTTCAATCTTCTAACTAAGAAATAACAAATGCTGGGAAATAAGCAACATTTTAAAATTATAGTATTTCAGGTAATAATAAAATATCTAAAGCATAACATGTAAACAAATATTGTTTGTTTAACTGGCAAAAAAAATTCCTCTATGCTAGTTTTTCGGTAAAGATATTTTTAAATTTTTCCTTTTAGGTAAAATTCAATGCATATCTAAAAAATGAATATATTTTTGAAACCAACTATTTTTGAAAATAATATTATGTTTTAAATGAAATTGTCCTTCGTAGTAAAAATGTCCGCATATTTCTACTACAAGTATTTTGTAAAAATTATTATTCATCCTTATTGCATTTTACAATCACGTATCACGAACAATTACGATTAACATTATTACTTTTGAACTTCAGAAAGTACAAATGGTATTTCTTGCATCGAATTTAGTATTTTTAAATATCATATTCTGCTTTAAATGAATTTGATCTTTGTTGTAAAAAAAATTACTGACAAGTATTTTAAAAAATCACAAGTTATTCATATTGCGTTTACAACCATGTATCAAATACAATTAAGATTAAAGTAATTATTTTTAAACTTAAAAAAGTTCAAATATTGTTTTGAGAATATAATAAAATATTTTTGAGTATAATATTCTATTTGAAATGAAATTGACCTTTATTGTAAAAAACCTCACACTACTAACGCAAGTATTTTGTAAAAATCATTACTTACCAATATTGCATTTACAGTCGTGTATCAAGTATTTCACCGAAAAGAAAACCATTTCAAGTTTTAGATTTTACATGAAATCAAAAACAAAAAAAAGAAGTTTTTTTACTCGTCTAGTATTAGCTTAAAAGATCGTTGAAAGTGAAAATACAGTTTTACAAATGAAACAAGTTTAAAGGAGAATTCTTATGTAACTTTAAACATTTTACACTTTTTAAATATTTGCTTACTTCATAAAAGCTTTTAACAAATAATGACACATGAAATATAAAATAGTTCAAAATTTTCAGATTTTAATTAAAACCTTAAAAAACTAGTCGTTGGAGGCCACCGTAATACTTACCCATCATACATATGCATAATATAAAATATGAAAATAAAACATGTGTAACTTATTTATAAAATACATTGCAATTCCAAAAAAAAAAAATAATAACGCATATTTAAAGAGTTTTAATATACATTGTAATGATTTATTAATGGATTGCTGATGAGCCAATTTCGAAAAATTATGTAAAACGACAAAATACTCAAGTAATACCGGATTGCGCAAAAGAAACATCCTTATAATTCCAAAAATAATAATCATGTTAACTAGCAATTTGCTGCGTCAGATGAAACGTCTCATTTCCAATCAAACCATATCTTTAAATTGAAATTTGAATGAAATACGAGGTCATGAAAAATCAAAGAATATGAAAAACAGGATTACACGTATCTCAGCAACTAATAACCTGATCAACCTCGTTCTTCATGCAAAATTTGTGTTATTTTATTTCCTTTTATATCCACTCCTTAAAATAAAAAAATTCGAAAATTTTTACATACGTTTCATCAGAATGAAATTTTCGAGAGTCCAAAAAAAAAAAAAAAAAAAAAATAGTTCCAGATAATCGAGGTTACTGATATTAAATAGGCTTCGTCCCATTCTTATATACTAAATACATACAAAATTTCAAGTCTCTATCTCAATTCGTTCGGGAGATAGAGCGGTTACAGACAGACAGGCAGACACACAAACGGACGGACGGCAAAATTTTTTTTCCCTAAAAATATGTTTTTCTGAATCTCCAGTATCTGAAACGTGTAAATCCGTCAAAAAAATTTTCGATTTTCAAAACGATTGCAAGACTTCCCTATACTACGTATGATGGGTAAGTAATACAGCTAAAAATTATGGTGCTAGTTGATTACGAACCTAAATGATTATGGGGCTGAAATGTTTTAAAATAATATATTTTAAGCATTACGGAAGTGTTTAAAATTTTTTTGGCTTTTTTTCTAAATGTTTTTTTTTTTTTTTTTTTGTGACTTGATAAACTTTTATAAAATTCCATATTAGATACACTGTTCAAACTTTTCGAAATTGTATAACTAACTTCTTTCTTTAAAAATGTCTCGCATTACAGGTCTGTGTGAAAAAATAGTAATAATGAAAATATATTCGTATTTTTTTTAGTATTTTGAAAGTTTTTTAGTAAAATATTTTAATTTTTATTTATTTTAAGTCAAAGGGGATATTACTTTTCATTATTCTCAAATAGTATATTTTTTTATACAAAGATCTTTTTTTTTTAGAAAATTGTACCGAACGGATATTTTGAGGTAAATGCGAAAAGATATGCGAAAAGTTAATTATATCTTGAAAACTATGCACGAAATTATATTATTTTATATATATATGGACATTTTTAAATGTAAGTATTTACTGTAGTTGTAATACTGTAATATATGAAATACATAAATATATATTCTGTACAATCTGTGATGCAAAGTGTGGTATTTTATACTTTTACTTTTCAGGTAAAACTGTAGATGGCGCCCCTTGTCCATTCCATGGAATTATGTAAGGAACATAATGTATCTGAGTTCCAGATTAATTGTTCTGTGTTTACAATGTGTGTATGTCGTGTGCAGTGAATTATGTGTATTAAATATGTTATGTGTAAAAGTTCGCCCACCTCGATTATTTACTGAGTACTGTTTTATGCCTTAAATTAATTAATATGTGTAAAGATACTACAATGGCGACGATGTAAAAACTTTCTACCTTAAAAATTTTAAATGAATAACTGCGAGCCAAATTGAAATGGCTCATTTCAGTTTCGATTTCAGCATTTTAGAAATGTAACTACAGCCTTCCAGAATATATCAGCAGCTACAAAACAAGGGGGTGGTAAGTGCATTGAATTTTATTTTACTTTTTTCCTGACTTTTTGCATAAAAATACAATGTTGGCGTTTAAAGAATACGATGATAAAGTGGAATCATTTCAAGCATATATTAAACGCTTGGAGCAGAATTTTATTCTGAATGAATTAAAAGAGGAAAAAAAAGTTGCGGCCCTTTTATCTTGCATGGGCCCTAAGCTTTATAATTTGCTGAGTAATTTATGTTTCCCAAAAGAATGTGAAACATTAAAATATTCTGAAATTGTTGAAATTTTGATAAAGCATTTAAGCCCCGCCCCCAACAAATTTATTGAAAGAATAAAATTTCGTAAGTGTTACCAAAATGAGTCGGAATCAGTTCAAGATTTTGATGCTAGATTAAAAAAATACAACTTTTTGTTGTTTTACGGGTGATACATTAAATGAAAATTTACTTGAACAATTTTTACGCGGTTTGAAAAACGAAAGCATTCAAAATAAATTGATTACACAAGTAGAAGATTTAACTTTTGAGAAGGCAGTTGAAAAAGCGTTATCCTTACACAATGTAGATATTGAAATTTCTGAAATTAAAAATAAAAATTTCAGTATTAATAAAATTTCAAGTTCAAAGAACGTACACCCCAAGAAATTCTCGAATGATTGTCAGAAGTCAAATGTCAACAATCATGTAAATAATACAATTCCTGAAGCAAATAAAAGTAAATTAAAGTGTTATAGATGCGGAAATACTTCTCATCTAGCCAATTCATGTAGATTTATTAATGCTATTTGTAAAATATGTAAGAAAAAAGGCCATATTGGAAAAGTATGTAGAAGTAAAACTTTCCAAAAATACGTAAATTCAGTAGATACAATAAATGTATTAACTATAAAAAAATACAGGTGCAAATCCTATTAAATTATCTGTGTTAATTGAAAATAAAGCAAGAGCTGATATGGAATTGGACACAGGTTCAGGAATTTCTGCTGTTCCTTTAAAAAGATTTCGCAGAATTTTTCCTGATTATAAAATATTTCCCCCAGATTTTCAGTTAAAAACTGCAACTGGTGAAATTTTTAAACCTGTAGGTTATGTTGAAGTAAATGTTACTTATGAAAATAAAACAGAAAAGTTAAAATTATATTTGATAAAAGAAGATACTTTTCCATTATTATTTGGCCCAGATTGGGCCTCTGCATTCGATGTTTTTCCACATAATTTAAGATCTGTCTATGTTAATGAGACTGTAAATTATTCTCATAAATTACAAGAATTGTTAAATGATTTTTCTGATTTATTTTCTGATAAAGTAGGGGAAATTAAAGGGTTAAAGGCAGAGCTTTATCTTGAAAAGGATGCTACACCCATACTTTGTAAAGCTAGGACTGTTACTTATGAACTATGTGCTGCAGTCAATGAGGAATTACAAAGATTACAAGAAGCTGGCATAATTAAACCAGTTACAAATAGCAAGTGGGAAACCCCGATTGTTCCAGTGGTAAAATCTAATGGTAAAATACGTTTATGCGGAGACTTTAAAGTTACATTAAATAAATATCTGAAAGTAGAAAAATATCCCTTGCCTAAAATAGAAGATATGTTAGCTACTTTAAGTGGTGGTGTTCATTTTACAAAAATTGATTTGAATCAAGCTTACCTCCAATTACCTGTTGATGAGGAATCCCAAGAATTATTAACCATTAATACTCCTAAAGGATTATTTCAGTTTCTTAAATTACCAATGGGTCTTAGTAGTTCTCCTGCTATATGGCAAAGAAAAATCGAGCAAATTTTAAGTGGAATTGAGGGAATAACAATTTTTATTGATGATATAGGAATAACTGGGGAAACAGATGAAATTCATTTACAAAGGTTAAAGCAAGTATTAGAAAGATTGAAAAAATATAATATTCGGATAAATAAGGAAAAATCATTCTTCATGGCAGATGAAATTACTTATTGTGGGTATAAAGTGGATAAACATGGTATTCATAAAACACCAGATAAAATAGAAGCAATTGTAAATGCCCCTAGGCCAGAAAATGTTTCCCAGGTTAAAGCATTTCTTGGTCCGGTAACTTATTATGCTAAATTTGTGCCAAATTTATCTACAATTGCACATCCTTTGAATATTTTGTTTAAAAAGAATGTGAAGTTTAATTGGTCTTACAAATGTGATCAAGCGTTTAAAAAAATAAAAAGAGAAATTACTTCTGACAGAGTGCTTACCCATTTCAATCCGAAATTACCTTTAATCTTAGCTACTGATGCTTCTCCATATGGTATCTCTGCAGTTCTTTTGCATGTGATGCCAGACAATACTGAAAAGCCTATTGGATTTGTATCCAGAACCTTGAATAATGCCGAAAAAAGGTATAGTCAAGTAGATAAGGAGGCATTAGCAATTATATTTGGTGTTAAGAAATTTTTTCAATATTTGTACGGTAACAGATTCACTTTGTTTACTGATAGTAAACCATTAGTTTCAATTTTTTCACCTTCTAAAAGTATTCCTGTTTTATCAGCTGCTAGAATGCAAAGATATACCATATATTTACAAACGTTCCAGTATGACATTCGTTATAAGAAAACTACTGAACACGGTAATGTCGATGCACTCTCACGTCTTCCATTACGTAGTGAAGATTTACCCCAGGAATATAATTCAAATGAGGGACTTGATGAATCTGAAATCATTCAAATAAATCAGCTTTCTGTTTTACCTTTAAATGCTAAATCTATTGCTTCAGCTACAAAAACCGATCCTCTTTTGCGACAAATTTTTCATCATCTCATTTCGGGTTCAGAAATTCCTAAGAATTTACTTTTTGGTGGTAAACAAGAAGAATTTACTCTTCATCATGGTTGTATTTTAAAAGGTTGTAGGGTAGTTATCCCAGAAATTCATCGACAACAGATATTAAGGGAATTACATTTTGGTCATTTTGGTATAGTGAAAATGAAATCTTTAGCCCGTAGTTTTGTATGGTGGCCAGGAATAGACCATGATATTGAAGATATTGCAAGAAATTGCTCTATTTGTGTAAATTTGAAAAATTATCCTCCCAAAGTTGATACACATCATTGGGAATGGCCTACAGCCCCATGGCAGAGAATTCATATTGATTATTTTGGTCCTGTTAACGGGAAAATGCTTTTGTTAGTGGTTGATGCTTATAGTAAATGGCCAGAAGTATTTATAGTTCCTAGTACAACTTCAGAAAATACAATTATTTGTCTTTCTTCTCTCTTTGCACGATACGGTTTTCCTATTTCTTTGATATCAGATAATGCTAGGCAGTTTACATCTGAAGAATTTGAAATATTCTTAAAAAGTCATGGTGTAAAACATAAGTTTAATGCACCGTACCATCCATCTACAAATGGACAGGCTGAGAGATATGTGCAAACGGTGAAACGTGGATTAAAAGTCTTAGCTTCTGAACCAGGTATTTTACAAATGAAGTTGAATAACTTTCTTTTGCAGTACAGGAAGATGCCACATGTTACAACGGGAGAAAGTCCTGCATCTTTATTTCTAAAACGTCATATAAGAACAAATATAGATTTGATAGTGCCGAATGTTGCAAATTTTGTTCATGAAAAGCAAACTGCAAGGAAATCTAAAGTTAAAGTAAAAGAATTTGAAATCAACCAGAAAGTAGCTGTAAGAAATTATACTCCAGAAGCCAAATGGAAAATTGGTCGGATCGTAGCAAGAGAAGGAAAATTACATTACAGAGTTCAAGTTGGTTCGAATATTTGGAAAAGGCATGTGGATCAAATAACTAATGTAGGGGAAGATATTTCTTTAACTACTGATCCAAATTCGGAAGAAGATGTTGTAGAAAATTTTAGAAGTGAAAATGCAAGTGTGAAGCGAGATGATTTTCCACCCTTACAGTCAAGTTTCACAGATCCGCAACCAGTTGACTCTCATGTTCCAGTTGCTCCAGATCCTACTCCAACTGACTTTCGTGATCCTGATTCTTCGAGTTCTAAGTCAGCTAGCTCGGATAACATTCTCCCAAAACCGTCGGTTCCTACTAGTGCTACCGTTGATGCTCCTGAACATGTCAAAACTAATTCTTCTTTTTCTCCACAGGTACTTAGACGATCCAGAAGACATCGAAGAGCTCCTGAACGACTTCATTACTAAGTGGGGAAGAGCTGTGGTATTTTATACTTTTACTTTTTAGGTAAAACTGTAGATGGCGCCCCTTGTCCATTCCATGTAATTATGTAAGGAACATAATGTATCTGAGTTCCAGATTAATTGTTCTGTGTTTACAATGTGCGTATGCCGTGTGCAGTGAATTATGTGTATTAAATATGTTATGTGTAAAAGTTCGCCCACCTCGATTATTTACTGAGTACTGTTTTATGCCTTAAATTAATTAATATGTGTAAAGATACTACACAAAGAATGTTTTTTATTAATTTAAGGGCCACACAACATTATTCCAGTTTTTCTTCATATTTTATATTTTAATCTAATTTTCCGTCGAATTAGACATTTTTTTATATATTGCGCAAATTTTAATTTTATATAAAAATGCGACATTTTAGTTATCAATATCTTTTTTTTTTTTCATATTCATTAGCAATTACGCCTATGAAAATTCATTTAAATTGTTTCCAATGGTCTAACAATCCAAATTCCCTGGTAGGGAGACAAGTGTCATAAAACCTGGACATTTACAAAAGTTATCAGCAAACAATACCTAAAAATATATGCATACATACTGGTCAAAATGAAAACGTTTAGTGTAAGTACGTGAAATACATACACGTGTATATTTATGGTTCATGTATACATATGATTAAATAAATCTACTAATTATAATTTTTTATAATATATTTTCTTTATATTTTATTCATTAATCCAATTTTTCGTCGTTTTCAACACTACGTTTAAAAATATATTTCACACATTTTAATTTTATTTAAAAAGATGACATTTTAGTCAAAAAATACCTTATTTTTTTTATTCATCAACAATTCTACCTATAAAAATTCATTTTTTGATGCTCGAACAATCCAGTTTTCTGTTACTGAAAAAAGAGAATCAATTTAGTAAGTAATAAGTAGCCGGAAACCTGATATCCACAACAGATAGTGAGACAGGTTTCATTAAAAAAAAAAGAAAAAAATATTAATAATACTTCCCGGTCAAGATCAAAACTTTCTCCTTCATTCGTCTTTGGAACTTTCGCAAAATCGGGTCAGTGTCGATAGATACCGACATGAATGATTCAAGATATCATGACACAATTGTTATTTCGGCTACAGTTTATGGTCGAACATTAATTAAAATAAATGAGCGAATGAGGGAAAAGTTTTGTCGAACTACACGAGACAAGATTAAAAGGTGTGAGGGAAATATGAAAGATTTTTGTTTGATTTATTTCCCTGTAAATCTATATTTAATGCAGAAAATTATTTCTGCACATTGAATAAAATTGTATTTAGGGTAAATTTGGTGAACATGTCGTAGTTTCTGATTTAATTATTTCAAAAATCACTTGATTATTTTAATTGTTATTCATTTATTTCTTGTTAAAGTTATCTCTCTTATGTATGATATAAAACATGTTCCATGTTACTGATATTATTGAAAGCATCGAAAATTCCATTCGGCATCTTATCCTAAGGTATGAGAAAAATGACCAATGGAAAGACCCCGGCCCCAGCACTGACCTGAATAAGCGGGATCCAACGACTATTTATCCTGTGCAGGAAGGAACGGTACCAGTTCTTTCTTAAAAGAAAACGGATTTATTTCTCTGGTATTTAAATTAAAACTTATATAGGCAAATTGAAAAAGTGACGTAAAAGATTTTTCTTATTTACCAGACTTGCTAAGATGAAATAACAATAAAAGAACACAACTGAAAAAATTGTACTAAATAACATAGGCGGAAATTAAAGTAGGAAACCCACCTATGCGACACGGAGATTCCCTATAGTGCTTGAGCATATAAAAAATATGTGATACAGTGTCTTGTATAATACGACATCTCACTTCAAGTTACCCAATATGTATAAATATTTTTTCCATTCCAATAAACTTTAAAAAAAAAGAATGAAACGCGATACTCAAAATATATTTCAGCTGAATAAGTATAAATAAAATCAAATACACAATAATAGAATGCGCAGGAGTAAGAAATCTGGTATAGAATAACACTAGTCAATTTTTTTGTGTGTGTGGCTTATAAATGTGTTCATTAAAAACTAGTATTAGGGAGTCCGAATTTAGTGAAATATTCAGATTTTCTTAAACACGTTTCATGTATTAGACGGTGCGCAGTTACTTAAAGGTAAGTAATGAAATATCTGACAAAAATCGGTACGTATGTTCATGTCTTTTTTTAACTTTGCCTGTTGAAATATAATACTAAAAAAATTCTAAATCTAAGAATTTTCATACATGTTACGAAATTAGCTTTACTATGCATGTTATCCTAAAAATATACTGCTTGTATAAAAATAACAAACCTTTTTAGAAAATTAATATTTGAAAAATGTGAAACCTTATAAACTCATGGTTTGCGATAACGTACTTATGAAAACGGTAAAACTTGAGACACCCAGAAATGTGTAAATAATATTAATTTCATATATGATTAATATAAATAAAATTCAACAATATATTCTAAAAAGATTATCTTTTTTTCTCACCCCTGTATATCTGCAACTATATATATATTTTTTAAAATGACGACATTTTTTATATTTATAAAAGTAAAAAGAAAGAAACAAGTGGCAAGTGAGGTGGGTTTGAACTATAACTAGTTTTAGAAATATTCAGATATTGGTGTAATGACTTCTGAAATCTTATACAAAAATAAATGAGTGCTAAATTTAATGCATTTATGTACATTGAATTCAGTAATACGCAAATGAAATGACTTCATCTAAAATAGGACGTCGTTACCATAGCAACCAAGAATAATTCCATACATGAGGTAAGTGATGATGTAAGTAGTATTTAATGCATGGGTTATCATTAAATTATTTACGTTTGTTATGAGCTAATAGAATGAAAAACATTTTTATTAATATATTTTTTTAAGTTTTGATTTTACTTTAATAAAATTTCAAATAACTCGTCAAAACTTGGAAAAGATCATGTGTTTTTAACCATTTGGTTGGTAGTTTTTGCGCTGTTATAAGCAAGAAACGGACAGACAGACGGACGGATCAGACGAAGACTATAGGTACTAAATGTTTTTCTAATTATGAATGCACCGAAAAATGATTGAAAGCAATTATAAATTGTAATTGATAAATATGTGTCTAAAATTCCAAACTGAATGATTAAAATCATAATTAAAATAATAAAATTTCATATAAATCACTATAAAATCAAAATAATTCATAGGACAGGTTTCGAACAGGAAAATATAACAGCCTCTCATCAGCTACTGTAAGCACGTGTCAGTAAGGGGACAAAGTAACAAATTTAGAGAAAGGGGAAAGAGGATAGCTTATAGAGTTCGACAGGTGGCTCTAGCTTTAAGATATACACTATATAGAAGAGCGCATGCTAAAAAATGTTGAACAATGATAGAAAAGAAATACTCAGCAACATGGACGCCCATTTTATGTCATATTACAGGACGTTTAGTCACATAACAAACTTAGAAAATGTAAATCACATTTAAAACACATTTTTTAACACGAAAACTTTATATCTAAATTAATATTAAAGTTAAAGCTTACCTTATAATAGAGGATAAAAAAAAATTAATTATCCACATTCAAACACGTAATACAGCGATCGATTGAATACCGCCATTAGTACATTTAGTTTATGTGTTACGCCATAAATAGAGCAACCCTGTCTGAAAAATCCCTTTCGGCATGGCCTATAGGCGGAGGTAGATTTCGAAGTTTTCATCTCAAAAAAAAAAAAAAAAAAAAAAAAAAAAAAAAAAAAAAAAAATTGCCCATCTTTACTCAAATGCCCATTTTGGCAATATATTTTGAATTATATTCTTACTTTATTTAAAAACTTGACCAATATGCTCATTATATAGTTCCTAAATAACAAAAAAACTGTTTATTAAATTCGTTTGACAGCAAAATTGAATTTTAAAATGAGTCATAAAATAACCAATTTATTATTTTAATACATCCACAATTCTCTTTAATCAAGATCGCTTTGAGAAATTTTGTGCGAAGTGCCCACTTTGACAGATTTTTTTTAAATATATATTTAGCCTTTATCAAAAATCTGACCAATACGGCACAATACACTGTACCTAAATAACAAATAACTGTCAATTGAATGCGTTTGAGAGCAAAATTGAATTTAAAAATGAGTCATAAAATAAACAATTTGTTATTTGAATACAACTTCAATTCTTTTATCATGATCGCTTTGGGAAATTTTTTTGTGAAGTGTTTACTTTGACAGCTTTTAAAATATATATATTCACCCTTTATAAAAAAAAAAATCGACGAATACGCACATTATATAGTTCCTAAGTAACAAAAACTGTCAATTGAATGCGTTTCTGAGCAAAATTGGATTTAAAAATGAGTCATAAAATAACCAATTTGTTATTTGAATACCCACAGTTCATTAATCATGATCGCTTTGGGAAATTTTGTGCGTAGTGCCCATTTTGGCAGCCTTTTTTGAAATATATTCTGCCTTTATCAAAAAACTGGCCACTCCGTCACATTATATAGTTCCTAAATAAGAGAACCTGTAAATTGGATGCGTTTGAGAACAAAAAAAGATTTAAAAATGACTCGGTAAAAACGCAATTTCTTAAATTTCCTCAAATTTTAATCACGATAACTTAATGAAATTCTGTTCAAAATACCCTTTTTGGCAGCCTTTAAAAAAATATATTCTGCCTTTATCAAAAAACTGGCCAATACGTCAAGTTATATAGTTCGTAAATAATAGGACCTGTAAATTGGATGGGTTTGAGAATAAAAATGAATTTAAAAATGACTCATAAAAAATGCAATTTGTTATACTTAATGAATTTTTTAATGATGAAAACTTCGGGAAATCTGTTCAAAATACCTTTTTTGGCAGCTTTTTAAAAAATATATTCTGCCTTTATCAAAAAATTGGCCAATACGTCGCATTATATAATTGCTAAATAAGAGGATCTGTCATTTGGATGCGTTTAAAATCAAAAATGAATTTTAAAATGAGTCAGAATGTAAGCAGTTTGGATTTGAGGTTTTTTCTCCAACTCCTATTTTTGTTTAATTTATTTTTGCTATACGAATTGGTTCTATGAAAAACTTGTCAATATAAAAGTTGTAGATATTATTGTGAAGATGTAAAATAAATTTAATTAGATTTAATTGCTTAAGAATTGAGTAAGTTATGGGTTTTTTCTTTTTCCTCCCCCCTTTTTCTTTTCGTTTTTAATTTTTTTCATCGGTAAAAATTGGTCCTATCAAAAACTTGTAAATGCGAAAGTTTTAGATAATATTGAGTACATTTATATAAAATTTGGTTGGATTTGATATCTTGAGAATTGACGAAGTTATGAATTTTTTTCTCCCAAAAACCATGTTTTTTTCGCCCCTTGAGCCCATTTTTAACTTTATCAAAAATCTGTCACGCATACATTTTTTCCTCATTTTTTAGAAGTAATATAAACTTTAAACTGATTCGATATCTATTTTAATTAAAAAGTTATCGCGTTTTTTCTGTTTTCACAAAAACCCTCCTAACTTCCACCCCCTTGGTCCGATTTTGCCCATTAACGAACTTAACCGAGATTTTATGCCCCTTGATTTTATGTAAAAGTTTGAAGAAGATCTGAGCATAATTATGGAAGTTATCGTGTCTAGAAGAAAGTGATATACACCGATAGATAGATAGATAGATAGATAGATAGATAGATAGATAGATAGATATATAAACTTTTTTACTGATGGTAGTTTTGGGGTCTAGGAGTCATGATTCGTGTAGATCCGCAAAAATTTTTCAGAAATTCCAACATGGGAGACAATGCAATAGGTAGTATTTCATACGAAATCTACCTAAAAAAAATGTTGGATGTGCTATTCCCAAAAATTTCTTCTATCTCATACATACATTTTAGTATTTCAAAATTATTTACACATGTTAACTTTTACGGAGGGACTCGCTCAATGTCTACCTGAGAATGCATGTAAGCCCGATCAGATGCTGTCACAGCCCCTCCGTAAACGTTAATGCGTTAATATTATTAATTCAATACTAAACCAGCTATGATTTTCATCTTAAATTTCTGCTTCAATTAATTAATCGGAATAAAAACGAGTTTCCGTCTCTGCACGAGCCGATGAACAATAGAACGATAGACAGACTTTTTTTTTATTGCAGAAAGTATCTACTCGGTCATACCCAAAAATAATCATGTACAAAAAAATTAGTTTAGCTCTATGCATAACTTCAAACACTTTTTGATGGTAAAATAGTAAAAAGGGTTCAGACATTGCGATTGTAGTGCTTCCTCCTGGAGGATTTTTTTCAAATTCAGGGAGGACTAAGTAGCCTTAGCCAAACACTAACACAAAAAATTTGCTTCAATTCGATGCATAATTTCATACACTTTTAGTCGGTACAATATTGAAAATGGCACAAAAATCGCTACTGCAGCTCCCGCTTCCGACGGATTTTTTTCAAATTCAGAGATGACCAACTAGCCATAGCCATACACTTACACAAAAAATTTGGTTCAATTCGATGCATATTTTATACACTTTTAGTTAGTACAATATTGAAAGTGGCGCAAAAATCGATTTTGCAGTGCCCCCATCAGGAAGAATATTTCAAAATTGAAGAAGAACCTGCTTGCCACAGCCAAAAACATTCACAGAAAATTTATTCAATTCGATGTATATCTTCATACACTTTTTAAAGGTAGAATGGTGACATACGGACACAAACAGAGACAGACACACAAACACACGGACAGGCAGACCTTTTTTAAAAGCATGTCTTCTGTAATCTCTGACCCTTAAATGTATAAATCCGTCGAAAACCGGAGGTAAAAAAAAATTTCGATTGTGATACTTTAAATTGAAAATAGAGGAAAGTAAAAAGTGGATCATTTCCTCCGGGGGGACTATTTTACGCCATCTTCCTCTTCTCGGTTTTTTTAAAGGGATTTCTGAAAAAATTATAACTTAAATACTTTAAAATTTCCACAGCAGTTTACACTTAATATTTTATCTTTTTGAAAGCTTTTTTTCAGGCGATGAAAAATTACACTATTTTATATTTAACGAGACTAAACGTTAAAAATTAAATAATGGAAATCTCCTAATTAAACATATCACAAACACGTATAATTGATCTAGCAGGTATCAAACAATCATCTTGTTCTGACAGAAAAAGCGCACTCTAAAATCTAAATGTTACAGATTTTTTTTTATCTTTTTTACATAACACCTGCTCTACATACCTCGACTTTTAAAAATGTTAAAATGGATAATTCGCTAAAATAACTATAATTTTCATTTAGATAGCTGGCATTTTAACAAAAATATAATTAACGTTAAAGTATTGGAAGATTATATAAAAAAATAAATCGCGTTTATACTTAATCCGTCAGTAAACATAAAAAATCATTAATTTACAAAATTCTTAAGTATTTTCTGAATATTTTCCTCATTTTTCAGAATCTTATTTTGCATACTTTAATCTTTAAAATACAATATACTGGAAGTATTTTATTCTAGAAATTGTAAAACAATGCTAGTTTTAATTACGTGAGATGCAATTTTAAAATGAAATATTTACATGCATTTAAAGCACTAAAACATTTTAAAATCTAAATATATATATATATATATATATATATATAACTATATATATGTATATATATCTATATATATATATATAACTATATATAACTATATATATGTATATATATCTATATCTATATATATATAACCTGTTTTACATACAGGGTGGTTATAATTAAAGTTACCCTGTTTGGACCTACGTAGAGTCCGCCCTGGTTGACCGATATCGCTGAAACTTGGAATATAAGTTATATGGGCGATGGGGAAACGAAATCTGCAATAAAAAAAATTAGTTCAAATTTCGACCACCAGGTGAAAAAAAGACGCTTTAAAACCACAAATCTCAAACTGTAAACAGAAATCTTTCAAATTTCCACCGATAGATGGCGGTTTTCACCTGCGAGAAAGGATTTTATACAAATTTGGAGCGTTTTAAAAAGCCAGTACTCTCTGTCGTACATTCATTCTACATCATGCCGCTAGAAAAGAAGGAATGAGCATTACTGGTAAAATTGGTTTATCAGAACGGCAGTAATTTGTCAGTTGCACTGCGAGAATACCGACACTTGAAAGGCCTTCGAAAAGGACCAATGACGAGATAAGCCTTGAAAAAGATGATGTCTAAATTTGAAAAGACTGGGAAGCTGGGTGTGCAGCAAGGAAGAGGGCGGAAAAGAATTTCAAATGAAACTGCCGAAGAAGTTGCTCTAGCTGTGGTCGAAAGAGCATCGGGTTCCCAATATTCTTCGACAAGTGCTCGAGCTGTGTCACGCGATTTGTCTCTCCCTTGGTTTACAGTACGGAAGGTTCTACGACCCATTATAAAGTGGTATCCATACAAGATTCACGTTGTGCAAGCGCTGAAAACTTCAGACCCGGACGCGCGACTTCAATTTGCGAGGTTATTTTTGGCTAGAATAGCCGTTGATAATGCATGGCCGTGGAACATTTTATGGTCAGACGAGGCGCATTTTACACTAGATGGAGCAGTGAATACTCAAAACTATCGCATATGGGGTACTGCAAGTCCTAATGTTCTCCATAAACAGTCTTTACATCCAGCTTACGTAACTGTTTGGTGCGGCTTTACGGCTGATTTTATTCTTGGTCCCTATTTTTTTGAGGAGAACACTTCTCAGGGTCCTAAAAGGTGTTCCATTACCGGTAACCGTTACTGCAATCTCCTTCAGCAGCAGGTTATTCCATCTTTACAAGAGTGGGAGTGTTTAGAGACTACCGTATCCATGCAGGATGGTGCCCCTCCTCATATAGCCCGAGCAGTGATAGCATTACTTCGTGTCCAGTTTGGAGATGATAGGGTAATTTCGAGAAATTTTCCGACAACCTGGCCTCCTAGCTCCCCGGACTTGAATCCCTGTGACTTCTGGTTGTGGAGATTCCTGAAAGATCGTGTGTATGGTGGAAGCATACGGACATTATCTGATTTAAAAGCAAGCATAACACGTCATGTATCTTCAATTGATCGAGAAACCCTTCGCGCTACTGTTGAACACCCGATAATGCGTTTTGAACATGTGCTTGATGCAAATGGAATGCACATTGAACATGTCCTGTAAAAAAAAAAAAAAAAAAAAAGCTTTCTGTTTCCAGCTTGAGATTTATGGTCTTAAAGCGCCTTTTTTTTCACCTGGTGGTCGAAATTTGAACTAATTTTTTTTTATTGCAGATTTCGTTTCCCCATGGTTCATATAACTTATATTCCAAGTTTCATCGATATCGGTTAACCACGGTGGACTCTACGTAGGTCCAAACAGGGTAACTTTAATTATAACCACCCTGTATATAAAATTTAAAATAGATATGTTTAAAATCTTACTTCGTAAAATAATAATAACTTGTATTTAGATAGCTGACATTTTACAAAAAAAAAAAAAAAAAAAAAAAAAAGATTTGACATTTAAATATTGGAGTATTATCTGTATAAATAGAGCGTGCTATGAGTCCATGTGTAAACACACAAAAAATAGCTAATTCTTGGCATTCTCAAGTATTTTTAAAAATACTTCCCTATTTTTCAAAAGCCTATTTTGCATACTTCGACCTTTAATATACGATAAACTGGAAGTATTTAATTCCTGAAAATGTAAAACAACGATAGTTTTAATTACGTGAGCTGCAATTTTAAAATAAAAAACCGTACGTGCATTTAAAGCAAAAGCCATAAATCACTTTTTTTACTAATCTGACTACGGTTACTGCAGAAACACAATTAACTGTTAGATTTTAATTTACAAGATGTGTTTTTAAGTGTGATTACTAGCAATTATATTAAATTTATATTCAACACTAAATTACCATAAATCCTTTGAGAAAAATCGTGCTTATTATAAACAATTTTTCATTGTTCCCCATAAACATTTCTGATTTAAATTCAGAAGAAGTCTTTGTTACGTCTAGCTGTTTTTGTTGGATATTTAGATTAAATATGTTTTTAAATTTTAATTTCGAAAACATAATTTGTTAAAAGTTGTTTTTTATCTTTGTGTCACCTAAATTTATCAATCAAAAGAAATATATAATTAAGTTGTGCGTTAAATAATAATGTTAAATAATTATTCAACAAAAGGTTATGGAAAAGGGTGATATTAACATTCTAATTCTTCGGCTCATAATTTTCCGTTCACGAAGCTTAATTTTCACTGCAATATAAGAAATATTTAAGATAATATAATTCTATAGATTTAATAAATTTTCAGTACATTTTAGAAGGGTTAATATTCTCAAGGATTTCATTCATTTTTTTTTAATTAAGTGTTTTTAGATAATGTTGAAAGAATTATATTTTCGAAGCATTAAAATCAAAATTTAGAAAAAATAACGTTACATTTTATCCTTTTACAAGACCTTCAGAAGGTTTAAAAAATAAGCAACAAAATCTTTATTGATAAATAATTAAAAAAAAAAAAACTATGAAACTTCAACAATTTATTATTATTATAATTATCATATATATTTTGACTTCTTTTATGAAAATATCCTTAAAAACGTAGAGTACATTATTGAATAATATAAATAAAGTAACTTTATAAAGATAACTATTTTTGCGTAACAAATTCAATATTAATTAATAATTATTTTATCAATAATAATAGTCAAACCTAGTTTAGATTGTATAGTTTGGTAGAGATTTGCAACACATTAATTGTTTCACGCGTGTGCCTGTAGAAAACATTTAAATGCTAAACAAGTCTTAATTTTTCTCTTATAGTTTATGCTTACCTAGGTTTTGAAAGCTAGTAAGAAAGATTACACCATAAAGTACATAAAAACAGCTTGAGAATAATGGAATTATAATAGGAATTTAAAACTACTGTCTGGAAAATAAAGTATGTTAAATTAAAATATATAATTACTTAGAAAGGGAGAAAAAGATAATATTATGTAAATAATAAAATATATGAAGAATCTGAGGCGAAAATAATGTAAAAACATTAATAAAAATATAAATGCATGGTAAACCAAGAAAACAGGTGCATATGGAACACCATTATATAAAATTTAAAAAAATCGAAAAATATAATGCTACAGCAGATAATTTAAAATAAGGCTGCAGATAAGCTGCAGAAAGCTGCGATAAAATTGCAAAATTCTTGAAAAATAAATCACGAAAAATGGTGTATAAATTTTCAAATTATTTCCAATTCACAACTGCGAATGCTGCTCCTCTTAAGTTGAACTTATCTGCTTTAAATGAAATATAATGATATGAAGCACAAAATAGACATTTTATGGATTCATAATGAAAAATCTTCCTTAAAAATTTTCAAAACATTACCTGAAATATCTTAAAATTCTAAATTAATATTACCTTTTCATTTTCTATATGCGTAGAGAAATTAAAACTTAGTATGTATATGTTTCCTGTACCCATTCTGTGACACTTTGTTTACAGGTGTATTATAGAAGTTTAAGGGAAACCGGAACTGTGAAGAATATTTCCAATGTTGATTTCATAATTTTACATTACACTTCTGCCAATTCTTCAAAATTACTGCAATTGATAAAATTCATTATATTATTTCATATTTTTATGTTTTAAAATATAGTTATGTTTTTAATTTAACTACACTGTTAAAATTTTGAAACTTTTTGCTGTATCGTCACTCCACTGCTTTTTATAGAATAGCTCTATTTTGATTAAAGATAATGCTCCACAATACAGTGAAGTTATCATTTTCTATAAAAGCAGTAGATTGACGATGCAGCAAAAGTATCTATTTTTTAACAATGTAAATTTGAACGCTAACAGCCCAATAACGTTTTGGTTGGGGTTTTTTAATAAATGAAGATAGTAGTTTAATAATTTTCTCTTTTTAATTATGTTTTCAACCATAGTGCATACAATTTTAAAACCAATGAAAAAAGACTGTTGTAACCCTTTATTATAAATATGCAATCTTTAGATCCTATGAATATTGGAACATGTGGAAAACATGTGTCTGGAAAAGTGAATGCTTCATAGACCACAGTCACCAAGAACAAATTGTTAAACTGTTATTAGTATTCAGTTCCAAATGAGAATCTTAAAAGTTTGTATAACTAAAATCCAAAATTAGTAAAGTTACATCTGACTAAATAAAAATTAAATAAATAAATATATATATATATATATTCAGCTTTTTATCTTTTGTTACATAGGTGTTCGAATTCGAATATAACCACTTAAAAAGTTATTTTTCGAAAATTGTACATCGTAAATTAAAATTAAACAATTAATTGTTCACATCTGCTTGTTAGGAAAATAAAAATGTCCTTAGAAGTATCAGAAATGTCTTCCCTAGATGAAATAAACTTTGTTACTCAAATAATTATCTTCACAAACATTTATTGTTGTATTAAGTTATGCACGAAGGCTCAGACAAGGTATTAAATACATCTTCCGTGACAGCCTTTTACATTTTTTTTTTAAACATACGGATTTTTGAATTAATATTCAGTAATCTTAAAATGCCACAAATGGCAAAATGGCGATTTTTATTGCATCGTACCAAAAAGAATAATAAGGTTTTTTTTTTTTTTTTTTTTTTTTTTTTTATAAATTATTAGCTAGAGAAAAATGCTAAACTACTAATATTTTTTTAAGTGAAAACATAATTTTTTTTTCAATTGTTTGCATGCGGTATAAAAAGAATGAACAGGATTCGTGTGACGTCTCAGTTGGTATAATGGCGATTTTTATATCCTCTAAGTGAAAGAAAGAAACGGTTCATTGGTTTTTATCCTCGTCAGTCCTGAGACAAATAATATGAGATTCCACAAAATATCTGTTTAAAATTACTATAAAACATCTGCAAAGATCAATGTTTATAATACGCGCGCATTTATTAAAATTTTAGAAGTAATTTTGAGAATTCTAGAATCATTTAAATTCATTACAAAAATGTTTTTTAGAGTATCCTACAGGTGACATCAGACTTAAGGAGGTTAAATTCTTCGGTGCTCTTTTGCAAAACCAACCCTCTTTGGAGCTACCTCATAAATATGATACTCTGTATTGCATACGATATTTTATTTCCTATTAAAATGTTACGTTTTATTATGCAAAATGTACAATATTTTATGCATATGTCTTTGTAAAACCCTTATATTGTTAGATTGCTTGCAACTTTAAATATAATACAGTTTGATTTACTGTTCTCTCGTTGCTTACTTAGTACTCAATACAAATAGTATTCTTTAATATTTGCTGTTAATTCCCAAAATACTGCTAAATTGTTACAATGATAAAAAGGCCAATGGTCACACATGTTTTTGTGCGGATGATAGGGATCGCATGCAAAAAATGGTTATAAAAATAAAATACAATAAAACATAAACGCTCAAAAATAATTTGAAACTTTATAATTAGTCGTAGAAATAATTATGCAACATATTAAAGAAATAACAATAACCATTTAAAAACTAATTTCATAAAGTAATCTTATGTAGAAAACATTTCAAAGTTTCACGGTTTAGTTAACAATTCCTTTGCATAATTAAATTACAAAAATTAATCTACACTTACCGACTTTATAAAATAGTCCATTCTAATATTTTAAGTATTTAAAAATTTATTTTAGTGTAGTCAAAATCGTGTATTTACGTCTAATAAACTTATTCAAAATCTTTTTTGCAACTTGAAGATACTAGAGTTGGAAGTTTAATAATTTTATGTATTTTAAATCTTGAAAAATGTGTTCGATGTCATAGCTCTTTAACCCAATGTGCGTTCTTTTATTAATGCAAGGGAGTATTCATATTATTATAGAACATATATTTTACAGATAATTTTACTCACCCAAAAAAGGTATCAAAAAATATTCACACAAAAAATGAAAAAAACAATCGCACAAAATATAGCCGCATTAAAACAAGTTTTGAATATCTATCATTATCTATCTTGAAAATCGGGTTCTTTTTTCGAACAGGGGCTTTGGCACTTCTTTAGAACATTTGGTGCAGTCAAAAGCTCATAAAATGAAATTATTGGCACTAATATAAATATTTATCAAAAGAAACATGATAACATTTTACGATTTTTTACATACATATTTTTGACTAAACATCTATATATATAAATGAAAGTCTGGATTTCGTATTAATCACGACACAAAAATATCTACCGAACCAAAAATCTTGAAAATTGGGGTAAAAATACTTCTTATAACATCGAGTTCCGCTATAAAGGGATTTTCGAAAATTCCACACCGAAGGGAAGTAAAAAAAAAAAAAGAATGAACTATTAAAAAATTCCTTAAAAATCGGCTTTTGTAGTTGTTTTTCAACTGATATCATATTTTTGCGAATTTTTTTATGCTGAATCGAATGGTACTAAGCAAATTCTTTTAAATCCATTAGTTCGTGAGATACTTCATATTTTCCAAATTTGGCGATTTTTTCGGCTCAAAAACCTGAAATTTTCAATCCTTATCTATAGATATAAAATGAGGTCTGGACTTCGTATTAATCACGACACAAAAAAAATCTACAGAACCAAAAATCCTGAAAATTGGGCTAAAAATACTTCTTATAACATCAAGTGCCGCTAAGAAGAGATTTTCGAAAATTCCACCCCTAAGAGGGGGGGGGGTAAAAAAAAGAACGAACTTTAAAAAAAATTCCTTAAGAATCGGCTTTTGTAGATGTTCTTCAACTGATATTATATTTTAGTGTAATTTTTCATGTTGAATCGAATGATACTAAGTAAATTCTTTTAAACCCATTAGTTCGTGAGATACTTCACATTTTCCAGATTTGGCGATTTCTTCGGCGCAAAAACCTGAAATTTTCAATCCTTATTTATATATATAAAAGAAAGTCTGGATTTCGTATTAATCACGACACAAAAAAATCTACAGAACCAAAAATCTTGAAAATTGGGGTAAAAATACTTCTTATAACATCGAGTGCCGCTAAGAAGGGATTTTCGAAAATTCCACCCCTAAAGGGGAGGGGGGGGGTAAAAAAAGAACGAACTATTAAAAAATTCCTTAAAAATCGGCTTTTGTAGTTGTTCTTCAACTGATATTATATTTTTGTGTATTTTTTCATGCTGAATCGAATGGTACTAAGCAAATTGTTTTAAATCCATTAGTCCGTGAGATATTTTACATTTTCCAAATTTGGCGATTTCTTCGGCATAAAAACCTGAAATTTTCAATCCTTATCTATATATATAAAAGAAAGTCTAGATTTCGTATTAATCACGACACAAAAATATCTACCGAACAAAAAATCTTGAAAATTGGGGTAAAAATACTTCTAATAGCATCGAGTGCCGCTAAGAAGGGATTTTCGAAAATTCCACCACTAAAGAAGGTAAAAAAAAAGAACGAACTTTTAAAAAATTCCTTAAAAATCGGCTATTGTAGTTGTTTTTCAACTGATATTATATTTTAGTGTATTTTTTCATGTTGAATCGAATGGTACTAAGTAAATTCTTTTAAACCCATTAGTTCGTGAGATACTTCACATTTTCCAAATTTGGCGATTTCTTTGGCGCAAAAACCTGAATTTTTCAATCCTTATCTATATATATAAAAGAAAGTCTGGATTTCGTATTAATCACGACACAAAAAAATCTATCAAACCAAAAATCTTGAAAATTGGGGTAAAAATACTTCTTATAACATCGAGTGCCGCTAAGAAGGGATTTTCGAAAATTCCACACCTAAGGGGGGGGGGTGAAAGAAAAGAACGTATTTTAAAAAAATTCTTTAAAAATCTGCTTTTGTATTTGTTTTTCAACTGATATCAAATTTTTGTGTATTTGTTCATGCTGAATCGAATGGTACTAAGCAAATTCTTTTAACTCCATTATTTCGTGATATACTTCACATTTTCCAAATTTGGCGATTTCTTCGGCTCAAAAACCTGAAATTTTCAAACCTTATCTATATATATAAAAGAAAGTCTGGTTTTCGTATTAATCACAGCACAAAAAAATCTACCAAACCAAAAATCTTGAAAATTGGGGTAAAAATACTTCTTGTAAAATCGAGTGCCGCTAAGAAGGGATTTTCGAAAATTCCACCCCTAAGGGGGGGGTAAAAAAAAGATCGATCTTTTAAAAAATTCCTTCAATATCGGCTTTTGCAGTTGTTCTTCAACTGATATTATATTTTTGTGTATTTTTTCATGCTGAATCGAATGGTACAAAGTAAATTCTTTTAAACCCATTAGTTCGTGAGATACTTTACATTTTCCAAATTTGGCGATGTCTTCCTCGCTAAAACCTGAAATTTTCAATCCTTATCTATATATATAAAAGAAAGTCTGGATTTCGTATTAATCATCGTACAAAAAAATCTATTGAACCTACAATTTTGAAAAAGAGATCTATAATCAGGTTAACATGATTATATACGCTATATTTAATTATCTCAATATATACAAAACGCAAAGTGAAATTTCTTTCCGGCCGCTTATAACTTAAGTTTTAGTAGATAGATTTTAATGGAACATACATTATGTTGTATAATTTTTCAGAAATCTTGTAATAAATAAAATATAGCATTCTACGTTGTTTAATTGACTATTTATGGAGATGTTTAAAATCAGATGAACCCAATTACAAAAGATTGGCTTTATTTGAAAGGTCTGAATGAATGAAGGTTCTGAATGAATTTTTATTTGATTAAAACTGTTAACATGTTGACCGCTACGTCATTCATTGGTGACTAACATTGAACTTTCCGTTTAGATGACTGACTTTTCACCGATGACAAACAGACTAAAATTTGATATAAAACTAAAAATTACTATGATATAAAAATTTGTTTTGATTCAAAGTTTCTTTAAAAAAAACTGACCAGCGTAGCGGGCGAAGACTGCTAGTATATAAATATATATATATATATATTTATATATATATTTACATTTATACACTGTTGACTTCTATTTTTATACAAATATAAATAAACCATTTAAAAAAAAAATTGCATGAATATTGAAATATTTGCCTATATGTACGAAGCAGTGAATACAAGTTGTCAGAAAATATGTTGTCGAATTTCATTTTTTCGCCTAGATCAATTTCACTATTTTGCCAAGGCCCCTATACTGAAAGAGTTTCAAAAATATATACTTAATCAAGACATGTTTTTTCTTTTAACTATTTTAATGTGCCATCATGTGCATCTTATTTTGAAAGCAAAAATCATTTTAACATGTCAGAAAATCATTTTATATTACTTTTGCAATTAACTTCAAAAGCTCAACATTCAATTTCTCACCTTTCAAAGATTCCAGTTAGTGTCACAAGTAATTAGCTTTAGGATAAGGAGTTGAAACAGAATTTTGTTGAATTTGACAGAAATTTGTTAAAAGTGTCTAACTATAAGATACATTCGCCAGATATTAAACTGAAACTATTCGGAATATCTTCGATTCGTTTAGTTAGATTTTTGAAGTTTTCAATAATTCCATATTGAAGATGATGATTTGTGGTTTAATTAAAAATTGCAACATTCAAGTGAATTGATGGTAAGACTGTAATTTATTTGAATGAAGAAATTAACATTTCTGAAAAATAAATAAAATAATAACTTGGTGTAATATTTAAGGAAAACGTTTTAATTTTGAAGTCTTCTTTTTAAAATTTTAAATTGATGCTTTGAAAAAAAGAGAAAAAAAAAGTACAAAAGTAAATACAATATTTTTGTGTTAAAGTTATAAAACATCGTTTTCTTAAGAAGATATTTAATGCATTAAAAATATTGATAATACTAAAATTACGTCTCTAAGGTTAATTTAAGGGAAGCTAATAATCAACAATTAGTTGAATATTAAATCCATTTTTTTTTAACACACTCTAAAATATACATTAGAAAACTGGTATATATCATATTTAAAAAATTAGTTTAAAATTTTTACACATTAAAATAGCTGTATTTTAATTTATGATGCATTAATTGAATCTTTTAACATGTATACCATTATTTCTCGGGTATTTTCTTGCAGTTTTACATTTGTAAACACCGGAACTCGTGTGTGTTTCGGAAAAACTGGAAAAGTACCAGAAAGTTAAGATTAGTTTAAACGGAACTATGGTATTTTTATACTTACACCTCATGTAAATTAATACATGAAAGGTCATTTTTGTGACATATTTTAATTGCAAAATGATTGCATGATTTGGCACTTAATCGTAAGCTGCGATATTTCCATAAGGACATCTAGGACGCACGATATAGCTCATCTACACTGTAAAAAAAAATCTGCAAAGGTACTAAACTTTTTCTTGGAAACTGGGATTCCAAGAACTTTTCCTGTAACAGTAACAGCAAAAATTCAAGTTTCAGAATCGATTACATGAATTTTTTTTGTTATCGTTACATGAAAAGTTCTTGGAATCCCAGTTTCCTAGAAAATGTTTAGTACCTTCACAGATTTTTTTTTTACAGTGTAGGAAAATATACAGGTACGATTTTGAAACGGAATGTTTAAATCTCCACGGTTTATATTCAAATGTTTTGAAATAAGTAAAATGTCTAAAATATATATGAAATCAAGTACGATAAAGTTCTAAGTAAGACAGGTCACGGGAGAGCGGAATTGTCCGTTATTCGGAGGTATACATTATTGGTAATAGATTAAAAAATCTGAAATATTTTTAAAAAATTTCTATGAATTGCTTAGTGTTATTTTATTAATTATTATATTTTGGTATACAGCCCCTTTTAAATCAAACGCAAAATCACTGACTCCAAAAGTCACTATACATCATGTTTTTCGAAGCTCAATAAACAACGTGACGAAAACATTATACTTCATAGTTTTATAAATAATAATAAAGATTTTTTTTAATGCAAAAACTGTGCCTATCAGATTTATTTTATAGTAAAAAACAGGTATACATTAATTAGAGAAAAATATGCTAGTATCAAGCATGTGTAATAATCTAGCAGTCATGCATGTGTAATAGTCTACTTATCTATTTTATTGTAACCTAAAAAAGTAACCTTTTTTTTAAACCTTAATAAATGCGACCGGGAGGGATACTATGCTCTACAGACAAGACTTACTTGTCTGACCAGTCCTTCTTAGGTATTTAAATAGTCTAGCAGATATAACCTAAAAACGGGTCTTATCTTGAAAGAATTCATGTAACTCTGATTTTCGAGTATAATCTATTTAGGTAAATCCTTTAATGAAAAAAAAAAGAAAACGAAGTTGACTTTTTTGGTTTTGTGCGTTCTTAACCATACCGAAAAAAATACATTTTTTTCGTTCTTTTTAAGTAACTCTGTTCTAGTTCATTTTATAAAAAATATACAGCTACATTTTTGTAGAAAATTAAAATGTCTACTTATGCGCTACTCACATTTGTTTTTTCATAAAACAAGAGGTGAGATATGAAGTGTGGAAAATGGGTAAAATTTGCAAAAAATGGAAAAATAAACAAATGATATTAGTTTTTCCTTAAAAACCCATTTTTAGTTTTTAATTTTACGTTTTGAGATAAAAGTGTTGGAATAAAATTTGTAAAGCATGAACTAGTTCACAAGTTTCATTGATTAAATCATTGTTATCTTTAACAGAATTTAAAAATAAGAATAACGTGATTTATGGTTAAAACAGGAAAATACATCCTGTCAAGTGACTAATTTAAAAACAAGTTTTTATTTTTAATGCTGAATAAATGATGCAAATAATTAATTATATCAGATACAATAAAAAAAATTAACTGAGGAATAGTTGAGAGGGGGAGGGGATTAGCCATAAAGCTTAGTCCAGAGTAAAATTAAGCGTTGGGAAAATTAAAAAAAGTACTTCAAACTTAAACAAAGTGTAGTTTATAAATTTTACAAGGTAAATAGAGTATAATGGGGATTAAGATTACGAGATATTACTCTGTGTGAAAGAATGAATGCCAAAATGTGAGAAATTTTATGTATGCTTTATTTAAAGTTCGAGGTGCATTGTCAGGGCTAAATAATCTCTTTCTATTAACCTAAACAATAATTTAATAAAAAGAATAAACGTATGAATTGCAAGAATTTAAATACTTCATTAACTTTAAAAAATATGAATCATAAAAATTACGTATTTAAGATTTTAAATGCGTAATTTCTCTATATTCTCTTTCAATGTTTCTATTGTATTTAAATATTTTTTATGTAAATTATTCAACATTAATATTAGCCATAAAAGTTATAAATACCATAATAAATTATGGCCGAAACAGCAATAAGTTTAAGGATTTTAAATGTTTATATATATATATATATATATATATATACGCAAAATAACCCTCAGTGCGTTTAAATGCCATTCATTTATTATGGTTCTTCTCACCCAAAGTGAAAATTACTACTCTATTACCAGGGTCTTCCTGTTTCACTCTCCGAGCTTCGATGAACTAGCCCTTGTTATCTCTAGCCCTGGTGCATTGCTGTGTTTACTACTGAAAAAAAAATGTTATTTACCTGTTTTGTAAAACAAAAGTACTGCCTGTCTTCCGACTCCCCTTCCTTGAGCCAGTGTAAAAACAAGTGCAGAAAGACATTATTGCTTTTGAATGCATTGTGTAACAAGAAGCCATTTTTGAATAAGTTTAAATATTAGCTATTTCTTTTAATCGATATTTGATATAATGTTATTTTATGCATAATAGTAATATTTTATTGACTTATCTTTATTTTAATCATATAAGTATACGATTAATAATTAGTACATGCATATAAGCATATCTGCTCCTGTGTATCACTGGAAAAAAATAGGCATTGTTAACGATATCACCAGTGTGAGTGGGTTCGTGGTAAGGTATGATATCGTAAGAAGGAGAGGAGGGAGGGATGGTCTACAATTCTCAAAAAGTTGCTAACTTTATATGTGTACATCACTTTCTAAATATTCCTGGTATATGCTTATGCAATGAGACCATTAATAATCACTAGCAGTGTAAATTTTGAATCCTGCGCATACTATTCATGTACTAATTAGAAGCCTTGACAGCTGAAGAAATAAGTTGATTCTTCAAAATGCACTTTAGCTACAGAATTTCCGTTAATCATCAGTTTATTCGTGTGTTTTGTGTCTGTTCCCGATACCAAAGAAAATCTAACTTACGTTTTTTTAAAAAGGTTAAAAATTTAGTGACGTTGGTTTAAATGAACCTGAGGCTCATATTTAAATTTTCATAATAGCTTAGACAATAATAAAAAATGAATTGCAAAAGGACTTACTGCTACTAATTGCAGAAAGTTTGGCGATTCTAAAGATCCACAAATCAGAGACTAAAGTATTCGAAATACAAAAGAACAAATAGTAACAAACTATATCTACAGACTGTTTTCTTTCTAACGGCGCAATCCATTTAAAAAATGTACTAACATTTGACTTTTAAAATAATGCTTTCTCAGACATCTTTTCTGTAATCAGTTTTTGTCTCATTTTTTTCGGTCGCGCATCATATTAATTGTTGAAAATACCAAAGAAAACAAAGGTAACCAAACCTCATCTACTATGTCCATTTTTTTTTTTCAAACAGTGTAATCCTGTTTTAAAAAATATTAAAAATCTTCCCCAAAAAACTATTTAGTTTTTATCTTAATTGTTGAAAACACGAAAGAAAATAAAGGTAATCAAATTTCATCTACATCCATTTTTTTTTCAAACAGCGTAATCCGGTTTTTGAAAATACAGTAAAACCTCGATAATTCGGATTAATTGGGACCAGACTCAATCCGGATTATCGAAAATCTGGATTATCCGGAGAATAAGACAAAAGGAAATAAAATAAAACGTACTTACAGAAAATCACCTTTATACTAAATATACTGAATATTTACAGGCAGTAGAAATGTTTACTTTGTAATTATAAAATTTTTAATCTTATGCTAGGACAGTTTTGCATACCGCTTGCGGGCCGCTCGGTGACGCACTACAAGTAGTTCGTTTAATATCATCTCTATCTGACGTTCAAAATATACCATTAGATGTTCTAAATCAGACGTTGCTTCATTATGGCTAATATCGTTTGGTTGATCATCGTGGATAATGGTATTTTCGCTTGTATTATCCTCATTTTCATTTTTTTTCATTTGTGCACAAAGCGATTATTACGTCATCTGTAAAAGAGGTGCAGCCTTCATTATTTCCTGCTTCCAACCAATTATTAATATCGCTGATATCAACATCTAAGCAACCGTCTTTTTTTTTTTTTTTTTTAATGCGCATAAAATCTTCAGTTGTAATTTCTTTTTCATCATCGCTTATTCCTCCTTCTGTTTCGAGTTTATTATTAGAGAAATTACAATTTGCAGGCCATGAATATTTTTCTACGGCTTTCGGAGATTCTTTTCGGTATTCTTCCGAAAGAACTTGAGAAAAGATTTTTTTATTCAGATATGAGTATGAAATAAATTAATGTTATGGACGTTTCCCAATAACTTCTCAAACTTAAAAAAAAATAAATAAATAAAAAAAAAAAAAAAAAAAAAAAAAAAAAAAAAAAAAAAAAACTTGACCAGATTGATCCGGTTTATCCAGAGATCCGGATTAACGGGGTCCGAATTAGCGGGGTTCTACTGTATTAAAAATCTAAATTCTGAGAGTTGTTTTCAAGATTTAAGTATTTTCCTGATTTTTTGAAACATAAAATCTGTGTTCATTTATAATCCAAATGCACAACATGGCGATTAATTACGGGCATTTTTAATTTTAGACATTTTGCCAGATATTTAAAAATATACCGGTTGGATTCTTCTAGAGCTTCACGTTTATAAATATTATGTTTGACCTCCTTTTTATTAATATCCATTTGTTAAGAAGTACATTTAGGGGGCCAGAAAAAAAATCAAAGAATAATAAAGATATTTGGGATCCCCTTGAACATTAAATTATATGAAATGACCTATCGTTGAAAGATACAAACATATGAATACTGTAGCATGGCCAATGATTTTTGTAAAAATAACATAACATATATTCATGAAAATATAGCAAAATTTTTAATAAATTGAAAGAAAAGTTGTACGTTTTTAACTTATTACAAGGTTTAGTACAAAAAGCTCACACCAGTTTAAAAAAATGTTAAAATGTAGTATAAATAACATAGAGGAATAGTTAAACAAATATTAATATTATAAAAAATAATTTTTCTGTGTACATGCACGAACGATAACAATGATCTTTTTTTACAATTTAATAGTAAACTTTATGGCAAACATCTAGTCAAATATCGTGAAAATTCAGAAATAAATTGTCGATAGAGTGAGCTAAGTTTTTAGTCGATCTCTAAAATCAGATATATGATAATGGATTTTCCACAAATTGTCACTTTTTATTAATTCACTGTTAGAAAAAAGTTAGTATTTAATGAATATCAGTGGATAGATTTGGAACAAATATTTCGATTTCCATACCTCTTTTTATCATGCAATCAGTTTGTTCTGGTACTTATCCAATAAGAAAGAAAAAAAGAAAAAAAATTGACAAGTTGTGGAATATTACGTATTATTCAACTGCTTTTAAACAGCAGCTAAAATTAGTCCACTTATATCACCGATATCTTTCTGAATTTTTACGTTTTTTGACTGTATTATTTCTCGAGTTGACCAATAGATTTAATTAACAAATTGTGTAAAAAAAGTATTTTTTACCTTTGCGCATGCACAAATAAAAATATTTCGTACAACTGCTCAAATTAGTAAAAATTTATTATATTTATATTTTCATTGCACAATATTTTTTCGAGCATTCTTTTCTATTTTTTTTTTTTTTTTTTTTTTGAAACTAGCGTTAAATTTGGCTGAAAACCTTGCATCTTATAATCTGAAAAAATTCGAGAAGTCTTTATTTTTTTAAAGAAAAATCGCTATATCTACATGAATATACGTACTATTCTTATATGAATCAAAACACATGTTCTACATTATACACAAATTTGTAGTCCTCTACAATAAATCCTATCGTGCCTTTTAATATACTGGATAGTCCTAAATATTATTAATTTTTTATTTAATTTTGTTGCCCCTTACCAAACTGTCCCCCTTATCAAATCAACATTCATAAACTTGAGATCTTATATTTGTAATCCTGAAATTCCAGATGAACCCGACAAAATGTTTTTTAAATACCTTACAAAATATCTAAAGTTGAAAGTATCTAGTCATCAATGACCTTATAGTGTATGTAAAAAAAAAAAATTTAAATGTAAGACAAAAAGAAAAACAAAAACAAGAAGAAAAAGACTTAATTAGTGTACTTTCTTTTTATTTTATTTTATTTTTTAATTTTCTACGAAGTTTTTGTAAAAAAAAATATCAATATTTCTTAAGAATTTTTTTTTCTATAACTAATTTCTCAATTTCAGTGGGCTTCAAACTTTCTCATTGAAAAAATTATTTTTCCAGCATGTGATTCGAGTTTGAAATATAAAGTAACAAGAATGCCAAAAAATTATGTTTATGTCAAACCTCAAACTCCTCAACTAATTGTCAGTGATTTTTAAAATGTTTTCGTACTAAACCGAACTTATTAATTATATTAGATTAAAATTAAAAAATGTATATATATATTCATAAGCAACAGTAAAATAAAATTTAACAATAACAAGAAAAATAAAAATAAAAAGATTTACAAAAATATGTTTATATTTAATTATAAAGCCTTATATGTTGTTAAAGTTGTAGCTTTTCTTAAACACTTGCATCACTATAACATATTTATCCTCATGTATCTATACACAATAATCAATTTTCTTCAAAAGATTTACAAGCTTAAGAAAAGTATTGAACTACTATTCTCAAGCCTTTATTTCCTCGCATGAGATATACTGACATTTCAGCGGGAAACAACGAGAAAGAGATTGATTAAGGGAATGAACTATAGATCCAATATTGAGTTACTGAGTTCGATTTATTATAGTTTGATGGGAATGCGAGATTTTGATTGCGAAACTCAGAATATATTCATGTGTTAGATATCCCCTTTCTTTATTCATTTACATACTTTCATTTCGCATTTTTCAATTTATTTCGATATATTTTTTCTCTAAGTTAAGAACCTTTAAGTATGTTTCTTTTAATTATATAGGGTTTTATGATTAAAAATTAAGTGTTAAATAAATGTATAGGGTAGGACGTGTTGAAATTTTGTGTAAGGATAAAAACAGTAAATAAGGAAGTCAAACGCGGAATCGGACTGGCTCTGCACCATGTTATTTATTTATTTTATTGAATAAATACATCTCACTTGTGTGCTCGATATTAAAGCCTGCTTGCAAGTCAACGTCAATATACAGGGATGATATAGTACAAGGAAATTTCACAATACGAAGGAAATACAACCGGAAGCTCCTCACAAAGAATGTGTGCAATTGAACCAGAGGGAATCAAACAAGCAAACTTCTATGCTCGCAAGCGATTAGTGGCGTGTGCCTTGACCACCCGGCCACGGAGGCCCTGTTATATCAGGGCTACATCAGATACCGGGCTTGCTCATTCCTTATCACGACATAACAAAAAGTGGCTGGCGGCTATGAGCTTTTTGTACAAAGTGATGCGGAGATAGCTATGTACCAATGGCTGGATATCGTTGATAGAGATTAGCCACCTTTTGTGACGTTATGATAAAGAATGGGCGAGCATGGTATCTAGTGTTGCTTGGTTATATGCGCTGGTGTTCTGACAAAATTATCGTCTGATGGACAGCCGATTATTGCTGTTATTCATCTGCATTTGCAGAACATTTGTGAGCAAAACGGAACAACACAGTGTTATTAGTTAAAAGAGATGAATTCCGCAAAAAGCAAAAAGAGATGAATTCCGGGCGCTGTAATGAAATCAGTGCAGGGAGAACATGCATTATCATTGTCATCCTAAATACATTAGGAAGAAATGGTTTCCCTCCTAAATACATTAATAGATTAGTCGATCAAGCAAAACAAACAATAGTTTAAGTACAAACAGACATTTTTCATGTTTAAATATATTTTGCAGCTTTATGTCAGATTGAGATATGCATTACAAAAGAACAATATAAAACTAATAGCTATATCTCTAACTAAATTGGAAGATTTAATTCATAATAAAAGTGATCCAATTACGAATGATGAAAAAGCAGGAGTTCACATAATTCCATTCAGACACAGAATATCGAAAAGTTTATCCTATATCGGTATCACACCTCGGAAATTTAAAATGAGATTAAAAGTGCATTTAATTGATATCAAATATAGCAAAACAAGTACAGTTTATTTAGATTGTCTGAGATAGAAAATATTAAGGTAAACTTCGAAAAAACTAGAATTATCACTCCTACTTCTAGCTTTCGTTGTTCAATAATCCGTGAATCTATTGTGATTTTGCTTTAAAATAATGCAGTCTATAATGACGTTCTTTCTTTTAATATTCCCGACATTTGGTTTAGCATTCTAAATATTTCGCAAGATTCCAAAAATATGACATTAAGATGTATCTTTCTGGAATGGTGGACTGAACTTCGCTTGCACATGCATACTACTTTGTCTGGTCTTATGTATATTTTATTATTTTACAATCAGTCACCTTTTCTCTTCAAAATGAAAGCATGTACGTTTGGAAGATCTCGAGGTATACTAACATCTTTATAAATCTTAAAGAGCACTTTTTAGCTCACAGGCTATCAAAGCCTGGGAGCTTATGTGCTCGTCCATTCTGTATGTGCATATGTGCTTAACGCGATAACTAATGATAAAAATATCAGATTCACTTGAAGTTTTGGATATATGTATATTCTGATAAGGCGCTTCTTTGATTAGTTTTTGGAGTTCATTCGATATTTATAAGAGGGGTAACGGGGGACTAATGCCCCTCCCCTTAATTGATATATATGGGTTATACATGCGGATTTATTATTTTTTTATATTATAAAGCATATCCGTGAATAGTTTAAGGGGTTCAATGGCTAAGTATAAAACGGGGAAATGGAGGGAACTGTCACCCCTTTTTAATTTGCTTTTCAAACGGAAATAACCCTTGAAAATATAAGGCTGTCATGTGCAATTAGTATGTGTAGCCTGTGAGCTCAATGCCACAGTTTAGCTGGGCAATATCCTTTTTATTAAATATTTGTTTGCATGCTTTTAACTTGAATAGATTTTTTATTTTTATTATTACACTTTCCATAAAGTGTACTTAGTGGTTTTCAGAACCAGATTTCTAGCAATACTTTGACGAGTTTTTTGTTTCCCCTCAATAATTTATGCTTGTTATCCTACATGTTTATATTAATTATTTGTATTGTGGAAGATATTATGTCATTAACTTTCCGTGAGTATTTCTCTTACCCATAGCTTACTGATAGCTAAATAATTAGACATACACTAAAAATGCTTTGAATTGGGATGTTACCAATTGAATTGGGATAAATTGCTGTAATTAAATCGCGAAGCTCAATAGTTAATTACATGTACGTTTAGTTAATTAGTACATGTTACATTTGGTGTAGATACATTCAATAAATTCTAAGATAAATCTATCCCGGGAATAATCAGAAACCCGAAATAGTATACTATCTTTTGGACAACATGTTTCTTAATATAATAAAGATGGAAGTGACCTCATATATATATATATATATATATATATATATATATAAGAAAGCATGTGTTATAAATTCTTAACTTTGAAATCTGATTTGTTGAAGTGTGCCCGTTTTACTCCCGCTGATTTGAAATTCCTGCACAAGTGAGAAAGCTTCACTTTTATAAAACGCAATGTTAAAAAAAAATAAACTGTCTTTATAGCAGAGAAGTGACATACCTTATGCATGCTTTTGCATTTATTCGCTTCACCCGGTTAGATATATAAATGAAGAAAATCTCTGCAATATTTCCAAGTTTAAAATGACAGCAGATTTCCCACGTTTTTCGTCCAAAATTCTTCCTACTTCCCAGGTTGTATTACTATTATTTAAAACAATCTCCTATAATATTATCAAAATAACATAAATTGTTTAATTTAATTTTTTATTATTCTATATAATCTGTACATTTAAAACACAGGGCTGTACTGAAAGCTGTTTATTTATAGATGTGTCCGCACTAGCTATTTCTTAAACCATCATCATTTTATATTTTAATTAAAAAACCTAACAGTCTTTGAGGATTTTTTTTTCAAAATGAGGACAATTAGATAGTTTACTTTGTACCAAAGAGGAGACAAAAAAAGGTTTATGTATGCTATTTATGCTATTATGCATTCATGTTATTTTTGATAAAATTTCTCGATTGTTGATACAAATTTTTGCATAGGGTTTAGTGGTGCAAAATTCCAGTAGGGAGATAATACTCTGAACGGAAAACTACGTACTGCTTTTCAAAACATTTTCTGCATAAAGTTTCCATAAAATCCCCTTCTGCATGTGTACTGATACTAAGATTTAGACACTAGGTTTAATCTCTATGTATGTTAAAATATGTAATTCAGAAAACGACCTTTGCCTCAGATAACACAAAACAGTTTTACACAAATGCGTCAAAAATATAAATTACGGGAGTTTTTTATCACCGGCACTATGATTAGAATCTCGATTTAAAATTCTAACTTTTTACATGCAAATACATTGCTAACAATGTTGACTTAATTTTATGAGTTAAAATTATTTTAAAATGGTAAAATTAAAATGCAATTAAAAAAATAGTGAACTTGAATATAAGAAGAAGTATGAGAAGAGTGATGATTACATGAATAGAGTACATGAATATGAGAAAAGTAAATGATGAAGGATAGAGAAAAAGTAAACGATGTCAGGATTAGATTTCATGGTGAAAAATTCCTATGATTGTATTTATGCGGAATAATTTTTTTCTGTTTTTAATTCCAATTTACAAAGCATGAGAACTTCAAAAGATAATTCCATCATAATAACTTGTGTTTATTATATTTTACGAATTAGTTGTCTATATTATAAAAAACAAACGTACCTGTTCGTAGCCCTCACTTCGTTTTGAGACAGGCAACACTTCGCGACTCTGAAATTCGATTCTTAAATTTTTGCTATTGCAGTTTTTCAATTTTCTGATCAACGTTTATTTCAAATTTTTATGTTTTTACAGGAAAAAAAAAAACCTATTAAAATGCAATTTCTTTAAAATCTGCGTTTGAATTGACTGATTTATTATGATTATGAATGGGACAATTTCATATAAATTGTACTAAAAAATATGTATTCAAATAAATACAAATTGCTAAATTCGAATTTAATAATATAGCTTCCAAATTTAATAAAATAGCAATTACAATTTTTTACTAAGTTTTACGGTACTTATTTTTAAGATTATTAAAAAGTTATTTGGCATGAAAAGTATATTGTTAAAGAAAAAATTTAAAAAATATATAGAACATAATTCAATCAATTAAAAAAACAACTTTATAGATAAAAAAGAAAATTCTTCTGTATTTTTATTAAACGTATAATACTCACATTTTACACATCATAACAATTTTGCCATATGAAAAATATGTCTAATATGCAACATATTTTATTCTCTATTATTCTATAAGTGTTAAAATAACAACAAGTATTTCATAACGAGTTAATGCCCGTCCATTTAGATTTTCAAGATTTCTTTACTAGAGATTTAACAAAAGTATCCACTGTGTCATCCATTTTAAGAAAACCCATATCTTCATTTAAAACTTACTATCTGCAAAGTGATCTCTGGCCCATTGATTAAGATACTTGGTTCGAAACATGCGGTCTCAGATTCTAAGCCAATGTCATTTATGGAAGACGGAGATAAGTATTTTTTTAAACTCATTTTTTTTCAGAATACGGAAATTTTCTGTGTTACATTAGGAAAATATAAGGAAAGAACGGAAATTTCTTTCTATCTGGTCATAGAAAAATAAAGGACCTTCTTTAACTGCCGGACATATTCCGGTAGCAGTACTTCTAGAAAATTCCCGTGATTTGAAGTAAGTATTTCTGAAAGTGGAAATTTTAACATGTTCTATACCACGGTGACTGACCCTCAACTTTCTATCTAGCCCGCAGTAATCACCGGTGACTGACAGTGTAAAATATGGTATTATATATGTTTTAAATACATTTTCAGTAACTAGTTAAAACAATGTAAGGATTTTATTTTTATATCATATTTAAGAATGTCAGTCACTGGTGACTAACGCGTCCAAAAACTTAAAGTTCAGTGTCAATCACTGCTTCCTGACATGGCAAACACCTTGTTAAGAATAATAATCAATAAGTCAATGAGAAATTAACTCAAAATTACAGAATCATTTGTAAACCAGAACAACTTTGCATAGAATCTTGCATTAAAAAATTTAAATTTTCAACTTTTTAACTTTTTTTTTTTTACTTATACATTTTATTACTTAATCAATTTTATTTTAATCCATCTCAATATCACATTTGTTACAATATTCTTTTAGGATTTTTTTAAATTTTACAAACTATCAACACAATATTTGCAAAACTTTCCTTTGTTATATGCTTTGTTCCTTTAATCATACCTTCATCAATTCCTCTTTGAAATTTTTAAGAATTTACTTTGCTAAAAAAAGAAACAATTCTATTTTCATGTAATCCAAAAATAATCATGTTTTAATTTAATCCATACTTCAATCTAAAGATTTTATTTTAATTCATCTCATTATCGCATTTGTTATAATAATTTTTGAGAATTGTGGAGTTTGTAGATTTCCTACACAAATTTTGCAATACTTATTCTGCTGACATTTCCCCCCTTCAAGTCTCATCAAACATTTGCGAAACTCTATCAATTTACTTTTCTATTAATGAAAAAAAAAAAAAAAGAGAGAGAGAGAGAGAAGCTATTAACGAGTAATGTCTAGCGAACAATCCAGAACAGCAATGCGACAGGTTTCATAAAAGAAAAAAGAAAAAAAAAACATGATACTTTCCGGTCAAGATCAACGCTTTCGCCTTCATTTGACTTCGCAAAATCGGGCCAGTGCCACTACCTTCATGAATGAATCGGGATCTCGTGACGCAATTATTATTTAAGCTACAGTGCATGCTTGAATATTAATTAAAATAAAGGAAAGAAAGAGCAAAAGTTATCGTTCAACTACACGCGATACGGAAAAAATGTGAAAAAGGAATGATGATTAATTGAATTTTAATTTATTTTCTCTCTGTGTTATATGTAATCCGCAAATGTTCATTTGTGTCACATTTTACACTTCATTATTAATAATTTTTTTTTCAAATAAATTTTATGAAAAGCAAAATATATAGTGTAATGTGATCTTAGGTCACACAGAGGATTTAGTCTAATATATCTTTCAAAATAACGTATCCTTAAATTAATAAATGGAAACTGTTGATTTATAATTATAAAATTTTTACATGGACGGTAGCACTAATAAATTTTATTTAAAAGCATTTATAAATGGTATTTTTTTATTTTAATCATATTAAAATGTTCAAAAAATTATTTAGATAAAATTCTAAATTGTCTATTGTTTGAAAACATGATAATACAAAAAGTAGCATAGATATAAATGAAAATTTAAATTTATAAAAAAAGCTTTAAAAATAAATTTAAAATGCAAAATGATTAATATATTGCAAAAGATTTTTAAAATTGAATGAAAATTTAATTACAAAAAATATTATAAATGTCAAATGAACGAAATCCTAATAATATAAATCCTTAAATTTGCCAAAAATACGAAAGTTTTTCTAATTAAATCCATCTTAATTTGAAAATTTCACATTCCACCATCTGGTTTCGAACTAAGAATATTCTTTTTACTGAGGAGCTGATTTACTTTCAAGTCATGATTCTACACAAAAAAGATTGAAACTGAGATTCACTTTAAATTTAAATCGCAAAAATAAACAGATGACATCGAAAAAACTAATTTAATTAAAATATTAGACGTTTTTAAACCTTTATGATTTTTGTGTTACACGCGGTACTGTATACGAAATTTAAAGCATCTGAATTATACACTTTTTGTGTACTGACAGACACAGAATAGAGACGAATAGAGTTTCATCAGGTGAGTGAAATTCTAATAAATGAGAGACGAGATGCAGCTGAAATAACAAATAAGAAATTGCGTAGGGGGTACAATTTATTGATTATTAATTGCCATTAATTATTAGGTAATTGATTTGTTATTTTATTAATTTGCAGAAATATGTGTAAAACATATTGTGCATATGCCTTTTATTAATTGACATTATGTACTTTAAAATACTCGTATATTAAGCTTATGATTTTTTTTTTTTTAATGTCGTTAAGGATCTTTTTAACTTCTCTGCTCAACAAGCGCAAAACGGTTTGACACATTTAAAAATTCATTTGTAGATGGAAAGATGTAAAATTGGAAGGTTTGACTATGAAAGCGAATTGGAACCGAGCTGTGTTTTTCATGTGATAGATAAATTAATTATATATTGAGGTATAAGCGATGTTGATGATATGACAAAGACATTTTTCATCCTTTAGTGATTATTCTTTATCCGCACGCAAATTAAATCAAAACACCCTCTTTGACAATATTCTCTGAAAGATCTATTGTATTAAAAAAAAAGAAAGGAAGAAAGAAAGAAAAAAATGGAAAACACATTTCTATTACATAGTTTCTGAACAACAAAACTTACTAATTTCATGCATTTCCGAACAAAAATAAATTAAAACTTTTGTCATAAAGTTGTTGTTTTGGAATTGTGAACAGTTTTAAGCATCGAACAAAAATGTATTGAACTTTGCCTTTAATTTATTTATTTTTATTTGTAATATCATCATAATTTTCATTTTTTTCATAAATTAGATTTTTTTTTTTATTTTTTTGAGGTATCAACATTTTATGGAGAACGACTTACTTGAAAATGCTTTATATTCACGGGTAAGTCGCTGCATTCTGGTTGACCTGTATTCATTTATAAGGTACTTGTACCCTATATGGACAGTGCTCTCAAAACACTCTGGACACTCCTAATATTTTTAAAAGTAACAATTTTGATAGAGAGAGCGTGCTACATATCCGTGTATAAAAGCAGTTGAAAAGATAATTAAGCCTGGAAAGTACAACAAGTTGGAAAATGCACGTGAACGTAGCAAATGAGGTGCGTTCGTACGATAACGAAGTTTTAAAAATATTCAGATATTGCTGATATAGTAGAGCGTACTTTGGATACAGAATAGTAGTCGAAATCTTTGTGTTTCTGTAAATATGCAGGAAGTAATTTTTATTACACCTCAGAAACCTATATCTTATTCATAAAATGTGAAATAGTTGAATATAATTAAAACATGCCCCAAACAATGTTTCCCCGTGTAGCATTATGCAGGGGAATACTTTTGTGTGGCCCTGTAATTTAATACTAAATATTCTTTGCATCACAGATTGTACAGAATGTATATTTTCGTACATACTTTATAGATTCATGTCAATTATGTTATGTTCAAATGAGTGTAACACCATTAAAATGCATTTGAAACTTTTTTCCCATTAATCGTAATGTAACAAAATACTTTTGATTGTCCCTGTAATTGTTCTATTCATCCGATTTTCATAACATTTGAAATGACTCGACAAAATTATGTAATAATTATAAGTTTTCAATTTCAAACGATTAAAATGCATATGAAACTTTTTTTCCCATTGACCGTAATGTAACGAAATCCTTTTGGTTGTCCCTGTAATTGATATATCCATCGGATTTTCATAAAATTCTTTGCATCACAGATTGTACAGAATGCATATTTTAGTATATATTTCATAGATTCATGCCAATTCTATTATGTTCGAATGAGTGTAACATCATAAAAATGCATTTGAATCTTTTTTCCCATTAACCGTAATGTAATGGAATACCTTTGATTGTCCCTGTAAATGATCTATGCGTCCGACTTTCATAACATTTGAAATGACTCGATAAAATTACGTAATAATTATATGTTTTAACGTTCAAACGATTAAAATGCATTTGAAATTCTTTTCCCATTGACCATAATGTAACGGAATCCTTTTGATTGTCCCTGTAATTGATCTATCCATCCGATTTTCATAACATTTGAAATTACTCGACAAAATTACCCAATAATTATATGTTTTAAATTTCAAGCGATTAAAATGCATTTGAAAATTTTTTCCCCATTGACCGTAATGTAACGGAATCCTTTTGATTGTCCCTGTAATTGATCTATTCATCCGATTTTCATAAAATTTGAAATGACTCGACAAAATTATGTTATAATTATGTATTTTAAATTTCAAACGATTCGGTTGGGTAGTTTTTGCGTTGTTATATGCGGACAGACAGACGGACAGACGGACAGACAGACGGACAGACAGACGGACAGACGGACGGACTGAGCGACAACAATAGGTGCTACGTATTTACATAATTACGAACGCACCTAAAAAAGCGCACTATTCGCCATTTAGAAGAAAACTTGTTGTTTCGGGGTGTGTTGATCGTAATTGCAGGCAAGTTTAAATTCTTATTAGATATTGTAAAATTACATTAAATATTTAAAAGTGGGGTGTTTTAGAAAGCTTTTAAAACATATTTTCGATTGCTATTGCATATATTGATTTAAAAAGTTTTATTTATTTATTTATTACAAGATCTAATAAAACTACTCCCGACTCCCAATATGGACACCTTATGTCCACATTGGAAGTACAGCAGGTGAATCTTCAGATTCAAAAAAACAGAAAGCTAAGCAAAACCAACTACATTATTTCATAATGTTTTGAAGTAACTGAGGTGCTTTGCATCGATCTTCGAAGAGCCACAACCGAAAATGACCCCCCGCTCTAAAGTGTATGTTCTGAAGACATTTACTCTGCTCTCCCCCACAATACATTAAGATATATTTTTTTTATCCCCTCTCCTCTAAAATTCTATAGAAGAGTGACTCTTCCCTATAGCCTGTGTAGTAGGTCAATAAGGAGGCACCTGTCCATAATAGGGACTGGTGGTTCCTTATATGGACATTTGTTAACATTTTTTGTTTTTATCATTTAAATAAAACCGGAATAGTTACAAGATCGGTAATTTTAATAATGATAGTCAACAGTCCAGGGATCATGCTCATATATTTTTGGAGTCCTATCACGTGTACATGGGGGTAAAAAATAAATTTTCCTTAGGGTGTCCATATTAGGCACAGGTACCTTACATATTTATTTTAAAACTCTTCCTCTCACCAATCACTAGCTCTTACTGAAATCGTCTTTTCAAACGTAAATAATGGAAGGAAAATTTGACTTATCTTTTATGATATCTTTCTAGAAAGGCTATTATTAAATTTAAATTTCATGAAAAATGTATGAAAGGGATATCTAATTTCTAAGTTAGGAAGCGGGAATATAATACAAAGCCAAATATTAAAGTGTGTGATAATTCTTTGAAAAATAATCTAACGTTCCTGTACCGAAAAATATTTCGCCCTGGTACAGAAAAAAAGCACACTTCTGATTTTTTTAAATACGTTTTATGAAACACAGGGGCAAAATAATGAATCTAATTAATGATAATAGAGAGTTTAATTTCTAATGGTAGTATTTTATATAATGTATGTAAAGGAAAGGATGAAGGATATAGTTTTTGTTTTGTACTGTACAAAAAAGAAATAAATAAAAATAAATAAAATAAAAATATCCGTTAAATTTACTACAAAACTGCTGGCAGCAATATTGCTAGCAATTTTTGCCATAAAAATTGTAGTAAAATTAGACATAATATTTTTTATTACATCAAATTTTACTGCATTTTTTATTGTATGAATTCTTTCCATGAATTAAACGCATTTTTGGTACAATGTGATTGATGTACATTTTATAAAAGCCTTTATATTAATATTTATGATTTAGTTTGTCATAAGAATTCCTCTTAATTCGGAAAAAATAATATATTATCAGGAGCAGGGTTTAATTTATTTAAAGATTGAATAATAAACATGTAATATTGTGTATCGACTGTGTGAATTGTATAGCTATTTTTTACAGGCTTATTAAAATATTACTAAAATATATGATATAGTATGGAATATGTGTAATAAAAAGTATTGAAACTAAGCGAATATAAACGTGATGTGGACTAGAAATTGGCGACTTTTCAGATACATATATATTATCAGATATATTAGAAAAATCATATATTTCATAACATTTAGCTTCATGCATATTTTGCTTAAAATCTGCCCCAAAGCTAATACATATTTTGTAAACATTAAACATTGAATATTTTTCTGCTTTGAAATAGAAATAACTATTATAGAATTCTAAAAGTTCTACGTGCAAAAATGAATAATACACTTTAGGGTATATTGGAATCGGCAGGATCAACACCTGCAGTAATAAAAATATTTAACTTATTTTAATTTAACCTATCTCGAAAATCCTATTGTGGGAAACTCATTAAAAGAGAAAACATTAGTGTGTTTACTTATATCTATGCTGACTAGGAGTAGGCGATGTAGAGATTTCTTAAATCGATTTATCATCCATCTAACATCGCGATTTAGTGTTAAATCGCGATTTAGCACAAATTTTACCCCTTATAATACGAAACCTATCATTTAATTTTTAGTAACAAAATACGGGCTTTATGCCCCCCCCCCCCCGCACTTGTATTAATTAAGCATTTAATAGTTCAAATAACTAAAAAATATATATTTTACACACACACAAAAAAAAAAACTGAATGCTTTTTTTTAATTAGTGATCTATTTTAAATTTTTTTATAAACTCATCCTTAAAGAAATAAAATAAAAAAGGATTTTTTCATTGTGTCTGACTTGTTTTGGATGCTACAATCTAAATTACTTGAGTAGGGGAGCTCAAATAGCACTTCATTGCTAATAACATGCATGCACTTGTTTTTACGGACACTGAGTTAAAAACTTATTGAAGTAAGTTAAAAACTTATTGAAGTAAGAAGCAGATTCACTGATAAATTTAGCTGTTCATTTACCATCAGAAGAATAGTAGTTTTTAAAAAAAAGGGGGGGGGGACGGAAAAATTTGAAAAAAAAAGTGCATTTTTTTTTTAACTTTTAGATTATAATAAAATGTGATTAATATAAATGTTGACATTCATATAGTGAATGGAGAAAGATTGAAAGGCCACATTACCAAAGTTGCTGATTTTTTTGAGATCTTTGACTTCTGTAAGATTAGTAATAAAACAATCTTAAATATATCTTTTTAATGATAAGTAAATGACAAAAAAAGTAGAAAACCGCAAATCTACAAAAAAAAACCATTGAATGCTCCCTCATTCTGCTGTAAAAAACAAATTACCTGAAACATTACAGAACCCTCTTAAAATATTTTTAATTAAATAATTAATTAAAACTATTCTAATGTGACACAAACATGTGAAAAATAAATTTTCATCAAAATAATGCATAAAAATATAAACTAAGAATGGATTAATTTGGATTTTAACCTTAAGACTTTTTTTTATTTTTCTCAGACATAAATAGTGAATCAGTTACAAATAATACAATAAAATGTTATTTGGATTTTAATTGATAAATAAATTTGTTCTTAATGCACTACACACATTAAATACAGTTAGCATTTATACTGGTGAGTGTATTTTGCTTCATTAAACAGCATAACTTGGAGGAAAAAAGAATCCAAGAGCCTGACCATGCAACAGAAATTGAATATTGAAGATACTGGAATGTCCTTGAAATCCATTTGCATCCAGTGTGAAAAAAGGAATAAGTTATTTGAAATGCATGTGAGATCAAAGCTGATGACTATATTTTCCAGAATAAAGCTATATTTCTTGAAAAAATAATCGAACTGAATATACTAAAAGCACATGGCAAAAAACCACCGCAACATTGAAAATACAAAAACGTTATCGAAATCTGCTTGCATCCAATAGAAAAAAGAATTAACCAGTTCTCTAATTAGACGTAATCAATGTAGATAAGCATATTTTGATGAAAAAAAATTGTATTTCACTTGGCGATCAATAATTATTATTTTAAGTCGCCACTTGGCGAGTGATGACTATAGTGGCGATCGATGACCAATAAATTACTTGAAATGCATATGGAATCAAATCTGATGAATATATTTTGCAAAATAAAACTGTATTTCTTGAAGAAAAAAAAAATCCAACTGAAATAGATAAAAGAATGCGGCAAAGAAAACGAAATATTGAAAATACAGCCATGTCATTGAAATCTGTTTGCATCCAGTAGGAAAAAGAAATAACCACTTTTCTAATTAGATGTAATCTATGTAAAGATGTATATTTCCATGAAAAAAAAAACTTCATTTCACTTGGCGATTGAAAATAGATTTTTTAATCGCCACTTGGTGAATGACGACTAAGGTGGCGATCGATGTCCAATAAATTTACTTGTGAAATCTAACCTGAATTAATATATTTTCCAAAAAAAAACTTTTATTTCTTGGAAAAATAATTCCAACTGAATACACTAAAAGAACATGACAAAAAAACAAAATATTGAAAATACAGCTAAATCATTGAAATCTGTTTGCATCCAGAAGGGAAAAGAAATAACCACTTTTCTAATCAAATGTAATCAATGTAGAGATGCGTATTTCCATGAAAAAAGCTGCATTTCACTTCGCGATCGAAAAAAAAATTTTTATCGCCAGTTTTATATCTTTAAGTACCGCACGGCAAGTGTCAGCCGCTAATTTTTATCTGTATTAAATCAAATCCTGCTACATCGATTTGACACATAGGGGGCGCTATGGGCGGCTCAGCCCCCCCCCCCCCCCTGAAAAAGATTCCAAGGTCACTCAATGAATTTCTATTCCGAAAAGGCAAATGAAATTCTGTTCAAAAATCTAATTTAATTTTGAGACCCTTTCACAGTTTTGCAGGATTACTAAGTTGTATCTAAAATAAGCGTTTCAGCACTCCCTCATCCTATTCGTACATATGAAGCTAAGATGTTTAATTTTTCACCAGTTATAGACTCAAAATTTTCATCATCATGTACTTTATTTAGCATAAAATTAAGTTATTACAACAGTTTAATGAGAAACATAGTATCTACAATGTGAATATGCACTCATTTATCTTTCTGTGTCAGAGAAAGATAAAAAACAAATAAGCTCCCCCCCTAAATTTTCCTGCCCCCCTCCCCTATTATTCACTTCTAGCTACGGTCCTGTCCTCACCCTGCTAAATCGATATAACACATACTTGCTCTGTTTTCCCTAAATCGTCTTTCTCTTACATCGCCTTTTTCCTAAATCGGAAAGCATTGAGGCTACATCGTTTCGCTACATCGCGATTTAAGAACTGGCTAAATCGTGACGTCCGATGTATCTAGTGAAAACCAATAGTTAAATCGGATTTCCGATGTAAGCGTTAAATCAGGGCTATATCGTTTCGCTTCATCGCGACGTCAGATGTATCTATTCAAGACCAATAGTTAAATCGGATTTCTGATGTATTAAAACGATTTAAGGCTCAGACCTGCAAATTTGAATTTTAACTTTAAAATTGCTCCCCCCCCCACAGGCATAAATAGTGAATTATTAATAAATAAAACACAATAAATTGTTTTTTGAATTTTAATTAATAAATGCAGTGTTTAATTCAGACACTTTTCTCCGGGAGGTATTTCCGTGGCTCCGGGGAGGGGGGAGAAATTGCACATTTTGATCATTAAAAACACAAAATTTCCGGAGGAGGGACCTCCTTAATAAATGTGTTAGTAATACGCTACACACATCACATGCAGTTGACATTTATGCTAGCAGTAGATTATTTAGACTTATCATTTCAGAGGGGGCTGAGATACAGCATACATTTCTGAGAGGGTAGCGCCATGCAAAAGAGCGGGAGAGTGGGGGGGGGGGGGGGGGGGCAAGGGAGCGGTTGCCCCGGCGCGGGAATATAGGAGGCGCCAAATTTATACTACCACCGTAATACAGTTGGCATCTATACTGGTGAGTATTTCGCATCATTAAACAGTATTATCGTGGGGAAAAAAAATAATCCAAGAGCTCAGCATGCAACAGAAGTCGAAAATTAAAGGTACTGAAATGCCCTTGAAATCCATTTGCATCCAGTGAGAAAAAAGGAATAAGTTATTTGAAATGGATGTGGAATTAAACCTGATGAATATATTTTCCAGAATAAAGCTATATTTCTTGAAAAAATAATCAAACTGAATATACTAAAAGCACATGGCAAAAAATCACCGCAATATTCAAAATACAAAAACGTCATCGAAATCTGCTTGCATCCAATAGAAAAAAGAATTAACCAGTTCCCTAATTAGACGTAATCAATGTAGATATGCATATTTTGATGAAAAAAAGTGTATTTCACTTGGCGATCAATAATTATTATTTTAAGTCGCCACTTGGCGAGTGATGACTAGAGTGGCGATCGATGACCAATAAATTACTTGAAATGCATATGGAATCAAATCTGATGAATATATTTTGCAAAATAAAACTGTATTTCTTGAAGAAAAAAAAATCCAACTGAAATAGGTAAAAGAATGCGGCAAAGAAAACGAAATATTGAAAATGCAGCCATGTCATTGAAATCTGTTTGCATCCAGTAGGAAAAAGTAATAACCACTTTTCTAATTAGATGTAATCTATGTAAAGATGTATATTTCCATGAAAAAAAACTTCATTTCACTTGGCGATTGAAAATAGATTTTTTAATTGCCACTTGGTGAATGACGACTAAGGTGGCGATCGATGTCCAATAAATTTACTTGTGAAATCTAACCTGAATTAATATATTTTTCAAAATAAAATTTTTATTTCTTGGAAAAATATTTCCAACTGAATACACTAAAAGAACATGATAAAAAACCAAAATATTGAAAATACAGCTATGTCATTGAAATCTGTTTGCATCCAGTAGGAAAAAGAAGAAAACACTTTTCTAATTAGATGTAATCAATGTAGAGATCCATACTTCTATGAAAAAAACTGCATTTCACTGGGCGACCGAAAATAGATTTTTTTTAACCGCCACTTGGCAAATGACGACAAGGGTGGCAAACGAAGGAAATTTTTTAATTGCCACTTTTACATTTTTAATATCCATATGGCAAGTGACCGCTGCTAATTTTAAATCAAATCCTACTATATCAATTTAACACCAGCTTTCAATGTTTTTCCAAAATGGTCTTCTTCTTAAATCGAAAACACTGAGGTTTGTGATGTGTGTTTAAATCGGATCCTCTAAATCGATTTAACACCAACTTGCTCTGTTTTCCCTATACCATATTTTTCTTAATCACCTTTTTCCTAAATCGGAAAGCATTGAGGCTTGAAAAGTTTGCTTAAATCGATTTAACACTAGTTTGGCATGCAAGCAGTATATACACCAAAGTAGATAACTCAATTTTCTGATGTTAACTCTGAATCATTATTTGAAATCGATTTAAAACCAATGGCTAAATCACGATTTAAGACTGACTAAATCGCGATGTAAGGCGATGGCTAAATCGCGATGTATAGCAATGGCTAAATCGCGATTTCCGATGTATCGATTTAAGAAACTGACTAAATCGCGATTTCCGATGTAAGCTTTAAATCGATTTAAGAGATAAATCGATTTAAGGCCCAGGCCTAATGCTAACCTTCATATTTCAGGTTAAATCTGAAAAATAAATAAAATACTGCTTAATATTGTGCAGTAATTAAATTTTAAAAATTACGTTTAAGACAAACAGAATGAAAATACTACAGCACATCAGAACAGCTATGTAAACACACAAACTATAATTTTTGCAACATGGATGCTAACAGCTTTATTAAATGACTTTCTGAAAATAAATTATGTTTTGCATTAGACAACTGACTATCCAACATTTATGAGGGTCAGAATATAACAGACAATCGAAATCATCGGAAAATTAAGAAAAAATCAACTTATAGAGGTGCTAAACTAAAAATTTATTTATTATAAATAACACAACTGAAAGTAATTAATAAAAAAATAAATATTTATTATATAAAAATATAAATAAATATATATTATAAAATAAAATGAATGTTATAATAAAATGTATAGATAAATTTAAATCGTAAATTAATGCATCGAAAGTAACAATATTTGTCGTGTATGTGAAGTGATTAAAATCCACATAAAAAGTAATTTCATTTATTTGTTCTTAAACATTCACAAACCTATGCAAGTGGTAGTTAATATTTTTTAAGTTGTACTACCTATTATTCTTTTTCTTCTGTTTTATTTTATGTGAATGTAAAAATCTATTTCGAGATCGAAAACTCAATCTAAGAAGAAAAAATTAAATTAGCAAAATTTTTAATACTTCAACAGTTAATGATTTTTTCCTTTAAGTAATTTATCAAACTTTATACTAATTTTGACACGCCATATCGTCATTTACCTTTTTTGTTTCGTATAACTTAACTTTTTAACTATACATGACAAATTAAATCTTTTACAGGAAATATTTTCGATAATTTTTCAGAAAAAGGAAAATGTTTTCCGAGAAATCAACGCAACTAAAATCGATATTTATTATACATTCAAATTTATCTCACGTGTGAGTTAAACAGTTTCTTATTTTTTCTGTGAAAATGAGTATCAAAGATGATAAATTAAATGTGCCATTTAAAATTCATAACTGTTGAATGTTATCAATGCATTAAAATTATATATATATATATATATATATATATAGTGAAATGTCTGTAAACAAAATTAAAGTATACTACATTAACAATATTACTTCCCATAATCCCAACTACATTTATAAATTCCAACTAACAATTAGTAGATGACTTTTTCCTTTTAAATTATTCTGTCTTAAAAGAAGAAAAGTATACTATAAACTAATTTTTTTATTTTAATTTTTCTAATAAAATTGTAAACTAATTTTTATAAGTACGTATTTTTAATTATAACGTAGAAATTTTAACATAGATTAAAATATCTACAAATAAAGACGAAATCCTTACACGGAATTAAATGTAATATGACGGAATTGTGGGAAAATGATGACCAACAAAACTCGATCTAATGCATTTAACCCATTTAACCGAAAACTGGTGTAAATTAACAAAAAGGCTCGCTTTTTTTTTTTTTTTTTTTTCTTTCTTTTTCTTACAGAAAATTTTAAAAGTGCGGAATTTATACATTTGAAAGTAATAACAAACTGTAATTTTAATGATAAACCTGTTAATTAAACATGTTTATGGTAAATATATTTATTGAAAATATAAAGATGTTTAATTCAAAACTGAGAGTAGCCGAAAAATTGATACTTAAAAGAAACTTTTTTCTCATTATTGCTTTTATAAATCTTGGAAGCAGATTGCTATCTGAGTTTTTGAAAATAATAAATATTTTTTTGGAAAATTAGGCTAATCGAATTAGTTATATTATATTTTTGTAAAATACCTATGTATTCTTTTGAAAGTATAAAGCCTTTTTAAGCTATTGCATAGCTTTTATCGCGGGCTTTGAGCACGGCGACCGAATCTAGAAATTCCATTACGAGAAAAAAACCTAACACTCGGGCTAACGTCGTTTGAGTTCGGTAGACTTCGGCACGGTATCCTTCGGTAGACTTCGGCAGACATTGACGCGGTATTTTTTTTTTTTTTTTTTTTTTTTTTTTTTTTCACGAAACTTCGATAAATATTATTTATAAACTAATATAAATAGTATATATATAAATACTATTTTTAAACGTGTTCGGTGTATGTTTTGGTAAATTTCTCTCCCCCCCCTCTTCGAAGGGGGGGGAGAGAACTCGTGTGATACATCGTTCTAAAGCCCTGCGACTATTCATGTGAATGCGCCCCCTCCCCCGCCGGCAAATCTTTCAAAATTTTGCCTGGTGTGAATTTTTTTTAATGTTGATGACACCCATCGGGTGCTATATAGTTAGAAAAAATTGACCATTTATGATTTTTTATGCATTCGTTGCGCCCTCCACCCCCCCCCAGGGGGTACTTTTCTAAATTTCGTAAACAATCGTCATGTGACATATCTTTGGAAAGGCCTTAAACTGCTTATTCATAATTTGCACGTCCAGTGCGCCATCCCCACTCTCTCCCCCCCCAGAGGGGCATTTTCTAAATTTGTACATACACCCATCGTGTGGCATAGCGTTTAAAAGAACTGTAACTGCTCATTCCAATTACGCATGTTTGGGACGCCGCACCCCACTTTGTGCGTCCCCCTCCGCTCTGCAAAAAGTGTAACTTGAATTAATATCAAAGAAAAAGAAAAAATTTGAATTAATATGAAGACAAAAAAAAAAAAAAAAAAAAAAACTGCACAAATAACAAATAAATAAATAATTATAATTGCATAAGTTGATAAAAAATGCTATGCAATAGCTTTACCGCGGCAGTCCCCCATGTGCCACACGTATTTTTTTTTTTTTTTTTTTTTTTTTTTCAGAAAAAAATATTTGCAATATTTGACATTTCATCATTTAAATTACTGCATTGGAGTTGTTGAATTTTATAATATGCAAATTTGTACATCTGAAACATTACTTTTCTTATATTAGAAATTCTATTAATTAGTTAATTTTTTTTTTACTGTTAATCATCCAGAAGATAATTACAATTTTTTTTCATAATCCATATACATGCAATCTGAAACTTAATTGTTTTAAAATTTTTGTACCTCGTTTTGCACACATTGAGTTTTTTTTGTACAAACTGTTTTTGAGCTGCTTTAGTCCTGAACATTTAAAACAGCAAAGTATTTTATAGCATGTGATAAAATTTTACCATTAAATAATGTGACTTTAATTAAACAGCATTTAACATTAATCTATTACAATGATGTAAAATAAACGATGCTTAAAAATGTGCTCGCATACAAAATTTAAGATATTTTCTATTTAGAATATTGTATAACTACTTCAACTTTTAAAAGACATTGCAAAAGAGATGTTTAATTCCGCTCCATGTTAAATAATAAAGTAATACTTACATCAGTCTGCCGATGTTGGATCCGTGAAGCATTAATACAGAAATATTTCAAAATTATAAAAAAGTCCGAAAAATTATACTTTCAATTAATGCTTCTAAAAATAACAAATAATCGGTATTTCAACACAAATAAGCACTTTTTTCTTTACAAATACATTCAGATTTTAGGAAATAGCCTAATCTGCATATCCTTTAAAAGTTACTACAGTTGAGTAACTAAATTCCTCTATCCGTAATAAAATATAGAATACCTATTCCCATGAGTTGAAAAAAACAAATTTTGGAGTTTTTAAAATAAAATCTACCAATAACACATCACTATTCCGATTTTGATAATTGTAGAAGCATATAAACCAAGATGAATAAACACTTAATTTGAATTCTAATCGCGCAATTTAAATGATGGCATTAGCAATTACAATAAATGTATTCGCGAAAGTAGATAATTATAATCTCCTTGGGGAAAAACATAATTTTAACAAAGAATTTCCTTTTTTTCTAAAACTCCAAATCAAGAATTCTAATTAAAATTCAAAAGACGTCCTTGATTTTTATTTCGGTGATTTTGTTGAAAATTTATTCTTAATGTAGTTTTTAAATTTAATTAGAAAAACATTATTTATTAAATATTCCATATAGTCCATTTTGCCGCTGAAAATTATCAATAAAAATGCAATGATATCATATTCTCCTTTTATTGGTAAATGATTTCTTTTATCAATAAAAATACTTGTATCTATATTTTTTCTTATAAATATTTGAGAAAGATTATTTAGATTATTTTTCTTCAAATTTATGGATCATTTAATTTTAACTTAAACTGTTTTTAAACAAGTATACTTTTATAAATATTCACTGAAATATAGCAGTGTAATTTTTAATCTTATTTTTAGGATTTCATTCATCTGACGAAAGCCTAATCGTCTCTGTTCTCAATCCGCCTGTCCGTCGCCGAGTCCATACATGAAAACTTTGTAAGTCAGAGACTTCAAATTTATGAAGTAGTTTAACACGACAAATCATAAAATTTTGAAAAAGTTTATTATTTTAACTAAATAATTTTTTTCAATGTCATACATTCCTTTTTGCGATTTTAATTATGAAAGATAACCTTAATTGAAGCGATTTTCCTGTAGACATCATAGCTTGGAAGTAAGGCGTCTTGATTATAAATGTGCGGTTCTTTATCAAACCCTGATTTGGTAATTGAAATTTTCATATTTCGATAAATTCAATTTAAAAAAAATATTCGCATTTTTTGCGAATTTAAGATTTTATCATGCAGTGATAAATAATTACTGACATTCATTATATTTTTCGGAATTATATTTATTTTCTATTTAAAAATCCTATTGCAATCTATTAATGATTCGGCATTTTAGACTTCGTTAAAAATTTGTTTTTCGTTTTTACAAATTAAAATTTTACTTATATCGCCGCTACTTTCGCTATTCGTCGTGTCTAGACCACCAAATAGGTAATATCTACAAAAAAAGAAAAAAAAAAAAAAACAGAAATAGGGAAATTTATGAAATAAATATTTAGTTAAAACTATTCGAAACGTATTCTTAAATATACAGAATGATTAAAATTTAAATGTTTGGTAATAAGTTTCATTGCTAATAATTAAATTACAAAAAATTCTGTGCAGTTTTCTAAATTGGATGCTTAAAATATGTCGATGAACGTAGCCTACTTTTCAATTATCAGTTTCAGCATATTCTGTTCTAAAGCAAATTGTTATGTACTACTTATACACATGGCTTTTCACCTGTAGTTGTCGAATCACTCCAAATACATAATAGACTGATTAGAGATAATTAGTGTACTACAAAGGATTTAATTATTATTTGGAAGAAAATTCACGCATGTACAAAATTAGGCGAACATGAGAATTATTTTAATAATATAACCGTCATTCTAACCGATTTTCCATCACTCTCTTTCAAAAAATCAAATACAATGCAATCTATATATTACCTTAACTTAGAAATTCTGTTTATCAACTATAATAGAGTTAAAGAGCTTTCAAAATTAGTTGATTAGTCAAGCATATTATTTCCGACAAACAAATAATTACCTTTTTTTGCAGTATTAGTGCAGCAGGAAAACCGTGATTTAGTACATTCTACCCATATTTCTGTGCAACCAAAGGCTAAATATGCAGTTATTTCCTTGTAAAGTTAACATATATGTTACAGGAAATTAATTTCTTTCATAAGTTAAGAAAATGTAAAATGAATACATGCAAAATTGAATAAATGTAAAATGATTACTTTTAAAACTCTGCCAGACTTCTTAAAGCAGAATATAGTTCACTTTGTAAATAATAAGATATATATGTTTCAGAATGAGTGTGTATGTGTGTGTGGGTGGGGGGGGAATTGAGATTTTACAGATGCTTTGATGATGATCGGCCAATAACAGATTAAGAACAACTGCATTACACAAATATATCTTTGAAATTTGTTATAGAGGCTTTAAAAATTGAAGATTATACAGAGTACAACGCCCATATCATTAGATATGTCGAAACTGTCCATAGCTTTGAGAAATAATATCTCAGTTAATCATCGATAATTTTTTTTTTGAAATTCATTATCAACAATACTTTTATGCTTTTGTTACAATACGTACATGAAGTGCTCAACATCACATTTGTTGAATGCCCGCAAATCGAAATTTAAATGCAATGGAAAAATAAGCTCTTCTTGAATACTATGCGACTTATGGCAATCCTTATAGTTTTCCTGTAACACTTAAATTCTCATCTACTACTTTTAATTTTCTCAAAATTTTACTTTCAGTAATTTCAGAAATAGATGGGTTGAAAAAATTTTTGCACTACATTTTCGACTATACCTCTGAATATTTAATTCAAAAATTAAAAAAAAAAATGTATTCTTGAGTTACGAAATCTTTTACGCGATATTCCACATGAATTATAAAGAATTTTTTTTCATGTAATTTGTTTAACCCCTCTATATTTTTACTAAATATTCTTGTGAATGTTTAATAATCAGTATATATGTGGGTCATTAGTAAAAAAAAAAAAATATATATATATCAGAATAGGCTCAGATGTTTAGAAAGAATGATTATTTTAGAATTTTTTTCATTTATTTATATATATTTTTTAATTTCGATTTTTTTATAAACAGTTACTAGCGAACATTTATATATTAAAAGTTGTTGAAACGCATTATGTTCGTGGTCGAAAACATTTGATCAAAATTAATTATTGCAGTGTATCCCCATGCATGATTAATATCAAAGCAATAGTAGCATGTCACAAAATCCATTTATACAATTCAATATGCAATCTTTAAAGTTATATACACAAATGATCAATTTTAAGATAATCAGTAGGAACCGAATGGCGTAGAATTTGTCACAATGTTGTATAACGTATTATCGGGTTGTAAACTGGAAACTGTCTAGCATATCTCCGTTAATTCCGGCTATCTTTCCCAAATAAATTTAATTAATTTCACATTGCGAATAACACTAATTCTGAATTTCAAATGTATCATAAATTTTCAAATATTTAATGTAATAATAACTCAGCCATACAATGTTTTCGAAATAAATTTTCTCTTTTAAGCTTTGATTTTAAAATTGATGTACATATATTTGATTTATATTTAAATTATATAAAGGTAATGTATAAATTATAAGTGAGTCATAATAATGCCAATATATAATCATACAGTTTTTACCGTCAATTTACCTATTTAAAGACATTGACACAAAAAATTTTTTGCACACAAAATAAACATTTAGATGTCATTAAAAATTACCTAACTTCCTTCCTGACATCGGAAATCAGACTTTAAAATCAGTTAAATAAAAATAAATCGTAAAAATGTAAAAAGAGAAATATATATATATTTTTAATTAGAAATGTAAAATTCTGAATTTAAGTGAATTAGGATATACCTAGGAATATCTTCTCAAAACTTTTCAGCCTCATTATGTTACGTACATTTTTATAACAAACTCAGGCTTACACAGAGAAGAAAACTTGTATATAATTGGTATAGATAAAGTGTGTATACATGTATATATATATATATATATATATATATATATATATAGAGAGAGAGAGAGAGAGAGAGAGAGAGAGAGAGAGAGAGAGGGGGAGAGAGAGAGAGAGAGAGAGAGAGAGAGAGAGAGAGAGAGAGATAGAATCATTAGATGATACTACAAATCAACATCAAAATATGCAATATAACACGTTAATAACAAGCTATATCAAACATAAGAATTGGCAAAAGTTAGAACAATATTGGAAATGGGGTATTTAGCTCGTTATCAAGAGCAATGCTAAATAGAGGCATTAATTGCGATTAATTTCTTATTAGAAATCAAGATAAACCTAAAAATGATTTCTATATTGCCCGATTAATCGCAATGTAAAAAACTAGAAAGAAAAATATTAGAAAAATAATAAGAAAGTATATATATATATATATATATGTGTGTGTGTGTGTGTGTGCGTGTAAATTTTGTTAGTGTAAAAATAGTGAAAGAGTAATTTTCTATATTGGCAAGCAATGGTGCACTGTACAAAAATGTTACGACAAATTATTCTTTTTAATTCTATAAGTACGCATGTTGCAATTAGTTTCACTTAAAAATTTAAAAATCAACCTTTAAAAACTACTTTTTTTCTTATATATTAATTATACCTTATTTTCAGGAATTATTCTTATAATACAAAGCAATCACGTCACAGACATCTCTTTTTTTCGTATATAGTATTAAAAAAAGGTATTAGATTTCTAGGATAGAAATTTCTTACAATTATTTCTTTATTTTTTTAACTTTACATTAAAATATTCATTTGAAATCTAGTTTATCAATTTTCATAAAGAAATGTACGTACAGTCCTGAAGTTCAAATATTTTCCTTTACACGGGGGCTAGGACAGTATCTGTCCAGCTAAGCATGTATTCTCAGACAGATGCTGTTGTCCCAGTGTAAAGGCTAATGAATTTATAACGTTTTAAAATGAATATTTTAATATAAAAAAAATGAAAGTAAGGAATTTCTAAATGTCAAATTAAGTATAATTTTTTTAAAATATAAGAAAAAAAGGAATGTCTATGATGTGGTTGTTTTGTATTGTAAGAATAATGCCTGAAAATAAGGTACAAGTAATATGTAAGAAAAATACGCACAATACGTAAAATTATTACACAGTTATTCGGTTAAATAAAATTTATTTTAAAAAATACTTTTTCTCATTTAGAAACTATTTTATTTAAGAAAATTAAAGTATTCTCAAAGAGAAAAGAATAAAGGAACATTGTATGGACAAAACTTTTCACATTTATGTGTTAGGCAGTCTTTCTATTACACTCATATATTTTTTGGAATTGAAACTTTCAAGACTTATGAATGAGCTAGTCAGAAAGTGTCCCGTTTCCTGATGATATTCATTAGTAACCCTTTACCTTCCTATCTTGCTCGCATTTTTTGCATGTCTCCTTATATTGCAGCAATAAGTAACTCAATAGCAGCTTCTTTTTGAGAGACGTTTGTTTCGTGTTTTCTCCCGATAAAGCATATATTTTTAGAAAAGAATATGAGGCTTCACGTCTGGATGAAATATTGCAGCTATTTTCTATAATCATGTCTCTTTACTCCTATGAAACTAAAATAAAAATGTATTTTTTTTCTCAATATTTTTTTATTTTAATTTTCCAAAATATCGCGACTGTTTTATTAAAACAAATCTGAATAGTAATACCAACACTAAATTAAAATTTAATTTCGTGTATGTAGAATTAAGGTAATTGTTCGAAGAGAAGGTTTTATTAATTTTTTTTAAAATCTATAATGACAATCAATGGTTCACTGTACAAAAATGTTAAATAAAATTATGTTTTTTTAATTCTAAAAATACACATATGGAAATTACTTTTCACTTCAAATTTTAAAAATCAACATTTAAAAACAACATTTTTTAATTTGGAAACTATTTCGTTTAAAAAAATTAAAGAATTCTTAAAGAGAAATGAGTAAAGTAAGAAACACTGTGTTGGAAAATCTTTTTAAATTTATGTGTTTGGCTATCTTTCTATTACACTCATATATATTAGGGAAATGAAACTTTCAAAACTTATGAATGGGCTAGTCAGAAAGTGTCCAGTTTCCTGATGATATTCATTAGTAACCCTTTACCTTCCTATCTTGCTCGCATTCTTTGCATGTCTCCTTATATTGCAGCAATAAGTAACTCAATAGCAGCTTCTTTTTGAGAGACGTTTGCTTCGTGTTTTCTCCTGATCAAGCATATATTTTTAGAAAAGAATATGAGGCTTCACGTCTGGATGAAATATTACAAATGTTTTCTATAATCAAGTCTCTATACTCCTAAAAAAAGAAAATAAAAAGGTAATTCCTTTACAATATTTTTTATTCCAATTTTTCAAAATATCTCGACTGATTTATACAAAGAAATCTGAATATTAATACCAAACCAGATTCGAATTTATTTTCATGTATGTAAAAGTAAAGCAATTCTTAGAAAAGAAGGTTAAAAAAATAAATCTATTATGAAATATTATAAATCTATTATAATGGTTCACTGTATAAAAATCATAAATAAAATTCTATTTTTTAATTCTAAAAATATACATATGGAAATTAATTTCACTTCAAATTTTAAAAATAAACTGTTTAAATTTTTTTTTATGGAAACTGTTTAATTTAATAAATTAAAGAAATATCAAAGAGAAATCAATAAAGGGAAAAAACTTTTCAAATTTATGCGCTAGGCTGTCTTTCTATTATACTGATATATTTTGGGGAAATGAAATTTTCAAAACTTATCAATGAGCCAGTCAGAAAGTGTCTCGTTTCCTGACGATATTCATTAGTAACCCTTTACCTTCCAATTTCGCTCACATTCTTTGCATTTTTTTTTATGTTGCAGCAATAAGTAACTCAATAGCAGCTTCTTTATGAGAGACGTTTGTTTCGTGATTTCTCCTGATGAAGCATATTTTTTTAGAAAAGAATATGAAGCTTCATGTGTGTATGAAATATTACAACTTTTTCTACAATGAAGTCTCTGTACTCCTAAAAAGCGAAAAAAAAAAAAGATTTTAATATTTTTTGTTCCAATTTTACAAAATATCACAAGTGTTTTATACAAAAAAGTCTGAGTATTAATATCAAAAGAGGATTCTTATTTATTTTCGTGTATATAAAAGTAAGATAATTCTCTAAAAAAATTTTATTATATTTTAGGTATGCTTATTTAAAAGGAGTATTTTTTAATCCTACGAAATGCTGCATTATTATTATACGCAATCTAATCAAAAAACAAGTTATCCATTTCAGAGGGATCTAGAATATGTTCTACTGATACATATGAGATCATAAATTTGAACAACTGGTAGCTTAGTGCGCTTGACATAAAATAAAACCCTGGGTATATGACAAGGATGAGGACAAAGCATTAGCAGTTAACCAGAATTCCATAGGAATTTTCCGAGAACAGGAGTTCCATTGGAATTTTTGAATAACAAGGAAGCTGATGGTGAAATTTTTTTTCATGAAAAGCTGTGATCGTAATTCATAACATCGTTGCAATGAAACTGTTGACGTACCGTATTCAAAGCAACTTGAATGACAAATCAAAATTACAAGAAGATTCTGACTTTAGATGCATTAGGAGATGCCTAGAAATATCTTCGAAAAAATTTCAGCCCCATTACGTTACGAATATATTGATTGCCATCTGAGACACACGCAGAAAAATACACAAATAACGAAACTTACATTTATTTGTATAGATAAAGAATATACTACAACCTTTGGCAATAAAGTTCGGTGAATAGTCCTGTAACATTAATCTAGATGAACTAGTAACGAAAGTTACTGTACCATCCTTCGAAATAGTCCCTTCCAAACTATGTACCACTGAGATCAACTATACATGTCCTGGGAAATTCGCAAGAAGTCTTCTTTTGGAATGGAGTTCAAAAGCTTCATCGCATTTCGTTGGATGTAGCAATATGGTCAAATCTTTTTCAAAGAGAGTTTGAGTCGTTGAAATGAGAAAAAGTCTGGAGGATTGAGATTTGGCGAGCATGGTGGGTGTTCAATTTGTACAACCCCTCATGAATTTCTTTCGGTATCTTGCAAAGCTTCAAACTAAATTTTAATCTGATCTCTTGCTCGTTCATTTTCCTGTTCTCAGTTAAGAACCAACACATTGAACAAGCAATTTGTAAAACACGTTTTACACATAAGATAAACGACGCTCAACTGAAGAACGGTGGGAGAAGATGGTCAACACTTGCCTCTATAATGGCAATCAGCAATTCATTGTACAAAAATCTTACATCAAATTATAATTTTTAATGTTAAACATACACATATGGCAATTACTTTCACTTCAAGAATTAAAATATTAAAATCTATTTTGTTTCATTTATAAACTGTTTTATTTAATAAAATTAAAGAATTCTCAAAGAGAAATATACAAAGGAACAAAAATGTTCAAATTTATGTGCTGGGCTGTCTTTCTATGACACTCATAATATTTTTGGGAAATGAAACTTTCAAAACTTATGAATAGGCTAGTCAGAAAGTGTCTTGTTTCCTGATGATATTCATTAGTAACCCTTTACCATCCTATCCTGCTCACATTCTATCTATGTTGCCTTATATTGCAGCAATAAATAACTCAATAGTAGCTTATTTTTGAGAGACCGTTTGGTTCGTGTTTGCTCCTGATCAATCATATATTTTTAGAGAAGAATATGAAGCTTCATGTCTGGATGAAATATTACAACTATTTTCTATAATCAAGTCTCTGTAAACCTAAAAAAGAAAAAAATAATTTGATTTTGTTTTCAATATTTTTTATTCCAATTTTAAAATCATCACAAATGTTTTATGCAGACAAGTCTGAGTATTAATACCAAAGCAGGATTCGAAATTTTTTCGTGTGTATAAAAGTACGGTAATTTTTCGAAAAGAAGAGCTTTTTTTTTGTCTTTTTTTTAATTTTTAGCCATATTTATTAAAGTGCAATTGTTTTTACTTATACGACATATTATTAAAATACATTATTATAATATACAGAGTAACCGGAAAAAAAGTTGCCCACTTCAGAGGGCTCTGAAATGCGTTCTATTGATCTAAATTTAAACTGTAGATAATTAAATGCGCTTGACATATAGTAAAACCGTGGCTATGCAAAAAGCATCGGACCAAAGCATTTTCGGTTAACAGTGTTTCTCTAGTAATTTTCTAATAACAGGAGTTCTATAAGAGTTTTTTAATAACAGGGAAGCTTATGAGGAAATTTTCTTTGATGAAAAGCTGTGATCGTAATTTAAATTATCTTTGTAATAAAAATGTTGTGGCTGGTTGCTATACAAAGCAACCAGAGTGACAAATCAAAATTAAAAGTCACTCCAACAGCAAGGAACTTAGCAACTTATTGAATAAAATCAAAAGTCAGTGCATTCAAAATTGTGTAATCTTTTATTATGTGATTCTTCTGTAAATAGCAAGCGTATCATTTGAATTACTGTTTTGCAAATTTGATCTCATTTGGACCAATGGAGCGCATTCTAGAGCTTTTTAGGGGGCAAATTATTTGTTGCATGCATGTATGCATAGTTGTGTGTAGGCGTTACTTGCTTCTCGATATTGGATATGTTATATTCCACTGTACTATAAAGACATTACGGTGAAATTTGCATTTTTATTGACCAATTTCATTTTTTAAATAATATTTATAATTTATAAAACGAATTAAATATTTTAAGTGCATTTCAGCACCTTTAAGAGTCAAAATTTGCAATTTTATTTTTTGTAATTTTTCCTTTTCAAAAGCGTTAACCGCATGACTTGAGTTATCTGTAGTTCAAATTTGTACCCATTTGAACCGATAGAACGCATCTTAGACCCCTCTGAAGTATGAAACTTATTACTTGTATCTACAAGGTGCCCAGTAATTAACAAAAAAATTTAATTGATTAGTACATGATTAGAAAGAGAGATAAAATAAAAATATTTACTTCACAAATAAGTAAATTTATTTCGATTTATTTCACAATATTTTCAAAGTGCTTCCCATAACTTGCAACAATATCGCTAAGCCTAAGGTCAAAGTTGTCTAAAACTGAACTACTAATTAGTATTGTGACACAAGAAATTTCAGTTGGAATGATATGTTGGAACACATCTAAGGATTGTGGAGGATTGTTGAACACATTGTCTATCTAGTATCTCCACAGAAAATAGTTCAGATAGAGCAAATCAGGAGAAATTACAGGCCAATTAATCGCCAGTCTTGCTGCGTCAGTACAATTCAAACCATAAATTTTATCATGGACCAGGTCTGTTAAAAGTTCAAAATATTCTTCAACTCTTTGAGACCTGGCAAATCCTGCATAAAAAAATCTTATATACAGTTAAAACCATCATGTATAAGGTGAACTTAAAGTGTGGCCTTTAAATGGGTGTTGTCTAATAGAGTTTGTTTGTTTTGGTTTCGTAAATTGTAAACCGCTTAATCTTACATCACCAAACGTTACGACACAATAACGTCTAAATAAACCGTCCTCGGAATTTCAAAATTTCGAATAATAAATAGGCACACACTCTCTCTCTATATATATGAATATGTTTTCGGCGAAAACATCAAATGCTTTAGATGAAATTATAATTAAATAATTAGTCAAGTTCGAATTTTACTCTTGTACAAAATGTTCCATACAATAAATGTACATTGTTTAAAGTTGGCATTGGGCATATGGCTCTTCAAAATTAAGTCGCGAAATTCCAAACTCGCTTTACTCTGTGCCATGTTTCTCAAGAATAAATATATCGGATACTTACCCCAAAATTGTTTCGAAAATGAGTATTAACAATCCTCGGATGACTCTGCGTCGATAGGTACCTTGAATGACTATTAACAATCTTTCAGAGCGCTTGCAAGACTAAGTTTGTGAAACAGAAAAATGTAATTTTTCCGAAGACTGTATTATACGAAAATTGTATATTTAAGTTTTTGTGGTAGGAAAACTATATTCAAATAAACTGCCATTACAAGTAATTTTTCGATATTTTAGACACAGTTAAGTCGGAAATAAGATAAGGATTTATATTCTTGAGTGCATTTGAGATAATATCTCTGAAAATATAATATCTAAAATTAAAATAAATATGTTTTTAAGTTCGGTTTTAGAGATTTTTCGAGGTGTATCATACACATATGTATAGATAAATTCTAGTACACACACATACACACACACACACATATATATATATATATAATCAAGTTACTTAACTCCCTCCGAAAATTTTTCTAAAAATATTTCAGAATGATTAAAAATCTATACATTTGTCGTTTATGTTAACTCTGCCAAGTTTGAATTTTTCACGTTTCATAATTCTCGAGAAAAACTGCTATGACATAGAATAGGCGGACAAACAATTGATATTATAATAATTCTGTTTTCACTTTTATGTATGAAAACCTAAAAAGCAACGAAATGAATATGTCATAGATTTTATTCTAGGAAAACAAATCGGGTTACAATAAAAAACAAACAGACCAAAAAAGCAAGCGAAGAAATAAACGCAAGAAAGATTTTTATCTTGTAGTTCTGTTACCCATAAAACCTGTGTTTTCTGGGTCGGAGTCAAAGTTCTCTCATTCAAATGTCATACAAAAACTAACACGGTTATGTTATTGTTTATTTTATATATTATGTATGCTGTTATTGTTCTTTTTATGTACGTATTATGTATCTTGTACATGCTTTTATAATTGAAAAATACATATTTTACTTTTATAGTGTATTCATAAAACATTTTGGCCTACTTACTTTTTATCATAAAAAAGAATTGAAAGAAAAGGCAAAATAAAAATAAATACACACAATATATTGCTAACAAATATATTTTCTCTTCGATTTATTTTATGTGTACCGAGTCTCATAACTTCATTCCCATTTCAAACAAGTTAGAAATTGCATAATAATTGCAGCAAAAAAAAAAAAAAATGCGTTTGTTCTATAACAAAGTTTTATAAATATTAAGATCTTCGTGTAATAGTATGCAGTATTTCGGAAAAAGCATAGTGGCCTAAACCTTTTGTGTGTCCCTGTAAATAAGGTACCCTGGGGTAATAACGCCACGTTAAGGTTCTACCAATTTTCACGGCTCAGTTTTAGATTGTATTTTTCAAACAAATATGGGATTTGAAACAGCAACTGATTGACTATCTATATGAAAAAAATAATTTAACAGATATGTATTCATAAAATGTAATGGCGTGATTTCTTGACCAATGCTATTTGGCGTTATTACCCACCTGTATGGGTAATAACGCCATGCAAACAAAACTATGAAATAAGATGGAATAATTGCATGTAGATTGCCCAATTCTAAAAATACAAATTCTACAAACTTAGAAATTGACAAATTGCATTCTAAACTATTGAAAATGTTCAGTTTTTTGTGAAATTGTAAGAAAAATAAAGGTGTGGTGTGGGGGGAGGATGAGGTAAAAGAATAACAGACCGTGAGCTTCTTTTTGCTTAAAAAGGACCGCTTAAACAGAATTATTAGAAACATTGCACAGTTTTAACTGTGTTTATTTGAATAAGTATTTAGGATGTAGCTCGGCCACTGTAGGGAATCAACCGGGGAATTAATGCCAAGGATTGGCGTTATTATCCCGTTATAATTATTGCGCTGTACATTTTAAATTACAAATTATCTCGAGAAGATATCTAAAATCTTCAACAACATTTTCAATGTCCATGAAATGTACTACCAATTTATGTAATTAACAAAGTATTTCCGGATAAAAAAAATAGTCTTCACATCACAAAACGTATCTTGCAAATTTTAGATCAAGCGTTAATTTTAGTTGCTTGTAAAAACAATAAGACCTAAAAATGAAACAAATTAACTTGAAGCTGTTTTTTGCGATTTATATGACTCAAAACCCTTCTGCGCAGAGCACATGGGTGTCATTTACCAGATTATTTCATAATTATGCATAATATTAGCACTTGGCGTTATTACCCCGCCTGGCGTTATTACACCAGACCACCTTATTATCTGTTTTCTATTATACATAAAATCTCTTGTAGTAAACCTCAGCACTTATATCAATTTCATAAAATGCGAAATAGTTTAATAGTATTAAAACGCGCACCAAACAGTATTTCTCTCTGTACCATTATATAATGAAATATTTTTGTCTGGACCTGTAATTTAATAACAAATATTCTTTGCACTACAGATTGTGCAGAATTTTTTAGAATATACTTCGTTGATGTATATAAATTCTATTATCTTCAAAAGAGTATAACTTCATGAAAAGCACTTGAAACTATTTTTTTGTCATTGAAAGTAATGTAACTGAATGATTTTGATTGTTCCTGTTATTAAACTATGTATCCGATTTTCATAAAATTTCAAATGATGAAACAAAATTATGTAATACTTATATTTTTTTTAATTTCAAACGAGTCAGTTGAGTAGTTTTTACTCTGTTGTATGCGGACATCCGGACGGACAGACGGACAGACTCATGCGATGATTATGGGTGTTACGTATTTATATAATTACGAACGCTCATAAATATAAGGAAAAAATAATGTATTGTCATATTGAAGGAAGTTTCGATTGATACTTGTCAATAGTCGTGAATTTTGTATCAACTGAGATTAAAAAGAAATATTTTCATAAATATGTTAAGATTTCGAAGAATCATAAAAGCCTGATTAAGGTTATATCGAAGTACGCCTTGTCTTATAAACACTTGAGGCCTTGGCAAAAGTTTTGTAAAATAAATAAACAAAAAATAATTATATTAAAATAAATGGGTTAACTTTTAACTAAGCAGATTAAAATTTTCAACAGAGCAACTTTTCAACTTTTTTTTCACTTTAAAAAATATCGTTAAGGATATTTAGTTAATAGTAAAAAAATAATAACAGGAATTTTAAAGTTAAAACACTGAGTATTTATAAACTTTTGATATTTTTTTAAATATTGATAATTATTCCTTTTCTTTTTAAAGATTTTTAAATGCATACTTGCAAATCCATGTAAAGGCACAAGACTTTACATGGATTTTTAGATACACGAAATATTACAGTTATGATACTTTTTTACATATAAGGTGTCCCATAACTCGTATTTCAGAGTATTATTCGTATTTGAGATAAACGACAATGTCAGCTACAAGAAAAAAATAGTGAAAATGAATTGTCGTTTCGGAAAGAGTTTTGACAAGACTTTGCTGTATTGTAGAAACTGTGGTTAAAGATATTCTCATCGACACTCGAAAATAAGTCACGACTTCGAAAAACCATTAAGAAATAGTTAAATTGAAGTATGCTTTCCACTACATAACTTGAAAATTTTCGGAATTTTGATTAAGAAAAATAATAAATAGAAAAAACTTAAGGGAACGGCTTACTTTTTCATTTTTTTTTCTTTTTTCTGTCTTATTTTATTTTATTTTTTTATTTTTGAAGTATGGTTCAAATAGTATAATCGATTTACTTCTATGTTAAACTAAATGTATTTTTGAAAAAAGAAAGTGCATTTTAATTTTTTTTAAGTTTGAATAAATTTGAATTTTTTTAAAACCTATCCTACATTTTTTGAAGTATTTTTGATAATTAAGTATTTTGATATTTTTGCCAGATTTTTATTTTATATTTTCAAATGACATAAGACTTTGCATGAATTTTTAGATCTATCTAACATTTACTATACACACATTTCGATACATTTAGTTTAAATTTTTCAATAATACACTGTAAATCCATGAAATTTAAGACATTTTCATATATATATATATATATATATATATATATATATATATACACAAAAAAAAGAAGGTTAATATAAATGGGCAGATATATCACACATGTAATAAAAAGCATGCATAAAAATATTTAAATCTCTGTTTCAAATACAAAAAATGCCTAGGTATCTTTTAAATATGAGAGTGTAGAAAATATGAATACGGAGAAAAAAAACCTTTATAAAACGTTTTAATTTGTATGGGTAATTGCCACGGATGTATACTGTAAAGAAGAGTCGATTCTCCGGTGATTGCATTGGCAAGTGGGACGTCACTACAATTCATTGTTTTTTAACGGGAAAAATCGCGAATTTCAGAAAATTTTTCGTTATTATTTCAGAAAACTACGGAAAAGTTTTTTGGGATTTTCAGAAATTTTCCCGTTAAAATACAGAGAATTTTATTGTCCTTCCAATTGCCAGTACATTCTCCGTAAAATTATCCATTATATTTACATTTACGAAATTTACAATATCTCGTGATATAAATGCCGTATGGATAAAAGTAATGTGTCAAAATTAAGCACACAATTAAATAGGATTTTATTTAATAATTAAATATATATCATAGCAAACGCGGTAGCGTTTGGTACAATATGTTTAAGAAATGGTAATTGCAAACGTCTTTTTGAAATTTATAGCGAACCAGTTGACTTATGACAGTGATTTTTTTTCAGTATTTAGAACTTGATGACAGAAATAAAATGATAGTATTAAAAAAATATCGTAATTTACTGTAGTTTTTTAACTTTAAATGAAAAAATGAAGGCGTAAAATTCAACAAGCAATAGCTAACGATCATGTGAATGGATTAACATCATTTTTGGTTTAGTTTAATCCTTTTGATAAAACTTACAATAGATTTTTTTTTCATTTATATATGTTTGATGATCGCTGAGAAAATCGGATTTGTGTTTTAAAGCTCCAGTTAAACATTGCTTCTAGTTTTTGCTGTCGTAGTTTTTTTTTTAATCCTTTGCCACCAAGTTTAAATAAATATACATTGCTTTAGGTATGTAATATAATTTATTCAAATTAAATAAATCACGTGATAAACATGGTTATTTGTTTTTATTGCGAAACATTTAGTTTGAGATCTTTAAATAAAGTTGTGAGTGCACTTTAACTTTTTTGTTTAACTCCTTGGTTTATTTTTCAGACATCATGCATTTTATATGGCAATGCAATAATTTTCTTAATTATTCTAATGCAAGAATAGACAGCAGTAAATATTTTGCTTTTCAAGATACAAAAAAATCCTCAGTTTTTATAGAAAAATTTAAATGACAAATTTAATTAATCCTACTAAATCCTTCAATCCTTCTAAAATCCTTTAAATATTTATTAAATGATTATGTAAATCTTTTAATTTAGTTTAAAAAAATTGCGTAAAATGATTTAAAATGTAAAATTTTCATGAATTCATAATGTGGTAGGTAGAGGGTTAATGGAGGTTGTCGCACTCGAAGGTTTCACTACATTAAATAATGCAAGTTCTTCTTAAATATGGACATAGTTACACAACAAAATGACTATTAATTTTGTACAGGTATATTTCCATTTGTTTAATTCTGGGTATTTGTTAAAGAATAATTCATGAGACATATTGGAAGACTTTTTGTTTACTGTGAAAATAAACATTTTTTTCTTTTAAGTTGATAAACAATTAAAGAACCCTTTCAGAAAAGGCTTTTTACTTTGAAAATCGATCACAATATGCAAAAATATTATTTTATATATTCATTGTTTACCTTTAGGGAAAAATTAACTGAAAAGTAGCAAATAATGTATTTTTTTTAATTACCATGTTAAAGCGAAACATTTGTTTAATAAAATCAAGAAGAATTTTATTCGTTATTGTGTGTTATTCTTTATAATTCTATAAGCTTTAAGCTTCCAAAATACACAAGATTTCCAAACGTGATGAACATGCGTAAATCTGTTACAGTATAAACTCACTTTGTAAACACTGATAACACGACCTAGAAATCCGTAGGGATAAATGCCACAGAATCTTTCAAAACTACATGATAATGTTTACACTACGTGAATGCTTAAGGCATAAGATCGGTGAAAAGAAAATTAAAAATAAACAGCTTATATAGTGTTAATACTGTAAAAGAATTAGTGCATATAAAAGGCTTAATTTTACATTATTCACAATTTAATTTCAATATTATTCGCTTCTATAAAATTATAAGTGATTACAAACAGTTACTTATTGCATATGAATTGTAATAAATATAATATTTCTATATTATCGCTTTTACATAAATTCCCTTAGTACTTTCTACCGAACGTCAAGATCCAGTTATATGCCCCATGCCAAACTACCTTTTTTAGCTGAAATCTTTGGATAAAAAGCATAAAATGCAATCAAAAAAGCATAAATTTCAAGTTGAATATTAAAGGTTTTTAGAAGATAGTGTTTTTGCAAAAATCAATTTTACTTCAATACTCATTTTCTTATAATTGTTTGTTTTATATATTTTAAATAAAGAAAAATTCATAAACATCTCAATTTATTTCCATTGACAGAATTTGATGCTTTTTCCTAGAAATTTCCATCAAAACTGTAGTTTGCCGTAAGACACCGAATCCGACTGTGAAAAAATAAATGTTTTTCTTTTTCTTTCTTTCTTTTTTCTTTCTTTATTATGATAAAGCAATAAAGGACAGAAAAAATCTATTAAATATCATTTTATGAATTCTATATTGATTTTTAATGCATTAATTAGTGTATAAATTAATTAATATTAAGCATTTAAATGAATAAAATGTACTTAAATATATGTATATATATTGCACTGATATTTCGTTATTTATACTTTATTTATTACTTTTTATTCTAGAAAATGTTTCATTGTTGCAGTTTTACAGCCATATTGCATATTTTGGTCGACGTTTATCGGCGCACAATACCTTTTGTTTTATCTTAAGCAATTTACCAGTTACATGATGATTTATCATCTGCGTGGGGCTAAGTATTTTTTTCTAAATGGCAATGCCATAACTTATAACAAACTTGTAAAACTATTAAAATGTTCGTTTGTCATCGGAAACATGCCTTTTAGCATATTTTGTGTTATAATTATAGCATATATTATATTAATCAAGTGATAACTAAGAAAGATTTAATAGCAAAAAAATGCACATAAATTTGATAATACTTGGAGGCATAAAAAATGCATTTTTTTTTAACCTTTTTTAATTGTAAAAAATTGCACAATATAAAACATGCATATCTTTTATATTTTTTATTATTAATGGACTCACAAAGAGTAATTTATCGCACTTTAAAATTATTTATGTTTTCATTTTTGTACATTTCGTATATTTTTGCTGCAAGCCATTTTTATATAACATGTAGCTCGCTAAAAAAGCACTTTAAGAAACTAACTGCTGTTTCATTTTATTCCAAAAGCATTCGATATTTTAAAAAGCATTCGATATTTTAAATACTATTCAAGAAACGTTACTACGCATCAAATCTATTTAAACAGAAGTAAAAGAGATTTATTGCAATGTATGTAGTAGTGAAATATAAATATTTCCCCTTTATTTGTATTTGCAATGACATCAAAGAAGTATCACAATAAGGAAATAAAATTCCTTGCTTCTGTTTACATGACAGGCTGAATAAAGTATGCTTTACATTTTCTGCTCATGCGTTTAAGCTTGACCTTCAGATTTGCAAACAGCGATTGCCAGAATATTTAGACAAATGATGTTGGTTTTGAAAAAATCGTTTAGTTTTAATGTTTCATCCTTATACTCAAACTTCATCCTTATACTCGTTTCGCAAAGTTTTGGATATTTATGCCAGGTTCTGTGTATAAAGAAAAAATGCTTTGCATAATTCAATGATTTTTTTTTTTAAGAATTTGAGCGAAACTTCTATTAGTATATTTGAAACTATTTCTGTAAAGTTTTTGACAGATATTTATATAAATACTTAAAATTAGATACATATTGTTTCTTAAATTATTATTTAAATATTTTTTTTCACACAGTTTTATTCTTGTTTATTCATGTTATTTCTACAACTCTGTGTTTTTTGTTGCTGACTTTGTTATTGTAGTTATTTACAATTTTTTTTAAGGGGAGAGGGTCTCTTTAACAGATCAATATTGGTTAAGTTTAACAAAATGTTAAAAAGTTTTTTTAACTTTAAATATTTCATAAAATTTAAGAATTTAGAGTACAGTTGCACAAATACTTTTTCACGTAATGAGGAATAATTAAAATTTAATTTACATAAAAATTTCTATATAAGGATTTTCAAAGAGATGATTTGATAAGCATATGCTAAGAAAATGCTATAAAAATATATTAGACAACATAAAGTAATAATCAAGTTCGCAGTTGATAAAAAAAACTATCATAAAATGCAATCTTTATAATTATATTCATAAAGATAAAATAACAAATAAATATATTCCAGGTATTTAACTTAAAAATAGATAAATTTTATAAGAATATTTAAAATGAAGTATTTAACAAAACTTATACTTTACATTACTTTGCTTACTAGTTTAGAAAAATATCTTGCGCGCAATGTCAAAAACTTATATTTTAAGAAAAATTTGCTTTAAAAATAAAATTTACCTTGATTTCGATATGTATCGCTCCCAACCCAATTTTTCTGATTTTAATTGTTAACGAAGAATTATGATGTAATCCAAGCAATGTTTAGAGTTATATATGTATTTAGAGTGTATATAACTCTATACTACAGAAAAGCACTTGCGCGTTAAATCAATTAAAATTAAATGTTTTTAATCTGGATACGTTAAGTTTATGAATTTTTGCTGCACAATGTTATTTCTACTTTTATATAAATTTAAAATAAATGAGTTCCAAGCATAAAAATAGAAAATAAATTATGAAGACTTTACTTAAAATATTACAAATGTTTTTATTAAATCTAATTTTTAATCTTTAATTCAGTACTAATTTAACAGTTGATTTACCGTTAAATAACTAAAATATTTTTTGGAAAACCTTTCTTTTTAACAGACGGGTCTACATAAAAATGTTATAGGCATCCTTATTTCCCCCAAAAATATTAATAATGATTTAGACTTTTTAATTTGCACCTTAAACGTGAATTTAGGTGATATTTTTTCTTTTATCTGTTACATAAAAAGTTCTAGGTATCCTAGCTCTGCAGAAAATTCTTAGTAATCATATAGAAAGTTTTTGCAACGTACTTATATATTAATCTCGCATTAAATTTATGTCTAATTTAAAAACAAAATATCTAGCAAATTGGTATGAAGCCTACATTTTACTACACATAGTGCTAAAAATACGTTTAATACATTTTTAAGAGCAATATAAAGTTATTGAACCACGCATTCCATTAATCCATGTAAAAGCACTTTTGTGGATCATTAAAAAGATATTGCGAATAATCCTATTCATATAAGAAGATCATAAAATAAGAACGTGCTACAGGTTTTCTTAATACTTATATAATATAACGATATTTTTAGAAGACTGTTCACTATTGCATTACATCATAAAAAAATAATGAAGCACAATGCGAATAACAAAAAAATAATTTTCTGACAAACTGAACTGGTTTATTTCTATTTCTTCTCCCTTGATAACATCGTAAACCTTTATCACCTTTTTCGACACCTTGTTATTAAGTTGAGGTTTATCACTGACCCTGTTATTGAACTACTCTTGCAGGATAGGGCAAAAGTGAACATCAAACCTGTTTCTCTCTCTCTTTTTTTTTTTCTTTGGAAGATTGTAGGGTAAAAAAGCTCTTGTTCCACAAAGCCATTTTTTATATGTTTACTTTCAATCAAACAAGATTTTGTCCTTTTTCTTTTTTCTTTTTTAACATATCAAAGTATGAATAATTGATTTTTATTCGGGCTGACAGTCTGGCAGTTAGAACTAAAATGAATTTGATTGATTATAGAAAGAAAAAAAAGCTCGTTAAAAAGTGGTTTATTATGTATTATTAGAGTTTTACTTATGTTTCGATAGGCTTTCTTATTTTTTCTTACAGTAAATTTTATGTAATAAACTATATATTTATAGATGTTTTTAAATGGTAGCTATCATCTATGTTTGTTGTGAAAGGGATCGTTTTATAACACTTGAAAACTACGCATCTTCGTTTTTTCCCCTTTTTAGCTCACAGGTTATCATAACCTGAGAGCTTATGTGCCCACCCGTTCTGTATGTACGTTCGTACGTTCGTGCGTAGCGCGATAACTCATGATAAAAATATCGGATCCACTTGAAATTTTCTATATAGGTATATCCTGATAAGGCGCTTCCCTGATTAGTTTTTGGTGTTCATTCGAAATGTATAAGAGGGGGAACGGGAGGCTCATGCCCCTCCCCTTAATTGATTTAATGGGTTTTTTCCTGCAGAATTAACAGTTTTCGTTCAAAAATTTCGATATAGGATCATTTTGATGAGGCAATTTCGTGACTATTATTAGGTGTTCATTGAATAAGTATAAACAGGGTGGAACGGGGGTTCTAATGCTCCTCCCCTTAATTGATATAAAAGGGTTTTTCAAGCAAAATTGTCAGATTTCGTTCAAATCTCTGAATAGTTTTGGAAGTTTAATGGTTAAGTATAAAAGAGGGGGATAGCTCCTCTTAAATTATATAAATGTTAAATTGGTTTCTATTAAGAATTATCCGATTTGCTCGGAATTTTGGATATAGATTTTTTATATGATAAAGCATGTTCTTGATAGTTTAGGAGGTTTAATGATTAAGTATAAAAAATAGAAAAGGAGAGAGCTGTTTCCCTTTCTTAATTTTTTTTGAACGAAATTAACCCTTGAAAATATAAGGTTGTAATGTACAATTAGTATGCGTAGCCTGTGAACTCAATGCCATCAGTATAACTGGGCAATATTCTTTTAAATAAAGGTATGTACCTATTCTCAAATCGTTATTTTTACAAACAATTGTCAAATTTTTAAATATTAAAACAAGATAAAATACAAAACAAAGTATTAATATGAAACAAACAAATAATATTCAAACAAAATATTAAAATATTAAATTTAAAAAAATGAAGTTCATGCATTTAGGATTCAAAAAAATGTCTTACTGTGGGTTTAACGATAATTAGAAGCAATGTTATTCTGTAAAATATAAACCGAAAATGAACTATTTGAAAGCAGAGCCATAGAAATAAGTAGACAATATATTTTAACCCTTGGTACTCCGTTGTCTCCGCTGCGGAGACATCATCTTTCCTTCCAAAATTTGTTTTTGGCACCAGTAGTAAAGAAAGCTAAAATTTTCCTTATTTAATCACAGAATTTTTGGAATTGTCTACTTCGGGGAAAGTTCTTTTTAAAAAGTGCTGCTAATCAAATAAAATTTGTGTAAGAGACACCGGAGTCCTAAGGGTTAATATACAATTTTATAATAAATATTTCTATATTCATATTGTAAGAACATCATATTTGTACATTTTATAATTCTACAAAATACTAAGAAAACAATTTAAAACTAGTCGTTGGAGGCCACCGTAATACTTACCCATCATGGATATGCATACTATAAAATATAAAAATAAAACGCATGTGAACTATTAGTAGAATGCATCGCAATTCCAAAATAATATATAAACACATATTTAAATAGTTTTAATATACACAGTATTGCTCCATTAATAAATTGCTGATGAGCCAATTTCAACAAAACGCCAAAATACTCAAGTAGTACTGGATTCCGTAAAAGAAACATCCTTATAACTCCAAAATAATAATCATATTAACTAACAATTTACTGCGTCGGATTAAACATCTCATTTCCAATTAAAATATATCTTTGAATTGAAATTTGAATGAAATACAGGGTCATGAAAAATCGAAGAATGTGAAAAACAGGATTACACATATCTCGGCAACTAATAATCCGATCGACTTCGTTCTTTATGCAAATTTGTGTTATTTTATTGCCTTTTACGTCCATCCCTTAAAATAAAAAAAATCGAAAATTTTTGTATTCCTTTCATCAGAACGAATTTTTCGAGAGTCCGAAAAAAATAGTTTCGGATAATCGAGGTTACTGATATTAAATAGGCTTCGTCCCATTCATACATACTAAGTACATACAAAATTTCAAGTCTCTATCTCAATTTTTTCGGGAGATAGAGCGGTTACAGACAGACAGACACACAGACGGACGGACGGCAAAATTTTTTTTTCTAAAAATATGTTTTTCGGAATCACCAGTATCTGAAACGTGTAAATCCGTCAAAAAAAATTTCGATTTTCAAAACGATTGCAAAACTTACTCTATACTACGTATGATGGTAAGTGATAAATGATTCGAGTGAGATTATAAATATTGAACAAAATCCCTGTAAATTCAAATTTAATTAATCCTTCTAAATCCTTCAATACTTCTAAAATCCTTCAAATATTTATTAAATTATTATGTAAATCTTTTAATTTAGTTTAATCAATTTGTGTAAAATGCTTTAGAATGTAAATTTTCTATGAATTCGTAATGTGGTAGATAAAGGGTTAAAAGAAAGACCGTCATAGCGTTGTTCCTATACTATAATCTTAAATATAACTAATATCAGAATTGAAAAATTATAATAATAATATTAAAAGAAAATGTTTCTAGACGAATCTAACGTCGTATCACCGTTTCCTTCGGCAATGAAAACCGTCGAGTTTGCGTAATTTTGTGTGTTTAAAGGGCAATCATTTGAAACGAAAAAAGTGTCCCAATCTAGAATTTACTGATTAAATTTTTATCAACTACTATTTTTGAAAAGGAGAACTTTTAATTTTTAACGACCAATTTCCGGGGAAACCTAAATTACGAAAGACGTCCCAAATGATACAAAGGTTGCGAGCCCCAATGTCTTTGGAAGGGTACATCCTTTAATTGGTATGATTTTAAAAAAATTATATAAAATCCCAAAATCAATTCAATTCTAACGGCTTTACTGTGTAAAGATAATTCATGTTCTTAAAATTTGTATAAATTTTCACAAAACATTTCCATGTAAAAAAAAAAGTATTTTTAACTTTCTACGAAAAAAAACCTCTATAACGAATTTTTGACATTTGATGATACGAGATATTAATTTTAACGTACATCAATTCAGTTCTAGTTAATAAAAATAAAAAGAATATTGCCCATTTAAACTGATGGTATTGGCCTCACAGGCTACTCTCACTAATTATATATTACTGGCTTATTTTTGCAAACAATAATGTCCCTCGAAAACAAATTAAGAGGAGAGGATTGCCTTCTCTACTGTTGAGATTTAAAGTGAACTAACATAGATAATTGATTTTTATTTGAATAGAATAGAAAATAAAGTACCTGTTATTATCTTCTGGTTTTGTTCGACGTTTTCAGAGCTTATGATATATCCTTCTTGGTATAATATTGCCGGTTGTGGAATAACTTGAAAAACATTGTCTTGAAAAACATTCGTTGACTTGTTTGTTGATTTTAGATCTTCGAATATGAATTGTTACGGAAATAAAAATATGATTTAATGGGATTTTAAAGCGATTTAATAGACTTCCGAATTCGTAAACATACTTAGAATATAAACATTTTTGTTCTGAACTGTCACGCAGTCAATCTGTGGAATAAGGAATAATCTAAAAAGATGAATTACAGATGAATATATACAAAACATATAAGAAAAAACATATTGGGAATTTACCAACGCAAATGAGTGAGAATTAATGAATATAATAATTAATTAGAGTTATTTAACACTCTCGTATTATTAGGAACAAAGTTTTAGTGCTGCCATCTACAGCCATTTTTCAGAAGTAATAGTGCCATTTCTGAAGATTCCTTTTAAGATTCAACATCCTCCGCCCCCGGCATTAGAAAGGACACTTTGGTAATAGGACGTTTCATGTCACCGTCCGCTGTTTTAATCAAGACGACACGAACTCGATTGTTCTGTCCTGGGAAAGTTTCTAGAATACGGCCCATTTTCCATCTCATAGGCAGGGATCGGCCATGAATTACCACCATGTCTCCTTCTCGGATATTAACACTTCGAGTAGTCCATTTGGGACGCTGTTGTAGATATTCTCTTGACCATCTATACCAAAATTGGTTCTTGGTCCTTTCAATAAGGCCCCAACGAGCATTTAATGATAGAACTCGTGAATTAGAAGCTTCGGGAATATCAAGGAGCGGTGCACCGATTAGAAAATGACCTGGCGTTAATGCGCGCGGATCTGATGGATCTGATGACATCGGCGTTAGAGGTCTTGAATTTATGCAACTTTCTATTTGACACAGTAACGTGGATAATTCCTCAAAGTTTAAAACACTGGATTTACATGCCTTTAACAGATAATTTTTTATAGGCTTTACAGCTGCCTCTCATAGCCCACCAAAGTACGGCGCAGATGGAGGAATGAAATGCCAATTGATTTTTTGGCTCGAAAGAAAATCTTGAATTTCTCTGTCCCTCAAATATTGGAATAACTGCTTCAGTTGATTTGCTAGACCTACGAAATTGTTACCATTATCTGAATAAATATCAGACGGCAGGCCTCTACGTGCAATAAATCTCTTTAGGGCTGCTAGCAAAGCTTGCACAGACAAGTCTGATACCACTTCCAGATGCACTGCCTTAGTGCACATGCAGACGAATACAGATATGTAAGCCTTTATTTTTATCTTACTTCTAGGCAAATTTGGTTTAGTTATGCAGGGGCCGGCAAAATCTATACCAACCTTGGAAAATGGACGAATTGGGGTGATTCTGTCAACGGGAAGATCTCCCATCATTTGTTGACAAGCTTGTGTTTTTAGGCGTTTGCAAAGTACACATTTTTTGAGTTCTTGTCGTACAGTAGAACGACCATTAACAAACCAAAACTGTTGGCGTATAATAGAAAGTACTAGCTGTATACCTCCGTGCATATGTTTCTCATGTACATGCCTTATTAATAGTTTAGTGACAAAGTTATTTTTTGGGAGTAGCATCGGATATTTTCTATCAAAGGTTAAAGACTGAAGTTGTGACAAACGACCACCTACTCGAATGATATCACTTGAATCTAAAAACTTATTTAGTGATAACAGCTTACTATTGCTTGGTAAGGGTTTTCTTTCTTTTAACAACTTAAGCTCTGTGTTGAATTCAGAACTTTGAATTAATTTTACAATGCATTGAATTGAATTAGAGATTTCTTCTGAACTTAGATTTCCAAATTTTTTCGATGTACTATGTCTAGCATTATGAATAAACTAAGACTGTGACTCTTGACAGCTTAGAGAATTTCGAAAACTTAAGAAGAAAGTCAGGAGGTGCACTTACTTGTGTTACATTACTGCCAGAGTCAATTACTTGAGTTAACTCTGAAATCGGAGCAGTGAACTTTGGTATTGGGATTTGCTCATTTGACAGCAGCCATGGAGGCCCATGCCACCACAGAGAATGGTTAAGAAGCTTTCGTGGAGGAATTCTCCTAGAAGCTACATCTGCAGGATTTAAAGCACCTGGAATATGATTCCATTCATGGGAAGGCATTAATGCCTGTATTTGGCATACTCTGTTAAGTACGAATTGATTTCCCTTTAAAGGTGGTGCTTTTAGCCAACTGAGAACAATCTGCGAATCTGATCACAAATAAATATTGTCAAAGTTTACTTTTAATGTGTCGATAATTACAGAACATAACTTAGCTAGCAAAAGAGCTGAACAAAGCTCAATTCTTGGCAATGCTTGAGGTTTAATAGGGTTTACCTTAGTTTTTGCAGCAATCAAATTAACAAATACCCTTTCAGGTGTAACCACGCGTAAATAGGTAACAGCAGCATAAGCTTTATTCGAACCATCGCAAAATCCATGCAGTTGAATTTGAACAACTGCTTCATTAAATAAATTCATGTATCTGAGAATTTCTAACGATTTCAATAAATGCATTTCAGATGAAAATTCATTCCAAACCTGTTGTATGGCATGTGGGATTTTCTCATCCCAAGAAATCTTATCCTTCCAAAGATCTTGCATCATGGTTTTTAACTTTATTGTTGTAGGAGCTAGGAAACCCAGAGGATCAAAGATTGTAGCCACTACAGATAACAAGTCTCGTTTTGTTTTAACATCCTTTAAATCAGCGAACCTAATTTGTAAAATATCTTTGGAAGAGTCCCAAAGTAAACCAAGCACTTTAACAATATCATCTTCCTGAATGACCCTTTTTGAGGAAGCCTTCATTTCATCAGGTAAGTGAGCTATTACATCCGGATCGTTACAGGTCCACTTTCGTAGATTAAAACTTCCACTTTTCATAATTTTTATTAGTTGTGTAACTAAAATCTGGGCGTTTTCTCGCGAATCGGATCCAGTAAGAAGATCATCAACATAAATTTCCTCTTGAATAATTTGGCAGAATTTTTGATCATATTGTTCGTTATCAATGGCCATTTGGCGTAATGTTCTAATGGCCAAAAAAGGTGCACAGGAAAAACCGTATGTAATGGTCAACAGCCTCTATGATTTGATAGTGTATTCTAGATTAAATCTCCAAAGAATGCGTTGATAATCAATGTGCTTTTGATTAACGAGGATTTGCCTAAACATTTTTTCGATATCAGCACTAAAAGCAATTGGATTCATTCTGAACTTTAATAATAAAGGAAATATTTTCGGCTGCAATTTTGGACCTATCTCTAGATAATCATTTAAAGAGCGGCCTGATGAACCAACTGCAGATGCGTTAAATACTACTCTAAATCGTGTAGTTGAACTATCTTCTTTTAAAACCCCGTGATGAGGAAGATAAAAATGATCCGGATTTGAAATTTCTGAATTTGGTACAAGTTCCATGTGCCCCAAATCGATATATTCTTCCATGAATGCTAAATATTGCTCTCTAAGCAAAGGGTTTTGGTGGCGTCTCTTCTCCAACAAATAAAACCGCTTTAGAGCTTGAGATTTTGAATCACCGAGGATTGGCTTAGATTTAAACGGCAAGTTTACAACATATCGTCCTGATTCTGCGCGTGAAACGGTTTTAGAATAATTATCTTCAACAAGATAAATTGGATCAGAACTAGGAACCGACTCAAGTTCCCAGAACTTTTGCAGCTGAGAAGTAATCTGCGTAGTAACATGACAACTAACAAATGAATTTTGGTTTGATTCATTCGAATAAATAATTCCCGATAGTATCCAACACAGTTTAGAATTAATAGCATTCTGTGATCCTTTAGGTCCTAAAATAGACTCTCCTATTATGATATTGGCAAAGAAATCTGCACCTATAAGAAGATCAATGGGACTGGATACATGGAAATTTGGATCCGCAAGATTCAAGCCTTCAATATGTGGCCAAAACGTAATCGTAATCAGAAAATTTGGTAAATTTGTTGTTATCTGATTAACAAACTAAAGCATCTAACTGAAAGACTTCACCATGAAAATAGGGAGAGAATGTCAAAGAAACTTCCTGAAGAGCTGTTTCTGCAACTAAATTATTTATACCTGAGATTTTATGATCTGTAGGCCTTGATGGAAAACATAATTTTTCACAACAAGTTTTAGAAAGTAGGCTCTTTTGAGAACCACTATCGATCAACGCCCTGCAAGGAATGAATTTGCCTGATTTGGATTTTACACGTATAATGGCAGTAGCCAACAATGTTTGAGAATTTCTACTAAACGATTGATTAATAAAACAATTTGATTCATTTAAATTATCTACAGCGTTTGGGGTTGTTACATGATCTTGTGTCCAATAATTTGTTGTTGTGCAGGGGCAGATTGATCATGATGAAGGAGTGTATGATGTTTCGAATTGCAATGTTTACATGTGGTATTTATCAAACAATTAGCAACAAAATGGTTAGAACACAAGCAGTTCGTACATAACTTTTTAGATTTTATTAAATGCCAGCATTGCTCAACAGATAAATTCTGCATTGATGGGCATCTATGAAGTTGGTGGGGTTCATTACATTTTGGATAAATAATTTTTTGTGATTTATTTACATTATCCGTTACAACAGTATTCGATACCGATCTTTTTGGAAAATGTTGAGATTTAGGATCAAATTTATTATTAAAAATAGATTCAGTTTTAATAAATTCAACATTACAATTCTGCAGACTACGTGCTTGTTTTTCAAAAAAACTAATTATCATTTCATAAGTTGGGAAACAATCATTATTTAATGATAACTCCCACTGTTTTCGTAAATTATCATCAAATTTTGTTTGAATTAAATAAACTAAAATCAAATCTACAAATTCATTAAATTAAAATTTTAAAGATTTCAAATTCCGAATAACTTCATTACAAGTGTCCAATAGTTCTAGAATTGATTTTTGCGTAGGTGATTTTAATGATTTAGCATTAATGAATTTTGACAGTAACGAATATGCCAAATTCTTACGATTATCTTAGCGATTAACAAGAGTTTCCCACGCTTCCTTATAATTATCACCGGAAATTGAAAATCCCGAAATTAGTTTAGCAGGATAATTTTTTACATTCGCTATTAGATAAGAAAATTTTAACTGATCTGATAAATTTTCATTATTATGAATTGCAGTCAGAAATGTTTCCTTAAAGGTAATCTAATAACTAATATCTCCATAAAATATCGGCAACTCAAATTTTGGCAATTTTAAAGTGTTATCTTTGATAGACATTCCTGAATTATTGCTAGTTTCATTCATATTTTATTGTATTTTTACAACCAAAAATTCTTCGATTTTAACTAAATCGTCAACAACTATGTCCTTTGCTTTAGTAAATGAATCGTATAAAGCATTAATACTTTCTTCGGCTATGCCAAAATAAGATTTCTTTAAATCAGCTTCTAAGCTAATTAATTCTGCTTTAAGCTTCTCTGTTAAATTAACATTTTTATTTTCTATTGCTTCAGCTACTTGAATGTTATATCTATTAATTTCTTTAATTGTTAAATTAAATTTCGATTCAGTTTGTAGTTCCGCTTTCGTCTTCATGACGTAATTAATTTTTATATTTAAACTTTAATGTATTTCACTGAACGCTCCTGCGTAAGACGGACCAAACACTTTATTTATGTTGAGATTTAAAGTAAACTAACATAGATAATTGATTTTTAATTGAATAGAATAGAAAATAAAGTACCTGTTATTATCTTCTGGTTTTGTTCGACGTTTTCAGAGCTTATGATATATCCTTCTTGGTATAATATTGCCGGTTGTGGAATAACTTGAAAAACATTTTCTTGAAAAACATTCGTTGACTTGTTTGTCTATTTCAGACCTTCGAATATGAATTGTTACAGAAATAAAAATGTGATTTAATGGGATTTCAAAGCGCTTTAATAGACTTCCGAATTCGTAAACATACTTAGAATAGAAACATTTTTGTTCTGAACTGTCACGCAGTCAATCTGCGGAATAAGGAATAATCTAAAAAGATGAATTACAGATGAATATATAGAAAACATATAGGAAAAAACATATTGGGAATTTACCAACACAAATGAGTGAGAATTAATGAATATAATAATTAATTAGAGTTATTTAACAGTCTCGTATAATTAGGAACAAAATTTTAGTGCTGCCATCTAGAGCCATTTTTCAGAAGTAATAGTGCCATTTCTGAAGATTCCTTTTAAGATTCAACATCCACTTTCACCCTTTTCACTAAATGAGTGAACCCCAAAATGATACAGGGGTACGCCTTATCACATTGCATCTATATTAAAAATTCGAAGCAAATCGGATGGCTCTACATAAAAAAACATTTATTTAAATTAAGCGAGCTATATCCGTTATTAACTTTATGTATAACCATTACACCCCCAACCTTTTCAGGGATTCGTCTTAAAAAAGGGAACTTATATCAAAAATTTAAAACAAATCGGATAATTCTGCATAAAAGCCCCTTTCTATAATTTAAGGAGGGAATTAATCATACCCCTTTATCCGTATCCCCCTTTATACGTAGCAAAGCACCCCAAAACTAATCAGAGGAGCGTCTTATGAGTATGAACTTATATCCAAAAATTGAAGCAAATCGGTTACTTCTGCATGAAAAATCCCTTTACTTAAATTAGTAGGGGTACCCGCCAGATACCGTCTTTATAACTAACCAATGAATCCCTAAATAAATCAGAGAAGCACCTTTTTAGAACGAAACTACATCCCATTTGCTACATTAAAGGGAGGTATGCCATATTCCACTACTCCCTTTCAACTTAACCAATGAACACCCAAAGCTAATCATGGAGGAGACTACACTGAATGGTCCTATAGCTAAAATCTAAAGCTAATCGGTGAATTCTGCATAAAAAAACCCACTTACCTAAATTAAAGGGGGTAACCCCCCATTTTCTCCTTTATATATGTCCAATGATACCCAAAACTGATCATGGAGGTTTCTTCATCAGATTGATCCTATGTCTAAAATTGAATGAAATCTGATACTTTGGCATGAAAAGCCCATTTATCTAAATTAAGAGGGAAAATTAAACCCTGTTTCCTCCTCCTTATACTTATTCAATAAACGCTCCAATCTAATCACAGATACGCCTCATCAAAATGATCCTTTATCTAAAATTTAAATTAAATCTAATAATTCGGCATGAAAAGTCATTTATATAAATTAAGGGGGGGGTTTAGCCCCCCTCCTTCCCCCTCTCATACTAATCAATTCAACTCCCAAAACTAATCGCGGAAGCGTCTTATGAAAATAAATCTATATCCAAAATCTCAAACGAATCAGATATTTTTATCATTAGTTATCATGTTACATACATACATTTGTACATACAGAGAGGGCGAGCACATGCCAGGCTTTGATAGCCTATGCCATTTTATGAATAAGATATACGTTGCTGAGGTGTAAAAAAAATTACTTCCTGCATATTTACAGAAACGTAAAGATTTCGACTACTATAGTGTATCCGTAGTTTGCTCTACTATATCAGCAAGATCTGAATATTTTTAAAACTTCGTTATCGTACGAACGCACCTCATTTGCTACGTTCACGTGCAATTTCCAACTTGTTGAAATATATTCTGCCTTTATAAAAAAAAAAACTGGCCAATCCGTCCTACTATATAGTTCCTAAATAAGAGGACCTGTAAATTGGATGCGTTTGAGAACAAGAATGGATTTAAAAATGACTCAGAAAAAACGAATTTGTTATACTTCCTCAATTTTTCAATCACTATTTCTTCGTGAAATTCTGTTCAAAATACACTTTTTGGCAACCTTTTTTGAAATATATTCTGCCTTTATCAAAACACTGGCCAATACGTCATATTATATAGTTCCTAAATAAGAGGATCTATCAATTGGATGCACTTGAGAGCAAAAATGAATTTAAAAACGAGTCAGAAAAAAACGCAATTTCTTATTTGAATACATTCTTAAATTTTCAGTCTCGATGACTACGGGAAATTCTGTTCAAAATACTCATTTTGGTTGTCTCTTTTGAAATATATTCTGCCTTTATCAAAACACTGGCCAATGCGTCACATTATTTAGTTCCTAAATAATAGGGACCCGCCGTTTGGATGCATTTAAAATCAAAAATGAATTTTAAAATGAGTCAGAATATAAGCAGTTTGAATTTGAGTTTTTTTCAACAAATCCTATTTTTGCTTAATTTATTTTTGCTATAAGAATTGGTCCTATGAAAAACTTCTTAATGTAAAAGTTGTAGATATTATTGCGAAGATGTAAAATAAATTTAATTAGATTTGATTACTTAAGAATTGAGTAAGTTATGGATTTTTTTCTTTTTCCTCTTCTCTTTTTCTTTTCTTTTTTAATTTTTTCATCGGTAAAAGTTGGTCCTATCAAAAATTTGTAAATACTAAAGTTTTAGATAATGCTAAGTACATTTATAAAAAAATTAGTTGGATTTGCTATCATGAGAATTGACGAAGTTATGAATTTTTTCCTTTTATAAACCTGTTTTTTTTTTCGCCCCTTGAGCCCATTTTTAACTTTATCTAAAATCTGTCATGCATAAACTTTTAGCCCATTTTTTAGAAGTAATATAAAATTCAAACCGATTTGATATTTATTTTAACTAAGAAGTTATCGCGTTTTTTCGGTTTTCACAAATACCCTCCCTATTTCCACCCCCTTGGTCCGATTTTGCCCATTAACGAACTCAACCGAGATTTTATGCCCCTTGATTTTATGTAAAAGTTTGAAGAAGATCTGAGCATAATTATCGAAGTTATCGTGTCCAGAAGAAAGTGATACACACCGATAGATAGATAGATAGATCAACTTTTTTACTGATAGTAGTTTTGGAGTCTAGGAGTCATGATAGGTGTAGATCTGCAAAAATTTTTCAGAAACTCCAACATGGGAGAGAATGTAATAGGTAGTATTTCATACGAAATCTTCCTAAAAAGAAATTATATAATACAAACAGCCGTTTCAAAGCCTATAAGACTCTATTATCAATGATTAAATTCTAAATCAAAATCACGTTAAAAACAATGAATGAAAAGGGGGGGGGGCAGAAGGTTCGAGAGTCGCACTTCAGTTTCCGACTGTCAGCGGCGAAATGCGAAATGCAGATTTAAACACCCATCGACTAGAGCACTAATGCTCACGAGGAGACGAATCAGGAATGAACAAAAACTCGATATTCTTTTGGTAGATAAGAAAGTGGGTAGAATACTTCGTTTTTTTCAGATATTCACAAAAATGCAATAAAAGACTCCCAAAGATTAATAATTTCTGAAAGTGAGTCTTCAGCAATAACGTGTACTTTTATAGACATATTTTTCTTAATATATTTAATGGTGAGTTCAAATTAATAAACCATGAATAATTTAGAAAACAGTCCCCAAATTAAGAGTTATGGACTGTAATTCCTGAAAGTAGATTTTTTTAAGCAAAAGCTTTTATTTATTTTTTTTAATTGCGCAAATAATACATCCATTTCATTCAGTGAAAAAATGCTATTACTTAATAATATATTGTTTGTATTGGAACATGTTTCAAAATCTATGATTTATAGAGAATTTTGTTTCTGTAACTGGCGTATTTATTGCATGATGCGTGAAATTCTATGCATGATACACATAGCTCTACAGAAGAAATAGAACAGGTTTTCAAATGTCGACAACAAAACACTTTTTAAAAATTATTATTAAAGTTAATGTGTTTTCTAAATGGCTTATATCCTTTCAATATATAGAAAATAGCATTTTCTTACGATATACTTGGAATTATTGTTGGAAAATGTTTCTTATTATATGCCTGATATGTGATTTTTCGTTTCAATATACTATGGTCAAAATACTGAAATATTAAAATATATTTAACAACTTACCTGACATATTTTGCTGGAGATATCTATGATGTTCTTCATAAAAAATAAGGATAAGGACAAAAAACAAAGACAAAGACTAAATAATGTTCCTTGTACTATTTTTCACAAATATTACATTATATTCGCCAATAAACTTAGTAACAATACAAAACGTTCAGAATTGTAGAAGAGTGTGATTAAAAAATATTCTATTTACATTATTTTCTTCTTAATTTCGCTTGGAAAATAGTATATTTCGTGATTAATTTCTTTTCATTCATAAATTTATATGGTAATATAGCAAAAGATATTAGAAATACGCCGAACTTAAAGTATCAAGTAATCTTAAGCACTTAATCATCTATAATTTATGAAGTTTTGTAGGCATCTATTTAATAATATATAAGTTATTTTAGTTGTAAAAAAATTAGTTTTGAAAAGCCACATTGTGTATTAAACTTTCGATAAATAAATAAATAGTAATTATATCCATAATAAAATCGATTATAATATTAAAAATATCGAGTCACATTAAGCAATTAAGCATAGATAGTTTATGGAGTTATAAAATTATCGATGAAACATTCATAGGCTATTTATATACGAAATGAAAGAAATGTTACAGAAAGCCGTATTACCGATGAAATAATATCGATAAATTTTGCAGATTTCTTTCATTATAAATTATGGTTGAAGTTATAAAAGTATCGAGTCACCTTAAGCACTTAAGCATTCACAGATAATGACTTAAAGCCATTTTTGTGTTCCAAAGTTATACTTTTTCTAATGATATGAATCTATCAAAGTTTTGAATTTCAAATTTTCAATTCGAAAATATTTTCGTGAATCGAATCTTTTACTTAATACAATGTGTAGTTTAATTAAATGCAAATGCATTGCTTCAAAACTTTGCAATGGTTTACAAAATTAATATATTTTATGATAATTTCATAATAAGGAAATAGTTGAGTAAGATAATATACCATATTTTTAAAATTAAATCGGCTGGCGTGACTTATTTTAATAAATTGTATTTCATTTAATATGTGGAGCCTTCTTTTTAATTTAACGTAAATACTTTTGTATAAACGCTAAATTAATAATATTTAAATAATCAGTCTTTTCTTTGGAGGATAATGCAATTAGACACTTAAAAAAACGGCTTTTAAAATATTTTCCAAATACTATATGAGCATTATTAAATTTATTTGCATATAAAAAATATTGAAAATTAAAACGCAAAGAGTATCAATCTTCCGCAGTTAAATTTTGATTGTATGATAAACAACATCAAAAACTTTTAAAATGATGCGTTTATTAATGCCTTACGTTTATTTAAATCAAAGTAAAAAAAAAAAAAAAATCAAAGAACAGATTTCCCTACATTCATAAAAAAAAACTCTAGTCCAATAAGCAGTATTTTACATTTATTTTTTTTATAAATTTCAAACAACTGGGAGTTTTTATAAATAATGTTTGATGATTAGAGATTTTTTTCTCATAATCCAATAATATATAATAAAATATAATGCGTTCCATATTTACTTCACAAATTTTTATAACAAAATTTGTCAAAACTAAAATGACAAATTTCAAAATTATAATCAACAGATTTCAATGTGATTAACATTTATATTTGTGTGAGATTTTGAGAGGATGAACTAATAACTTCATCCCAAAATAATTTAATTGACTAATCAAGATTCACTATAATCTGAATCAATAAATTAAAAACAAAAAAGATAAACATATAAGTAGTCGTGGGTTCGATAGTCAGCTAAATCTGCTGAAAATGGACGTTTGCCAAATTCATAACTAGAACTCAATAACATATAACTACATTTGCAATTATTGCTGAAAATAACCAAGTGCTGAAAATGAACGCTTGGCAAATTCATAACCAGAACTCAATAACATATAACTACGTTTACAATTGATAATAATTACTTAAGCTTAAATTTTTACATAAATTCGTACAGTTTTTATAAATTCGTTTTATATAACTCGAACAATTATTTTAACGGTGTCTAGATGTTTTATCCTTCTTGGCCTCACATATGTGATGATTTAAAATCGTCATTGAACACAGCAAATAAGAATGGCTGGTTTCTTAAATACTTTAATCGAAATTTCAAGATTTTGAAGAAGACGCAACAGTGCGAGAATTGTTTAAAATTTTATTTTTAAGACCATCCAAAACAGTTGAAGTTTGTTTATGACTTTGGATTGTCTCTCCATCTGACTAATGGCCTCAAATATAATAAATTTGAACTCATTTTCTACTATGTTATAACTGTTAAAATATGTTTACAGGGGTGTTTCTGATGATAATACAGAAATTTAAAATTTCCCAAATTTAATTCCAAATAATACAATAATTATCAATTTTCCATAAGCTTGTATAAAATGATAAATCCCCAAAATTCATAGAATTGTACATTAGCTGACAGAATAATGAATCTAATTATGCGCCAATAAGCGCTCACTAAAATAGGACAAATCTATGAGTAACTGAAACAATGAAATATTTTAGAGTTTATTACTGTTGTTACTTGAGAGTATGTAGAAACAACTACTTTAGGCACTTCATAAATTTTATTACTTGTAAAAGTTTTAGCTCTTATAGATTACGCAAATTTCTCATAAGAGTTAATTTTGGAGTGAAAAAAATATGAAATAACAAATGATTTTTTTTTTTTTTTTTTTTATAAAATATAATTACCAACTTTTATAGAATATTTAATGAAACAATTCTTTATTATCACAAGACTTTATTTAGTGCTATAGAATTATACACCTTTTTCCCACTATCCATAATATAGATTTAAGGTTTAATATAAATTTCGTTAAATCCCAAAGAGCTTGAAATTAATTTTTCAAGTAACCTTTCAAAAATAATACTTCTATATTAGTGTCAAGTAGGAAAAATCCTTTATAAGTAATTTTGAAAGTCTAAGTCCCGATAAATTATAATAAATTGCTCAAGATACCTATTAAAGTTTCTTTTATGGCAAATTTCTTTACATCTGTGTAATTAGTTCTCTAACCTACCATCAATCATTCATTTTTTGCAACGTTTACAAAGTCTTCGGCATAATCTTTTCATTAAAATGTGCTTCAAAAGTACACTGTTTTGGTCATTTGTTGTCTGAGAAATAAATTAGTTAATAGTTGTAAATGTTATCGTAAGTAATTTTCTGTTTTTCGATGTAATTACAAGCTTTTGAAAATTTCTATAAAAGAATTTCAGTAGATAAAAATGTTACAGAAAAGTAATATACGCTTATATATACCTATACACACACACATATCTTTATATATATAAATCTTCTGTGCGTGTGTATATCACAGAACTTCTCCTAAAAGACAGGACCGATTTTAATGAAATGTTGTGTGTGTGTTCCAGTAGACTCGAGAATGGTTTAGATTCACATTTCATCGAAATTGATTCAGTACTTTTGTAGTAATTAGGCAAAAACTAATAGTTAGTGATTTCTTTCTAATTAAAGGTGTTGAATAAGTTCGACGAATAGAGTGCGGACGGAATGTCCGAGCGGTCTAAGGCGGCAGATTTAAGCTCTGCTTCTTGAAGAAAGAGATCGCGTGTTCGAATCCCGCTCCTGACAAACGTGTATACTTTACAGTAATATTTCCTGTGTTAAAATTTTTATTAACCAACTTCAGAAAATCGTTAACTTTTAACTAAAAAGTGAAAAATAAACTTTTCTGTCAAAAATTGAACCGAGTTCAAAAAATACTGATGAGTGAAAAATAATTTCCTTACATAATTGTAATAAGAAATTAAATCAAGAGCGTAGTGTTTATCGCGCGTATTACTATAGTTACGTACATTTATTTGATTTTCTGGAGTCGGTGCCAGGAGGACAACGTCTGTCGGGTCCGCTAGTATATATATATATAACCATTATATTATACTACAATTCAACATATAAAACGAACATATAATAACCAAATATAACAAACTTTATATATATATATATATATATATATATATATATATATATATATATATATATATATATATATATATATATATATATATATATATATTAGCAGTTTTCGCCCACTACGCTTGTCGGCTTCTCTAAAGGGATCTTGAAACAAACGAAGTAGATTTAGTAAAATGTACTTCGAAAAAAAAAGCATAATACTTAATCAAACTTTTATAACTGTTGCCTTATTCGTATAATGTCACATTATCCTGCTCAAAGTAAATGTTGACAACATAATAGACAAAATAGCTGTAAAATGATTGAAGTACCTAAAATTAACTATTATTTTAGTATGTGTGTTATGTTTAATTTTCCGCTTCTACCTAAACCTGCTGCTGAGATATGGCGAAATATATCAGAGGTGCTGGAGGTATATATTTTGTAATAATGATCAGATAGCTTCCCAATACATCACATGATGTAGACAAAATTTAGAAAATTGCCCCCACTCCCCAGAGTTCCAAATATTACGTCTTTCCGGTATAAAACATTCCCCTCCTTTGAATCTTTCAAACATTATAACTTAAAATTATTGGAGGGTCCCCTAAAAGAATTTGATCTATAATGATAAAACGCTACAATTTCAAAAAGTTTCGAAAACTCCCTCCTGGGGGAAGGGGCAAATTGGGGTGTGGGAAGAAAAGTTTATAATTTGAAACAGCGGTTTGAGGGCTTTCCAATGATATGTTACATGGCAGGTCCAAAAAAGTTTGGAATTTTTTACCCCTGCTTTAACCCACTCAGAGGTAGAAATTTTAAAATCGCTGAAACATGTCTTTAATTTTTTTTAAATAGATTTATTTTCAGTCGTTTCACGCTTCTACTTTAAACAGCTGCTGAGATGTGACAAACGTTCTAAACTGTTCGACACTCTCTTTAACAACCTCAGGGGGCAATTTTTAAAAATCGTTGAAGTATGCGTTTAATTATTTTTTATTAGTAAGTTGAATTTCTAATATTTCATTCTGCCACCTTAAACGGCTGCTGAGATATAGGAGGATGTTCTACAATTTTCAACCCCTCGTTTCCACCCTTTAGAGGGGAAATTTTCAAAAATCCCATCTTAGTCCACGCTTACATCATAAGAAGTATATTTCCACCTGTTTTCATGTTTCTACGTTTAGTAGTGTGGGCTTTGCGTTGATTATCAGTTATTCAGGACAAACTATTTTATATATGTATAGATATGCGACATTCATTATGAATATCACAATAGCTCTATCTCAGGAATTTTTATTAAGCGGCAGATTTGGTTAGTTCCTGATATAAATTAGTATTCTTTCATGCTTGGATAAATCGCCCGACAGATGGCGCTCCTATTCAAAATTTTCGCACAAGCTGTGTCTCAGAAACTAATGCACGAATGTTCATCAAATTACAGATTTATTTGGTCCCTGATATGAATTAACATTATTTAATGTTTGGAGTAAATCGCCCAATAGATGGCGCTGCTATGCAGCATTATTCATGATTATCGATCTAGCTCTATTTCTCAAACTAATGCACGGATTTTTCTCAAACTTCAGATCTAATTAGTCCTTGACATTAGTATTCTTTATTTTTTTTCTTTCAATTAGTATTCTTTAGTTTTTAAAGTAGGACTCAGTTACAACTGGACATAAATTGCTGCTGATAGATTTTGGTGTAAATAAGATAAGCGGTGACACTGCTCTGCTTCGTTTTTCTGAAAGTATTATAATGTATGAGATAGAAGGAAGTTTTGTAATTGCCACATCCTACTCGTTTAAATTATTAATACAGTTTTCCCTTTGCTTATAACATTTTGTTATTATGACTTTTTTTAATCATTTTTTATTACCATTATTTTTTTATTACATACTAAAGCATTGTTTTACTCTATAGCTTTTATTTTTGTTTTAAAAGTAATCTGAGAAAGCAGAATATCAAAAAATTGCATTTTAATCTCTGGTCTTAAAAAAAAAAAAAAAAAAAAAAAAAAAAAAAAAAAACAGTTTGTTTTTTGTGAGAGATTAAAATAGGTTTTCTCGCTTTATGAATGTAATTTTTTTTACATCTATAATGATAATTTTGCTTTTTTTATTCAAAATATACATTAAGCACCACACAATTGTTACGTGCAGTAAATCATATCATTACGACAGTAGCTACTGAAAGCTCTGAAAGTATTATAATGTATGAGATAGAAGAAAGTTTTGTAATTGCCACATCCTACTGGTTTAAATTCCTAATACAGTTTTCCCTTTTCTCATAACATTTTGTTATTATGACTTTTTTAATCATTTTTATTGCATACTAAAGCATTGTTTTACTCTAGAGCTTTTATTGTTGTTTTAAAAGTAATCTGAGAATAGCAGAATATCAAAAAATTGCATTTTAATCTCTGGTCTTACAAAAAAAATATCCAGTTTGTTTTTTGTGAGAGGATTAAAATAGGTTCTCACTTTATGAATGTAACTTTCTTTTACATCAATAATGATAATTTTGCTTTTTTTTATTCAAAGTATAAATTAAGCACCACACAGTTGTTACGTGGAGTAAATCATATCATTACGACAGTAGCTACTGATAAAAAGATTGTTAAAAAAAGAAAAATATCACTATTACAAGTTATGATCCTTTTTATTATTATTATTATTATGCAAAACATTCTGTAGATAAAATAAATAAGATTGAATAGTTGCATATCTAAAACTTGAATCATTTATAATGCTGCAGCTGGGAATACACTGAGTAAGCTCGTGTCAAATATAGCAACAGCAAAAACATGAATTATTTATTTCCTTTGGCGTCAGTTAAGATAGTTGCATATTTTTATCATAGGAATAACATACAGGGTGTCCACTCTCAATGGTGGCCAATGGCTAATTTCTAAACCGTTAGTCATAGACATATAGTTCCATTTGCAAAAATGCTTTAAAAAAGGTAAAGAATTGTTTTTCAAGCGATTTAGGTAAAAAAAAAACTTTTTATTAAAAATTTACGAAAATTAAATTTTAAACGGTCTCCCGGTCCTATAAGAGATATTTAGTAAAGTTTTACCACTGCTCTAAGAAGTAATAGAAAAAAGTCCCATTCGTCTACGATTAAAACAAACCGAGTAATATCTTCTTAAAGTTTAGCATATTTTTTGCTGCAAATTAGGAGTCAGTCACAAATTTACTGGAAATAAAAAGAAACGCAAGATATAAAATTTAACATTAAACATTGAGAGTAAAATAATTTTTACAATATTATTTTTAAATTTATGTTTATGATTACATATTAAAGCAAAATTTGTACTAAAATTATAAGTAAAAAATAACAGAAAGTTTGTTAATTTAAATTATGAAAAGCAACAGTTACTATTGTTACAAAATGAGATAAATTTAAAATTCTATTAGATTATTTAACCTAACAGAATTTGGTGTAGTCCTATAAAATAAATAATTGCTACGTACCTAGAGTTGTATTAATATTACAATGTCGTTGGATATAAATAAATGTGCAAATTGAACCTCGATTGGATATTTGAAAGTGAGTTAAAATTTGAATAGAAATTTTGAACTAGAGAAACTTACATACTAATATTTTAAGCTAAAAATGAGCTTATCAAATTAACGCACTTTTTAAAAATAAAATCGCGATTTAACAAAATTTTATTTTCTTGATAAAGAGAATTTTAAAATTCACGTCTTCAACTATTTTAACCAATCTAGAAGTTAATTAATAAAATTTAACACTACCGTAAAACTTATACGGTGGTAGCACCTTCAGTTAAATTTCTTTAAAAGTATTTCTTTATATTGTTAAAAAACATTTTTGTAATTGGAACTAAACGTCTGTGACAAATGGTTTAGGAATTAGCCATTGTACAGCGTTGAAAATGAATGCCCTTTATAATAACTAGGTATAGCCCGTTATCGGAGTGAAAACTCTTAAATTATAATTAATGAGAGATCATTCAGTCGAAGACGGGACCCACCACGTGAAGGCGATCTCTATTAGGCCCCACCCATTTTTTAATGTGGTTGGCTTTCCAGTCTGTCCACTACTTACCAAATAATTAAGGATATAGAACATTATATAGAATAATACATACTGTCTCACCACCGCCCACTGACACCACCAATTTCTCAATCTGTCTCATTTTCTCTTCTTTTTCTATTCTGCTCTCTTTTCTTCGCCAGTCTTTCTTCTCGGTGTTCTGGGGTTTCGTTTGCATATCTTTTTTTATTGTTAATGAAGAGGTCTTCCATTTGTTCTTCCATCTGTTCTTCTTTCTGTTCTTCCATCTGTTCTTCCATTTGTTCTTCCATTTGTTCTTCCATTTGTTCTTCCATTTGTTCTTCCATTTGTTCTTCAATTATATTCGACGATTCACTGTTTGAGAGCCTATCTGTCCTTTTATTTATAGAAGTTCAAAATGAAAAAAGATTTTCTTAGCAGACGATTTTTTGTGATAAATACATTATCTGTTTTATATTTCTTCTGCTTTATTCCTTTTATTTATAGAGTTCAAAATGAAAAAAGATTTTCTTAGCAGACGATTTTTTGTGATAAATACATTATCTGTTTTATATTTCTTCTGCGTTTACCTAAGCTGTGTAAAATATAAAGAAAAAAAATATGACACTCAAATGCAATGCATTCACTGTTTGAGAGCCTATCTGTGCCTCAATTAATTAATTATCCTCTTTATTCCTTTTATTTATAGAGATTTAAGCTTTTAGTATACGTTCCTTGAAAAGGAAGTCCAACTCATTCGTTTTTAGCTACAGAAAAGTGGTTTAAGTCATGAAATTTAAAGTTTCATAACTCGGTCAATTTTAATGTTAGATGTATAGGACCTTTTTTGTATTGCTTGATAGGGTGATGGAAAATTTTTACTAAATATAAGTTATAGGACCGGGGGATCGTATAAAAATTTAATTTTCGTAATTTTTTAATAAAAAGTTTTTTTTTTAACCTAAATCGCTTGAAAAACAATTCTTTACCTTTTTTAAAGCATTTTTTCAATTGGAACTATATGTCTATGACTAACGGTTTAGAAATTAGCCATTGGCCACCGTGGGAGTGGACACCCTGTATAGAATAACGTTTACTGATTACTAAGTGCAAAAGATTTTTTTTTAATTTTACTCAATAAAAAGGTAAAAGAAACTCTGTACCATTAAATTACTTGTAACATTTTTTCATCATATAAGATTTATTTGATTTTCTTAAAAATTCTTTTAAAACACGTATTTTCGAGCAAATACATCTAGAATTTTTGAAGTTATAGATACATTTGATTTTTTTTTCGTAAAATTCAAAAATATTCTTTACTTAATTAAAATTTCAAATTCAACTATGCATAGATTTTAATAACGACTATATGATTAACATATTTTCTAAAAGTATGGAATCAGCAAATACGTTATGTGCTTTAAATCAATATTTGAGATATAAAATACATTAAAATTTTATCATTGAACAAGAAAAACATTTTTATTAATAAGGTGGTATGGTGTAATAACGCCAGACGGGGTAATAATGCCAAGTGCTACTATTATGCATAATTATGAAATAATCTGGTAAATGACACCCATGTGCTCTGCGCAGAAGGATTTTGTGTCATATAAATCGTAAAAAACAGCTTCAAGTTAATTTGTTCAATTTGTAGGTGTTATTGTTTTTACAAGCAACTAAAATTAACGCTTGATCTAAAATTTGCGAGATACGTTTTGTGATGTAAAGACTATTCTTTTTTTAATCCGGAAAATACTTTGTTAATTAAATAAATTTGTAGTGCATTTTATGTACATTCAAAATCTTGTTGAAGATTTTGGATATCTTCTCGAGATAATTTGTAATTTAAAACGTGCAGCGCAATAACTATAACAGGGTAATAACGCCAATCCTTGGCATTAATATCCCGGTTGATTCCCTACAGTGGCAGAGCTGCATCCTAAATACTTATTCAAATAAACACAGTTAAAACTGTGCAATGTTTCTAATAATTCTATTTAAGCGGTCTTTTTAAGCAAAAAGAAGCTCACGGTCTGATATTCTTCTGCCTCATCCTCCCCCCCCCCCACGCCACACCTTTATTTTTCTTACACTTTCACAAAAAAAAAATGAACATTTTCAATAGCTTAGAATGCAATTTGTCAATTTCTAAGTTTGTAGAGTTTGTATTTTTAGAATTGGGCAATCTACATGCATTCATTCCATATTATTTCATAGTTTTGTTTGCATGGCATTATTACCTATATAGTTGGGTAATAACGCGAAATAGCATTGGTCAAGAAATCAAGCCATTACATTTTATGAATACATATCTGTTAAATCATTTTTTTTTATATAGATAGTCAATGAGTTGCTGTATCGAATCATATATTTGTTTGAAAAATACAAACTAAAACTGAGCCGTGGAAATTGGTAGAACCTTAACGTGGCGTTATTACCACAGGGTACCTCAGTACTAAAGTATTGTTTAGATAATTCTTTTATTACAAACTAAACAACACTTGAAGAAGTAGATAGAAACATGTTACTTTTACATACAAAGTAAAGTATTTTTTAAGGAATGACATACACATTTGTGACATAGAAATGGTAATTAAGAGTTCTTTAATTTAAAAAGTATTTGTGCCGCAAACTTTAAAAAGCTAAATTATATTCTTTCAAACAGAGAGATTCCCCCTTTCTTTTTTAACCATTTATAATTAACAAGACTTTCCGGAAGTGTAATTTCCGCTCTGACCGCAACATTTCCGTTGAAGAAGATATTTTTTGATAAAAAAGAAAAGATTACAAAACTTTAGACTTGATTAAATATTTAAGTGTTTTTTTTCGGTTGAGTAATTTTATTCGTAATACAACAAAAACTTTAGTATTCTCAAATTTATTAAAAATTCAAATTCTTGAAAAAAATATTGTAACACAAAAAGTTTATTAAATCTATCAATATTAAAAACAATCGGAAGGAAATGTAACTTTTTCATTTTAAAATTTTTGAGATTATATTTTTTTGTTTGAAACTGTTTTAGAGTTTTTTTTTTTTATTTTAAAATTTCTTTTAACTACTTATGACATTCTGAAAAACAGTGTAACAGAATTGAAATAAGATTTTGGATTGTTTTCTTGGAATGAAAAAAAAATATTCTCTGATTTGATACATAATAAAAGTGATATTTTACTTGAAATTATCAAAATCAAAATTTGACCACACAATCACGAAAGTATAATATTTTATAAATAGTAGAAAATATCAATTACAAATTTACATTAGATTATTCTATTAAAAATGGTTTTGAAACTTTCAGAACTTTTGTATCCCTTTATAGAAATAAAATTATGAGTTTCTCAATAACCAATATTTTTACTTATGTGTGAAATGAGAAAAAAATAATGGATACTAAGAAATGGATAGTGTTCCCATGATTTTAGTCAACATTTAAGCAAGTTTTCTAATTAAGTCTAAAATGATACAGCAACAAACCTAACTCAGTAAAACTAAAAAACTCTCAGTAAAAAAATTAATTTTATTGAAAAAACGTGTTAGCTTATTTAATAAAGCAAAACATTTCGAAAATAACTTAAAAACAATTGTATTTTTTATCTTTTTGCTATTATTGCCTTCGATGAGAGGTGACAGGCACTTATTACATTTACAACAGTGAAATTATCGTTAGATTATTAAATTAATAACTGCATTTACATAAAATTTTATGGATTGTATAGTGCAGATAAGTAACTTTTTATCCCATTATTCTTTCAATAATGAGATAAGATAGATTTTTTCAAGTGAAAGAAGAAGAAAACAACAAAATGATACCAAATTATATAAATTATTCTTTCCTGCGCTACCTATAAATATTACTTGTTAGTGATTAATCTTTATAAGAATAGTTTTTAGATATTATGGCACTAATTTAGAGGGTGTGAGTAATAAATTTTAAAATTTTGAAAATAAGCACCATCCTAATACTCATGCATAAATGTGCATATGGATTCTGCATTGATGATATTAGGTGCTTTTTAGAGTACTTTATTCTTTGGCATTTTTCATCTATATGGCATGCATCAAACAAATACTTATTCCCAAGCTAAACATAACAGTTATACTCACAAGGAAGGTCTCCATTGGGGGCATACTCAGAATTTTTTGAAAAAAATACGAATTAAACTACTCATGTAGGTAATAAAGGATCAGTGAAAATTAGCGGCGGAATTACATTATTAGATATGTAAAAAAATAAAATAGTCAGGAATAATTGGCGTGAAAAGCTGAAAGCAACGCGGAAATTGGCGAGCAGTGCATTTCCTCGCCAAAAGCAGACGATTTTAACGAATCTGAAAATTGATTTTAGTTGACTTCACTGTTAAAAATCTGCAGCATTTACTGCAACGTCACTCCACTACTTTTATAGAATATCTCTTTTCTGACCAATGAGAATGCTCCATAGCACGGTGAATTGACCGTTTTCTATAAAAGCGGTGGAGTGACGCTGCAGAAAATGGTACAGATTTTTAGCGGTGTTGTAGCTTGTGCAACACTGTTAAAAATCTGCTGCATTTTGCTGCAACGCACTCCACCGCTTGTATATAATATCTCTATTCCAACCAATGAGAAAGCTCCATTTCACGGCCAAGTAACCGTTTTCTATACAAGCAAGGGAGTGCGTTGCAACAAAATGCAGCAGATTTTTAAGAGTGTATTTTTCAATTTGGAACAATTTTAATCAATTTAAATTGTGTTTTAAATGATAAAATATATTAATTTCATTTTGTTATAAGTATATATGAACGTATATGACAAAATTACACTTAAAGTAAAGTAAAAATGCAAAACTAAAATTACTTAAACTAAACTTATTTAAATAAATTGAACATAGAAAGTTTTTTCTTTAAAAAGTATTAGAAGCGTAAAAGCGTATTTTTCAAAATTTCGTTTTTTCGCCAACCGGAGATAAATCGCCAAATAAACGAAATTTTTATTATTTTTTACGGACGTTATAAGGAGGTTCCGCCGAAATTTTTTTTATAAACATATATAACTATATGAGAAGAACATTCTGTAATTTTTTCAGTTTTTTATGAGTATGCCCGTATGGAGACCTTCCTTGTCAGTTATAGTCCCACAGAGCAGCAGCTCTAGGAAATATATATGTATATCTCAGATTCCGTATGTCATTAATTCATTGCAGTAATGAATTAGGATGAACAGATAAGACGCTCGATAAGAAATATGATTACATTTTTTTAAATGCACACAAAATTTATCCATTTATTCCATTATTCTTTTAACTCAATTTAGTTTAGAAAAGTAAATTAAAAATATGTGTTGTTAGTAATGTTTAACTTTTTTTATTAAAAAAAAGAAAGAAATACAGTTTTTTTTTAAAACTATATTTTCTGTAAAAGTTACAGATAGTTTTTAAAGTGTATTATCAGGAAGTGCTCTGAAAAACTGATTTTGAAAGCATAACAAATCTTAATGAAAAATTCTCTCTCTTTCTTTTTTTAATTTTAGGAAAATCTTATATAGCTACAAATACATTAAAAACAGTATGTGTTGTTTACATGTATGCGTTTCTTTGAAATTACAAATTACACAAGTATTGTTTTTGAATTTGTTGATTATGATTCTTTTTTTAATTAATAATGGATGATATATTATAATAGATATTTATATGATAAAAATTTTTGGAATGACAAAATTAAGCCAAAAGACTTTTTAGATTGTGAATTATACGTACATTTTTCTAGAAACATTTGTACATTATTTTTAAATCGTCAAATTATACACCTTCAGTTTAATAAAAAAGTATAGATTAAGGTGTTATTCATTTATTTTGCTAATTCAAAAGATTTAATATTAAAAACCAAAACTTTATATTGTATGTTAGTCTATATAATTTTTAGAAAAATGTTAATATCTCAGTGCGCATACATGAATTTCTAGTTGTTTTTATATAATAATATACTTTTTAGAAATGAGGTAAAAATAACTCAATTACCATTTATATTTTTATTAAAAGTTAAATATTAACAAATATATTAATTTTATGGAGGTTCGGGACACATTTTAATATAATATTTATTCATCGAATTAAAATTTTGAATATTTTGGGATGATTAACCATACCATTTGTATACAATAATACTTGATAAAATTTCTTATTTGTAAAAATTATAATTAATTTAAAAAGCTGGGTGATTTAAAATTGTTATAAGTCGAAATATTGCTTTGGAATTTCAATTTTTTATTAAAAAAAGCAGATATATAAAGCTTTTAAATTTTATTGAGCATTTTAAAAACACATTAATTGAAAAAATAAAAAATATTTAAATTAAAATTTTAAAAAGTCGTATAGCTTAAAAAAAATCATATTTTCAAAAGTAGAGATTTTTGTCAACATTTCTGAATCAGAATTAAGGTAAAACAATTGAAAAAAGACATATTCCAAGTTTGACCACCCATTTATCTTTAAAATTCTTGACTTATAATATTTTAAATAAGAGAAATGGTGAAAAAACTCATCATAATGAAAAACGCATTTTTACAATAATTCACTTCCATGGCAAACATTACTTGAAAGATAGATCTTGCAAACAAGCCAAAATGAAAAAAAAAAGTTTTCCTATTCCAATGAAGATAGAAACATGATTTTTAGCGTGATTTTAAGCAGAAAAAAAACAAAGAATTTTTTGAAGCAATAATATATTTTTAGAAAATTTGAAGATTTTTTATATTTTTTTAATTGATATATTATATTATATGTATTAACTTTATTTTCATTTTCCTGAGTTCAAGAATTTTTTAAGAGAAGTTACTTTTCCGAACGAGACGTTTATTGACTTAAAATAGTGTCAATATACCTATACTATCACTTTCGGCAGTAGTAGAAATACATTGCCTTTTATTTTTCAGGTTATTTGTGCCTATACTTTATTATTTTTTTATTTATATTTCTGTATTATGTTTGTGACAGGTGTATTGTGCAAAAGTATCAAGAACTGTTTTTGCAACTATTGCTAAAAGCTACTGTCGTTTCCCTATTATATAGAATTGGGTGACTCGGAGAAAGATATTTATTATTTTTCAGATAATATGTAGTTTTTTGCAGACATAGTTATTTCCAATATATATTTACTTCTATTCCCTTTAATCGAATATAAATTTATTCCTGAATTATCTAGATTATCTAGTAAAACTATTACATATTTTCTCATACAAAAAAACTAATAACAGTAAACATTTAAAAATTTCATATAATGTCTAAAATTATTCTTATCGTTTTTAAGAAATCAGTAAATATTCTTCTTAAAATAAAAATCAAGACTTTTAACATCCGAATTGTTTTAATACGTTTTGTTTTTTCTTTTTAATTTTAACTTAGAAAAGGCGATAACAATATTTGTATAAGAAAGGTTACTTTCAATCTGGAAAAATATGTGTAATTACAACCAGAAAGGTAATGTATAAATAAAACATTGTTTGTAATTATGCGTCACATGTGAAATATAAAAAAAAAATAACTAAAATAAATGAATAAATATTTGTCTTGACGTATATTGTTATGTATTTATCACCTCACCGATTGAATCCCTTCTGTATTTTTAATTTAAAAAATGCATGTCAAACGTATATCTTTTGAAATACAAATTACTAAATGGTGAATAAAATATTAACACATATCCATTAGCATCGATTATTTACTTTAAGTGAAAAAAAAATTGAAAGTTGACGCATATTTTGTTACTTTGAATACTATAGTGACAAAAAAAAAGTCTCCGTTCTATCTTTTTGCATTTTATCTAATAACCTTTTTTTTCTAGACCTGTCAAGGAGAAGAGGTTCATCATTTCCTACCAAAAATGATTAAATGTCATAGGAAAAGACTAGTTTAAAATAAATATGGATTTTATGAATGATTTACGATGGAAAATATAAAGTAGAAAGGAATATTCGTAACTTTATGTTTATTTCGGACATTAAATATTATTTCAAAATTTCAAAATTTTATATTAAAAATTTCTTTAAATCATGTAATTTTTAGAGATTTAAATGTAAGAAGTTTTTAAGTACTTTCGTAGGAATAAATTTTTTTACATAATTCGTAATTAATGGAATGAAAATATAATTATATATACGTTATAAAAAAAAGCACATTTCAACTATGGAAACTTTATGAAATTGCTATTTTATAGTTATCACTATTTTCTTGTATTTATTTCATAAGGAAATGTTATTGCGATTACGTTTTGCTTGCACTTTTTCATGCTCAGATTCTTTAAGCTTAACCTTTTATTGCATTGTGTACCGTATCTGGAACATACCTAAAAACAATATAATCCTAATTATGTGCCATGAATTTGACTAGTATGAACCATATATCTGATCGAGAACAATTTAAAAATTGGAATAACATTTATTTTGTCTATCTCAATTATTTCATCTATCTGAGGAATTAATGGACGAATTGTAATCAAGCTTCAGATTCAGCTAGTCTCTAATGTATATTAATATTCTTAGCTTTTGGAGTAAATAACTCAACAGGTGGCGCTGGTATGTGGCATTATCATGATTATCGCAATAGCTTTATCTCAAGAGCTAATGCACGAATTTCATGAATCTCCAGATTCAGTTAGCCCCTGATATAAATTAGATAACGCTTTTATGCGCCATTATTCATGGTTATCGCAATAGTTCTATGTCAGGATCTAATGCACGAATCTTCATCAAAAATCAAACTCAGTTAGTCCTTGATATGAATTAGTATTCTTTAGTTTTTGGTGTAAATCGCTCAACAGGTGGCACATCTATCCAGTTTTTTTTTTTTTGCGATTTCTGAAATGATTCTCTTTCAAATAGTAACAAACGGATATTCATCAAATTTTAGATTCAGTTCGAACTTGAAATAAGTTGTTGATGCAGATTACATTTTGGGGTAAATTACCTAAACTATGACGCTGCTGTGTTTAATTTTTCTGGAAATATTAACGTGTATGACACAGAAGAAAGTTTAGAGACTGCCACATTCGACTAGTTTTATTCAGTTTTGTTAGTAGTATTTATGCTATAAATTAATCGTCATAAAGCATGAAAAGGACAAAAGTTGTACGATTTTGATTGCAGTGTTACTTTTATTTGTTGAAAATTAGATCCTTTAAAAGAGAAGATGTACAACAAAAAACATTTTAATAATTAAAAAAAATATATTGAAGAATTTTGTACTTTAACGAATTGAAAATCTCATTAATTTGTTTAAAGCAATGATCAAATGATAAAAAAAAACCTCATAAATTAAAAACTCAAACTTTTAAATAAGTTTCGAGTCTTATCTGGGCGGAAATATGCGCGGAACTGCACGAATAGTTTTCGTTATTACAGCATGAAAATATAAAAAAAATATTTTATAATCACTGTGAAATGTTTAGACTTGCACCTTCATATAAAAATATGCAAGCGTTTTCTCTTCACTTGTCTTAGAATACTTGAAACAAAATGCATGAGAAATCACCATTTTATCTATAATAAAAATTATCCTGAACAACAATATGTAAATTTTGGTAAAGATTTCATAATTTCTTTTTTCAATAACCGACTATTTTGAAATTCACATTGTTCAATTTTTTTTCTGTGAAATTACAGAGAATATTCGGGTAATCCATAATCTTAAGTCTTATGTAAAATTACAGAGATTAGGAAAACCGAGATTCTGTTAAATAACAGAGAAGTTATTCTATAAATTTATCATAGGATCTGTAAATTAACATCGTTAAAAATGCGCAAGACTCTGTAAATTAACTTTTATTTATAATAATATCTTTTCGATTTAATGTTATTGAATCACCCAGTCTTTAGTGAGCTTCAAAGGACTAGATTTTTCCGAGTAAACTGAACTGCAGTATCATTTACTTTTTACACAATTTGCTTCTAGTCGTCTTGGGGTTTGAACCTCAGATCTTTTGACAGTGGAAAATCACCTTACTGCCTAAGCTAAAGAGGCTCAAATGCAGGAAAAATCCCCACTTAATTTAATGAAATGATTTTTCCCTTTTTAAATTAATCTAAGTATAATAAAAATATTTTAAATTAACTTTTCTTCTTTAATATTTTTATAAAATTGAAAAGAATTTTATAAGTATGTATTTTGAATTACAAAATTTAGCAAAGAAAAATACATCTTTAAATAAACACATGGAAATACCTACATTGAATTAGATATAATATAAGATAAGTGTATGTAAAATTACCACTAAACTCATTTAATTCAATTCAATGCATTTAACTGAGATATAGTGAAAATTTAAAAAGAGTTTATCTTTTTTATTTTGTTTTTACAGAAATTTTTTACAGTGCAATAGCAATGCAATTTTCATTTAACATAAAATGTTTAGATTATACGTTGCAAATTTTATGCGAAATATGTATGATTTAGTATATTTTTCAATGATCATGGAACATACAATCTTATCGAAATAAAGTATTGTCATAGCATCTATACTGTTTCTATAAAAAATACATCATAAAAGTTATCTGAAATAAATCAAACAGAATGATTAAAAGGTAAAAAATGCAATTAATTTATATTTACTCTTCAGAATAATAACATAACATATTTGCTGCTACATTTAATAAATATAAGTTTTTTATTCACAATCGAAAAATACATTATACTACAAATTAATTGTTCTAGAGATATTTTAATCTGAACGCAAATTGCCCATTAGGCTACATCGAATATTATTATGCATAGGATGCATATAGAATATTGATAACGTTGTAACACTGAGGCAATTATTCTGTAATTACTTTTAGAACAAACATTGTGTTTTAGAAAAAATGCATTTTCAAAATGAAATATGCATAGAATTGATTGGACTCTTATCACTAGGATTATTTACATAGCTAATTAATGTGGAATATAATTGTGATAAATTGGAATGAAAATGTATAGATAAATCACTTTCTATCAATTAATGAAACATTTATTTTTATAACAATCTAATTACGTTTAACTAGAGAAATATTAAAATCTGCATGTGTATAATCTGAAGGAACACAAAGTCTTTTCTATTTGAATTTCTTTTCGCGCTACAGCAAAAAAGTTAGGGATAGTCTGAGAAATATACGCACAATAATTCAAAATAATAATAAAAAAAATCTTACACGATTCAACTAAGTGTCTTAATTCAGAATTTTAGCAAAAAATGACATATATATTATTATTATACATCCTGACTTCCGCGAACTGATTTTTCCGTTCACTAAACTGCAGTTTTCATAGCAATATAAGCAATATTTAAATTAATATAATTTTAGAAATAAAACCCAGTTTTGAAAATTTAATTTAGGATTAATACTCACAAAGATTATATACGTATAGGTAATGAAATATTTTTATCAGGTTGGAAAAACATCTTTTTTTATTATTTTTAAGAAATTACAGGAAAAACAATATTACAATTTTGCTCTTTTGCTCGGCGGTCAGGAGGTTGTGATATTCATCATTTCTTTTATTTTCTTCGCGTGTGTAACGAAATGGTTAAAACATGTACAAAGACCATAAATACAATATTTTAGAGCAATTAATAAATATCTTCCGTTTTCATTTTGGGGTCTAAATAAGAAAAATCGGATGAGCATGAGAGAAACATAAATTAAAAAATTTAAAATAATCAATAAATATATTCTGCTTCAACTTTTGCTTCTTAAGATGTCCAGTTGATGGTACTGTTAAAAAGAAAACGTAATCGAAAAAAGGTCATTTTGGGAATTTCCTCTGGCAAATGCGGTGTTCTCATGTTCATTCACTGTAGTGTGATTGTTTATTGTATGCTTTCGTCGGGGTATACCCGTAATTCAGGTGTTTAATTTGATTTTCTAATTTTATTGTAAAATTGTATGTGTGAAAATGCCTATAGAACTTTTAATATCGTGTTAATAATCGTTACGGTTGCTTTTCCACATTCGATAAATGTCAGTCAATTTTGCAAACCTTTTTTACTTTCGGTAAATATTACCATAATATTTATAAAAAAGCAAATTGACACTAAATATTTTATTATTTTTTGATTGTTTTATTTGTCATCGTTGCTACACTGTATTCTTTCCAACGTGGTGGACAATTTTTGTAACTTTTTCTACATATAAATTTGACCTATAATACTTAGATTAATGCCTATATGTGTAATTTGTATTTTCTGCATGACATTTTTTGCGTTTTAAAACAGTTTTTGGCAAACAGACTGAATATTAATGACATCATTTTTTTAAACGTGATTTTGGATTCTCCTGAAAATCAAAATATGTATAATACGTTACGTGAAAGTATTGTTATTCTAAACTAATTTACCGTTGACAATTTTACGTGATAGTCATCTAAAACACCATCAGCTATCCAATCCTCTAAAATTTTTAGTTTTAGATTTTTGTCTTTAAAACTATGTTTTCCTGCAGAACTTAAAAAATGTCATTCATTTTTTCTATTTTTTTCTGTACTGTAGACTTTAATGGAGGAAAGGGAAATTTCACATTTGTGTGTGTAAGGGGCAAAATTCAGAAAAATGTGGAGGGGGGGGAATTTAAATAATTATTTTGATTATATATGCATTTTATTGATTAATTACTTCCTTTATTGAGACTTGTTACTTTGCAATGACATTAGAAATATAAAAAAATATAAGAGTTCAAACTATATATTTTGAGAGTGGATGAGAGTGGAGAGAGATAAAAAATACCGGGAAGACAGAATTATGTGATCGTCTTTAAAAATGGAAAATATTAATCATATAAAAAATTAATTCCTGTAAAAAAAAAGAAAAAATGTAAAAAAGAAAGTTAAAAAATGAAATACAAACTTGCCTCCTATTTTGCCCTCCCCAAGCCCCGGAGACTGCCAATGAAATTTAGTTTAAATTCACATTCTAATGCCATATATAACACTAAAAATCAAACTTGAAACATATACATCCAATACGAAAGCCAGAAAGGATTTTTGGCCACTTTATCGCTATTTAGAACCACTGTGATGACGCGACGTTTGTACAAATGCGATAGAAAAATTTACAAAACAGACGCAGGAGTAACTCATAGTGATAAATTATCAAAACCCAGTTTAAAAAAATTATAATAAAAGAAAAATACATAAATACATATGATAAGAAATTTTTAATTTACAGCTGCCTTTTTCGATATATGAAAATTATTTTAAAATAAAATTAAAGGGAAGTAATCCAACTTATTTACTCTTAAATTTACCCTTGTGTGGATTAATGTTTCTACACATTGCATATCTTGAAAATCTCATTAATCATATTTCTGACAAAGGAAAATAATTATAATGATAAATAGAGTTTTTAATAAAAAGCAGAATACATTCTGAAAGTTACATATTGTATAAAATTTATTTAAAGAAAAAAAATATAAAAATATTTTTTTTTTGTAAACAAACATGATATGAAAAATTGCTTGTGGTAAAGTTATACAAAAGTTCATGCAGAAATTAATATACGTGTACTAATTGCAAGTACTTTAGAAAATTTACTGTAACACTTTAAAATTTTGGGAAAACTTTTTAAGCAAAACTTTTTAGGTTAAGTTTTACATGTTGTGCTTCTTTAATTTCAAAAATGTCAAAACTTTATTATAGAATGATGGATATGAATTGCATTTTTTAAAGCAATATCAAAAAAGATAAATTATGTTTATTAAAGTTAATCAAGTTTCATCTTTTTCTTCAAAGATTTAAAAATAATTAAATTTTGAAATTAAATTTGCGATAAGATTGTGAAGACTAATATTTTCACTAATATAAGAAAAATATAATTAAAAATAATAATAAATAAGCTAACTCTTTAAAAACCCTTTATTAAATATTTTAGAATTTCATATGTTTAGATATTAGTTTCAGCTTCTTCTGAAGTATTACTTCCCCAGCTAAAAATGAACTGCAGTTTTTCTATAGAAGTGAAGAATTTTTTGAAGTTTTTTTACCGTTGACAATAGATTTTCTATAGTGCAATCTCGACTCTAAAAATACTTCAGTTTTTTTGTGGCTAGAGTTTGGTGTTTTTGCAGTTATTTATTTCAAATATTCCGGAGTTATAAACGGCAAAAATACTGTAGTTTTTATAAAGTCCTTCTCTAATCATAAATTTGAGAGGAAAAAAAAAACTTGATATTTCCAGTTAATCGTAATTTCCCTTAATCGGAGAAAAATAATTATGTTTTCAAAAACGAAGCAGGGAGCTCCCACACTATTCACCCCCTTAACGATATTTTTTTTTTATTTCCTGTTTTATTTTGTTACTTGACAATTATAAATTTTAATAAATAAAAAAAATCAATTAAATATTAAAATTTAGGCAGGAGAAATATCTATCCCATGCTTCCTTCATCCTAACGTAAAATTCTTAGTTCCTTTTTAATTATAAGGTAAAGATGGTTGGTTTGGTTTATTTTTGTCGTCCGATTATCTACACTAGGGATATAGGACCAGGGTGGGATGTGCCCTTCGTGGGGGTCTTTCACAGGCGACTAGACCCTGGCCGTCTACATAACGCAAGTCTTCTCTGATTTGCCCGTAAAACTGACCTTTTCTATAAAAAAAAATCTAAGCAATTCTAGCTCAATGAGCATGCGCTGTGGCAAAACAACTTTGCTCTCTTGCAACATTGGATCATTGGAACTTATTTGCTTACTGAATGCTGCGTGCTCTGTATTCAAAAACTGTTATTGAATAGAAATTGAAATTCGAAGTTAAAAGTTTTTACTGCAAATGCAATATTGTGTTTAGAAATTTCTTTAGTAGATATTACATGAAATAATGGATAGCGGAGATTAATTAATTTTCAATTATATTGGACCACAAAATGGGTAATAAACGTGTCGCTGAATTTGGGAACGCTTTGGTTCGGCTGTTTAAATTTTAGGCCTTCCTTAGTGCTTTTTCGATAGAAATGCACTATCTTACGGTCCAATCAGAAGAGACTTGCGTTGTGTGGCCGGCCAGGGTTTAGACGCCTGTGACGGCCAGGGTCTAGTCGCCTGTACAGTAACTTATTTTCTTTTTAGGAATCGAACAAATTGTATGATTATGAAAAGGACTACCATGTATATGCTGATTTTCACACATGTAATACAATATATTTCTGCACAATAACATAAATTTCTTTTAAGATAACATGGTAAGCTGTATATATGAAGAAATTTTCATTTATTTCTATCTATAAATTCGTCAAACAATAGCAGACTATTTCATACATGTTACTTTTCCGCAGAAACGCTGAATTCCACTGTTTCAGCGAAGTATTTTATCATCCCTGGGATCGATGCAAACATGCATTAAAATTTGTTAGCCTTCTTTTTAAGAAGGGGATGTTAAATACAATAAAAAAACAAGAGTACTAACCGCACCAAACTGAGAAAATTTCTCCAAAGATTGCAAAAAATCCTATAAATTCATCAAACGATCGCGGAAAAAAAATCTTGAAGGGATCGCGGGAGGAGGTAACACTATTTTAGTTGTAGGATTGCGGAAAAAAAATGCGATTTTGATCAAAAGATTACGGAAAAAGACGCGGCTTTTTTTAAAGGATTACGAAAACTAGTCGAATTTCATAAGATAATCATGAAAAATACTCGAATTTTTGTCAAAAGATCGTGGAAAATACTCAATTGTTTTCGAAAGATCAAAGAAAATTTTCTTATTTTATCGAAAAATCGGGAAAAGTACGCGGATTTATTCAAAAAATCGGGGGAATCCAAATTTTGCCGAAAGATCGCAGAAATTATGCAAATTTAGCCGAAAGATCTCGGAAGGTATGCATATTTTGCCGAAAGATCTCGGAAAGTATGCACATGTTGCCGAAAGATCTCGGAAAGTATGTAAATTTTGCCGAAAAAACGTGGAAAGTACGCAAATTTTGGCAAAAAATTGCAGAAAATGAGAGAATTTTGTCGTAAGATCTAGGGAAATAGAAGCATTTTGTAGAAAGATAGCGGAAAATAAATGTAAGGTACCCTGGGGTAATAACGCCAGGCGGGGTAATAACGCCAAGTGCTTATATTTTGCATAATTTTGAAATAATCAGGTAAATGACACCCATGTGCTCTGCGCAGAAGGGTTTTGAGTCATATAAATCGCAAAAAACAGCTTCAAGTTAATTTGTTTCATTTTTATGTCTTATTGTTTTTACAAACAACTAAAATTAACGCTTGATCTAAAATTTGCCAGATACGTTTTGTATATGTGAAGACTAAATTTTTATCCGGAAATACTTTGTTAATTACATAAATTTGTAGTGCATTTCCTGTACTTTTAAAATGTTGTTGAAGATTTGGGATATCTTCTCGAGTTAATTTGTAATTTAAAATGTACTGCGCAATAACCATACCGGGGTAATAACGCCAATCCTTGACATTAATACCCCGGTTGATTGCCTACAGTGGCCGAGCTACATCCTAAATACTGATTCCAATAAACACAATTAAAACTGTGCAATGTTTCTCATATTTCTATTTTAACGGTCCTTTTTAAGCAAAAAGAAACTCACTGTCTGATATTCATTTGCCTCTTCCCCCCCTCCCACACCACACCTTTATATTTCTTACACTTTCACAAAAATTGAACATTTTCAATATCTTAGAATGCAATTTGTCAATTTCAAAGTTTGTAGAGTTTGTATTTTTAAAATTGGGCTATCTACATGGAATTATTCCATCTTATTTCATAGTTTTGTTTGCATGGCGTTATTACCCATATATGTGGGTAATAACGCCAAATAGCTTGGGTCAAGAAAAAACGCCATTACATTTTATGAATACATATCTGTTAAATTATTTTATTTTATATAGATAGTCAATGAGTTGCTGTATCAGATCCTATATTTGTTTGAAAAATACAATCTAAAACTAAGCCGTGAAAATTGGTAGAACCTTAACGTGGCGTTATTACCCCAGGGTACCTTATTTGAGAAAGATCGGAGGAGAATCGCGAATGTTGTGTGGAACATTCATAGTGAAAACAGAAACTTGAAATATATGGCATGCATTTAACGTAAGTGAAAGACACAAAGATATATACAACTTCAGCGTGTATTAAGGGCATATTTCTAATTGCAAATATTTCTTTCAATTTTTTTTGCTCCTATCTAGAATTTAGATAGAGATGAGCTCGAGCCCGACGAATTTCAACCCGAGCCCGAAAGATTTTTTGTCATCAGAGCCCAAACCCGCCCGAGTCCAATACAAAAAAATACGAAGATCGAGGATAATATCGAAGATCGAGGATAATAAAAGAATTTTTTCAGAAAATACGAAGATTTTGTCGAAAGATTGTGTAAAATACGCGAATTATACGAAAGATCACGAAGAATATGCGATTTTTCTCGAAAAATCGTGGAAAATACGCAAATTTTTTTAAAAAGGATGAGAAAAACCGCGAATATCATGGATAAATGCAAATTTCATTGAAAAGACCGTTGAAGAAAATGCGATTTTTGTAAAATGTTAGCAAAAAATACTAATTTCATTAAAAAAAAAAATAAAAGAAAAGTTCTAATTTTGTCAAAAAGCTACGAGAGAATGGTAATTTCATCAAAAATCCGTGAGGCCGTGAAAATTCAGCTTTTTTTTTTTTTTGCTGAGCCTGTACCATGTCTGCTATTTTCTTCAAAGAATTGTGGGAGAGGAAAAAACTCTTTTTTCGGGCGGAACGCTTGGAGGGGGAAATGCAATTTTTGTGAACAGCAGAAAAATACTCGAATTTAGTGTTTTTGCAGAAAAATACTCTAATTTTGTCTAAGAATCACGAAAAATACTCAAATTTTGTCAAAATATCCTTAAAATATGTAAATTTTGTTGAAAAATCAAGACAATATGAGAAAATTGACAAAAATATTGGAAAATATATATATTTTGTAGAAAGATAGCAGAAAATGTGTAATTTTTGTAAAAAGTTCATAAATTTTATCAAAAAGTGGTGGAAATATGTGAAGTTTCATGGAAAATACTCAAATTTTGTCGAAAGACTGCAGAAAAATCGAGAATTTTCAAGAAAAATCATGGAAAATTATATATATACTATCACAGAAAATATACAAATCTTTTCGAAAAATATGAGAATTTTGATAAAATTCGAGGAACATAGATGTATTTTGTCTAAAGATCATAAAAAAATCACAAATTTTGTCAAAAAATCAGGGAAATATGAAGATTTTCTTGAAATATCGCAGAAAATACACAAATTTTTGTAAAAAATTGCAGAAAAATCGAGACTTTTCATGAAAGATCGAAGAAAATATGCGAATTTTGTTAAAAGATCAGAAAATATGAAAATTTTGATGAAAACCGGAGAAAATAGACGTATTTTTGTAGAAAAACTGCTATCAGTGCAATTTTTGTCAAAGAGAAAATTTGCGAATTTTGTCAAAAAATCGGGGAAATGTGTGAACTTTTTCCAAAGATAAAAGAAAATATGCTAATTTTCTTTAAAAATTGTGGCCAATATAATAATTTTTATGAAATATCACAAAAATATACAAATTTTGATGAAAGGCGGCAGTAAACTATGCTCAACCGTTTTGAAAAAGGCACTATATGTATAATTTAGAAACACTTTCACTGTTATTAAATTATTTTTTCCAATACGCTACTAGAAAAGGTAATGAATTGAACAGCCACATCAATAATAGCAACAAGACTCAAGTAAACATTCTGAAAAATGCCCTTTCCAAAATGCAGCTCATGCCGTTTTGAAACGTAGGGGTATAAAGTAAGTCTATTATATATACAAATGCAAACTGTTGCAATATCCTTGTGAACTTAACTACATATTTTGTCTGTATAAGGGGATATAATTAAGGTATCAAAATAGTCGCCTGGCATATATTGGTTGACGCAGACAGTTCAGAGCTGTTGAGGACAGTCACATGAATTTATATTTATAAGTTTTTATTATGTAGATTGGATGGTAGATTCTGCTTGTATATGGCAAACCACATTAATGTGAATCTCAAGGTTTTAGATTTTTGTGTTATCAGTAATTAACTGTTTAAACGCCAATATTCCCAAATGAGAGCTTTCCATTATTTGTAATACAAAACATATATTTTCCAACATAATAACAATGTCCTTATTTTTCCTTTAAAATATAAAGTTCATTTCAACTTATGAAAAAAAAGGTTTAAGCATTTATCACAGATGTATGGAAAATGTAAATTCGTTATTTTGCATAAAAATATATGTTACTACTTGGTTATCCCATCGACCAAAAAAAACTACTGACAAACTTTAAGATTAAATGCTAATAATGAATGTTCATGAATGTGAAATTCAATAACATTAAATATGATCGCACAATTAAGTGATTTTTATTTGGACTTTTTATTTGGTTTTTATTAATATTCTACTGATTAGTTGTTTTTTCATTGTTTAAAATAAAAATTATGTCAATATACACTATAATTTGACTATTAGTTTGGCGATTTGCATAATTTGACAAAATTGATTGACGCGATAACCAAGTAGTACCGAATATATTAATTTGTTTTTATCGTTTTCTCTAGATTACTTACATTTGTCCGCTAGGAATTTTAATGTTTTTGGAATTCGAGAAAAAACTCAAAAACAACATACAATAGCATTGAACGGAAAATAATTTGTTATATCTCTATAGGATGTCAATCAATAATTATGTTCCAAAATGCGAAGACATTTAGAATGAAAACAGCCAAAAAAACTGCAGATTTTTTTTAAATTTGTATTCATAAATTATAACATTTGAAGCTGCAATATATTAAAAAAATTATAATTACATTCAATATTAATTCTGCATGTAAATAGTTAATGTCACATCTAATATAAAAATATTGTAAATTTAATAGTTAAATAGTCTTAGTTTAATTTGGTAAATTATTTTCTGAAGTCTTTAACACTAGTTCTACGAGTGACAACAACCGTTTTAAAGTATTGATTTATGTTTATTTTGCTTGTAGTTTTTAATGTAAAATAAGAATAACAAACAACGCTATATGTATTAAAAAGGTTTTGCATTTGTTTCATTTTAAAAGTTAAAAAATTTAAATTATAAATTGAGATTTTCTAAAAGATGCCTCTTGATGTTGGTAGAAGTAGTGTTAAAAGAATATGTGCAGCATTTCGGAATTTATGTATAATTATTTTCAAAGTCACCAGTAAAACTAATGAATATTGTATGTAGTAAACTGGATTTTAATAATAAAGTTGGGGATACCACACATATCTATAAAATCCTGTTTTATAGATCACAAGGCTCTTTTAAATGCTATGTGGGTGTGATACATAATGAATCAAGTTGCAAAATTTGAAAAAAAATTTATGGCCATCAAATAGGATATAAAAATACTTCATTGTTGACATGTAAAAGAAAGGAACCAAACAAGATTGATTTCGAAAGCCATAATATTATTCAGCTAGTAATCAGAAACAAAAAAAACAGGTTTCTTCCGGCATGTCTTGCTAGAAATAATCAGCAGAAAAAAAAGTGCAGTTGGAAAACTACGGTGATTTGGCCGATTCCACTGTAGAATTTTTTAGGATGATACAACTACAAAATTATTGCAGAATTTTTAAGGTCGATACCACCACAAAAGAACTGCAGTATTTTTTAGGTCGATGCAACTAAAATCACTGCAGTATTTTTAAGGTCGATACAACCACAAAATTACTGTAGTTTCCAAACTACAGTAATTTGTAGTAAGTATCGACCTTATAACTGTAAAATATGAAATAACTGTAAAAATCGTAGTATAGTATCGACCGCAAAAATTTTGTAGTGGAAATAGCCAATTCACCGCAGTCTTCCAACTGCAGTTTTTTTTAAATTATTTTTCTGCAGTTCATTTTTAGATGGGTTTCGTAATAAAAATTGTGATTTTTTATATTTATTCTTATTATATAAAATTATTTGAATGCAATAATTGTATAGAATAACTTACGAGACCTCTCAAACGCATTAGATTCTGCTAAGGTCTTTATAAGTTGTTAGTTACAGTTTGAGAAAATCATATATTCATATAATCTTGATCAAAATGAAATCAAAGTTACTGATGGTTACTTAAAAAATCTATTATTAAAACTCTATGAAATAACTGTAAAAATTTTGAAAAAAAGTAAAAAATCAAATTTGACTATCTTAATAAAGACGAATTTTAAAAAGCTTACACGATTTCTTTCTAAACAGAATCATACTTCATTATCAATTTCATAAATATTGATTAAAAATTAAATCGCAAGGATCATTTCAAAAATCTAAAAACGCTGAAAAATTAGTTTTGGGGAAAAAATTTAAAGTTCATTATTATTCTTACCTTTATTGTTTACTTCTTAAAAGCTTCATAAATGAAATTTTAATAAGAAAAAAACTGTTTTGGTACCACAGAAATTGACCTTTTTTGCGACGATTTTGCTCAAATAAAAGTAAATCGTGCCCTTAATTTAAAGTCCAATAACGCACGTAAGCTGCGATTTAAACGAATGAAATTTGAAATTACTGTCTCAAATAAGTATTCTTGAACCAAAAATTATAAGTAAGAACTAATACAACAATACACAAATTTCAAGAAACTTAACGGATCTGAAAAATCATCAGAATATTAAACATACACTTATTTAATCAATTTATATTTGATCTTAGCCATAGATAAATGCAAAACCTACATAAATCTATTAATTTTAATTCCATGTATTTAATTTATGTCTCTGTTTTTATTTTAAGGAATTAATGTTCATATACTTGCATCAATGAGTGATGTGGGAAGTGCAACTGTACAGTCACCGCAAAAAAAATCTTGACCCTTTCGATTCTTGATGTTTTGTTAAATATCTAGAAATATACACAAGGAATCATTCTGAAACTACTGGTGTGTAAACAAAATAGTACACGTCATATATCTTGACAAAGATTTTCCCCCGAAATCAAACAGGGGACCGTCAATAAATTGAAAAAGAACGAAGATCTTTTGGATCACCCTGTCAAAACTAATGAAGCAAAACAGTTTAAACTGCAGATAATGATTAAGTGGCTTATTGTGATACGTTGTGTCGATTTTTATGAATATAGCTTGAAAACTCGTAGAAAAATTAAAGTTCTTATAAAAACGGTCCAAAATTTTTCCAAGTTTTTTGCTTATAATTTTCAGAGCTCTTTATAAAACACAATAATCTTTTCAGAAAATATGACAAACAACATTGCACATAACACCCTGTAATCAGAATTAAAAATTAATAAAAATTGTATGAAAAATGAACGGGTTTACTAAATAATTTTTTACTGCGCATGTGTCAACGCTATTACAATTTCATTTGCATATTATGTTAGTTAAATGTATAGAGCAACTTTTGTGAAAGTGTCAAAAACATAGCTTGAAAACTCTAAAAATTATCGCCAATAGAATACGGTCAAAATCCGTTATTTCCAAAATAAAGCAAAAAGATAAGGAGTTGTATCCAAATATAGTAGTACGTGCAATACTGTGTAGGTACTAATCAATGGAATATGGATACAGCCCCTCATCTTTTTGCTTCATATTGGGAATAATGGATTTTGACAATATTCTATTAACGATAATTTTCAGAGTTTTCAAGCTATGTTTTGAGACTTTCACAAAAGTTGCTCTATACATTTAACTAACATAATATGCAAATGAAATTTTAATAGCGTTGACGCATGCGCAGTAAAAAATTATTTAGTATACCCGTTTATTTTTCATACATTTTTTTTTATTTTTAAATTCTGATTACAGGGTGTTATGTGCAATGTTGTTTGTCATATTTTCTGAAAAGATTATTGTGTTTTATGAAGAGCTCTGAAAATTATAAGCAAAAAACTTGGAAAAATTTTGGACCGTTTTTATAAGAACTTTAATTTTTCTACGAGTTTTCAAACTATATTCATAAAACTCGACACAACGTATCACAATAAGCCACTTAATCATTATCTGCAGTTTAAACTGTTTTGCTTCATTAGTTTTGACAGGGTGATTCAAAAGATCTTCGTTCTTTTTCAATTTATTGACGGTCCCCTGTTTGATTTCGGGGGGAAATCTTTGTCAAGATATATGACGTGTACTATTTTGTTTACACACCAGTAGTTTCAGAATGATTCCTTGTGTATATTTCTAGATATTTAACAAAACATCAAAAATCGAAAGTGTCAAGATTTTTTTTGCGGTGACTGTACAGTTGCACTTCCCACATCACTCATTGATGCAAGTATATGAACATTAATTCCTTAAAATAAAAACAGAGACATAAATTAAATACATGGAATTAAAATTAATATTGAGTTTTGATTATTAATTGAGTTTTCAAGCTATATTCACAAAAATCGGCACAACTTATTACAATAAGCCACTTAATCATTATCTGCAGTTTAAAATGTTTTGCTTCATTAGTTTTGACAGGGTGATCCAAAAGATCTTCGTTCTTTTTCAATTTATTGACGGTCCCCTGTTTGATTTCGGGGAAAAATCTTTATCAAAATATATGACGTGTACTATTTTGTTTACACACCAGGAGTTTCAGAATTATTCCTTGCGTATATTTCTAGATATTTAACAAAACATCAAAAAACGAAAGTGTCAAGATTTTTTTGGCGGTGACTGTACACAGGTATGCACTTATTTTTTTAATGTACATTAGGATATTAAGTAATTCCTGGGGTAGATATCCTAAAATTAGGTAATTTCATTTTCATTTTTCGTTTTAAAGTACCCTATTTTTGCAATTATTAGCTAGCATGTTTTAAATATAATAGCAGTTTTCAATTTCGTTAATTCTTTCAGCGGCAAGGTAATTTTGATCCAAAAATGTTCAAATAAATAACTCACACCATAATTTATAAATAAAATTATTCGAATTTAAACAAAAGAACATTCGTACATTATAAAATTGAAAATATACGAAAAAATTACGTGTGCCGTTTGTCAGGTAGGACATTAAAATTAAATGTTTGAAGACAGCAAACGATGATCCTGAAAAGATTAAATAACAATACTTGCATGTTGCACGATTGAGTGGAATTTTCAAATTTTTTCCCTCTATTATTTATATATTTTAGGATACCAAGAATTTAAAAAAATAATTCATATAGTGAGGACAACTAATTGAAATGAACATTTGCATACAATAATGAGTCGAATTCAATATGGTACGGAAAATTTTCAGTATGAAGACGAACATAAGCTTTTTTTAGTCAAAATTTTAAAATACCGTGTAGCACTGCTAAAAAGAAACCTCCTTTAAATGCCTCGTACCGTGTAGCACTTCTAAAAAAAACCTCCTTTAACTGCCTCATGTTAACCCCGTTTTTAGGCAAATTGGTTAGTGAATGAAATTTTGGAATAGTTCAATGTTTAAATTATTGCCAATTTTAACCCATTCAAGTGATGAATGTTAACACCACATATAAAAAACAACTCTCCCCTATAAGATTTGTAATCTTTAAAGCATAAATCGTCTTCAGATATTGTCTTATTGTAGCCAGACAGTACATAAATTCCTAATGACCATTGCACCTATTTGATGGCCAATTTTGTGATTCGAATACATAGGTCATTTTTTTTCTTTTTGCGAGAAGCATTTGTAAACCATCAGTATATTTAGTCATAAAAATAGTCATCTTATGAAATTACATCCCCACTAAAAATAATCTTAAAATTATCTGAAAAAATCGCCACTTTCTACAGAAATTCTACATAAATCTGAAGAAAATTTGCAGACTTAGCTTTATCTTTAAAACGCCTGCAGAATTTTTAAAGATATTCTTTAAAATATCTTCAAAATGGGCCAAATACCTTCGGATTTCATACAGATTTTGGGCCAAAAAGCTGTAGATTTTCTACAGATTTTTTTTAGTGGGTATAGTATTCAACTATGTGTATGTTGTTATTTGGGGAGAAATTTATGAAAGATGCGTCTTACAAAAATCATTAACGAACATGTATCATTATAGGATTAACCTATGCAGTATTAATAAATTACCTCAAGTGTTATTGCGCATATTATATGCACCTCTACACAAATGTAATTAAAGCATTCATTTAATAAATATCTTCTACAAGAATACATTACCTTAAAAAAATAAATATCAGATTTTGAAAATTAATATTAAAAATCATATATTTAAATATTTCCTAATTCCTAATTTAAATATATTATCTTTCATTTATTACGCGCATATTAAATAACCGTGTAAAATTTGATATTTTCTATCTCTATAATGTCTTTGAATAACTTTGAAGAGAAAAAATAACTCAGAAAAAGAGGAAATAATTATTCAAGTTTGTCACGAATAGAAATACATCATTTTTTCTTTTTTTGAAATGTGACAACTTTAAAGGCTTTTGTAGCATTCTACCTTTAAAAGACATTTTGATATTATCAATGTTATTTCAGTCTTTTTTTATATAGATTAAAAAAAATAAACAAAAGTTAAGTAACAAAGGAAATTGCTCATTCTAAGTTACATAAATTTTATGAAAAATGAACCTTTTTTTTCTTTCTGTTCTGCATTATATTAATTTCGTTTTATAAACTGTTTACTTTTTTGGCTGACGGGCAATTTTGATTTATCTTTCTCTGTCAAAAATGATTAATAAATGAAAATCGAGTTGCTCGTCTATAAGAAACATATATCCGTAAAAAAATAAAGATAAATAAAATTATTTATGCAATAAAGTGATAGCCAAAATTTGTAAATCCCTTATAGGCGCTTTGTATAATTTATAGATTTAGAGTCTGTTTCGAGTTTTAGGTATCAGTTTTCGTAAATTAATAATAAAATAAATTGTTTATGTTCCCCATAGAGAAATTTTTAAAGTAAAAACGAATAAGAAAATACCACAGATTTGTTCATTGATAAATAACATCAAAGTTACATGCAGGTTCTGCCCTAAATCATCAACATACAATAATTTTTAATTAACAATAAGTTTTGCCTTTTGTAGCCTTTGCAAAGCTTTTTTGTACATACAATTTCAAGTGTTTAAAGCGAAACAACGTTACGATGTTACGGTGTTACGATGCTATATACTATACTCTACAATATCTACATTTATGAATATATTGTAATCGGTATTTGACAATTGGAGATAGAAAATTTTCACGTTGATAAATAACAATCAAGTTATGTGTAGGTACTGCTCTAAATCATCAACACCTAATAATTTATTTATTAACAATAAGAATTGCCCAGAGCCTTTTTGTACATACAGTGACAACTGTTTAAAGCGAAACAGGGTCACGATGTTACGGTCATACGATGCTACATAATATACTCTAAAATGTTGACATTTATGAATAGGTTGTAATTGCTTTTTCACCATTCGTGATATAAAACTTTCACACTTTCAATACAATCCCAATTTAAAACCAGACGACGCACGTGAGATTCAAAATATTGTTTCACAATTGAAATCGTGGTAAACATTTTTTCTTTTTCTTCTTAAAGATTGATTGTTCACTTTGTCGTAAAATACCCATAAGACATGGTGACGTCGTTGTGAAGTCACATTGTGACTTTGTGACCGTCGATGTGAAGTCACAGTGACTAAAATGTGAAGTCGTTATGGCCGTTTTAGAGCTCGTTTGTGACGTCACATTGTGACCTCTTTGTGAAGTAACGGTGTGACCAAAATGTGAAAAATGTGTCATTTGTGACAAATTGGTCTTTGAAACTATGACTATTCTGTGACGATAATGACAAGATTCTGAAGACATTTTGTGACATTTTTGTGAACATTTTGTGATCTGTGACAATTTTGTTACTAACTTTGTGACGGTGGCTACAGTGCCAGTGTTGTAATGTTACACTGAGACACAATTATACAGTTATGAACATTGATATATAGTGTAGAATCATTTACATCTTTTATAAAACTTTATTATATTTTGACAATATATCTCAATACAAACTTGAAAGCTGCTATAAAAAGAAAGCACCAAAAGAAAGCTATACTGAATCAAACTGCAATGCCATACAGATTTTAATCTTTGTTACATTTTTTCTCTTGCAATAAATGGGAATATTTAAGACTATTGAGTTCTATCACAATTATTTGGTGTATTATTTATCTATCACAATTTTTTGAAATTTAGCTATTTGTTTTTTAAAAAAGCATCAAAATTATGAAAGAAACATTTCTGTTTAACTCTTTAAGCGGCCTTTATATTTTTTTCGTGAATATTTAATGATTTATTAAATATTAGCAATCAAAACATATTTTGTTTTGATAAAGTTAGTATGGCATTGCAGTTTGATTCAGAAATTTTCTTTTTATAGCAGCTCTCAAGTTTTAATTGAGATATATCGTCAAAATATAACAAAGTTTTGTAAAAGATGTAAATGATTTTACACTATATATCAATGTTCATAACTGTATAATTGTGTCTCAGTGTAACATTACAATACTGGCAATGCAGCCACCATCACAAAGTTAGTAACAAAATCGTCACAGATCACAAAATATTCACAAAAATGTCACAAAGTGTCTTCACAATCTTGTCACTATCGTCACAGATTATTTTATTCAGTGCAAATGTGATTATTTTATTCACTGAAAAAAAAAAAAAAAAAAACATTAACCCATTAACGCCCAGCGTCCTCTTTTGAGGACGGTTACAAAAACAGCAAGAAAGCGGTTTTCCCACCAGTAAAGAGAAAGATAAATATATATGTTATTTCAGGAGACAGAATCCTCGATAAATTTAGATAAAAGTTAATTTTCTTTTAAAAGTGGTGGGAAATACAAAATTTAAATTTTAGCGAAGAAAATAATTCGGGCGTTAATGGGTTAATATAAATTTTGTATTACATCATCCCACAAGACTCCACAATAGTCACTGAAAAAGACCCGGTTGATAATGTAAAGTATATAGTTATGCTCTTTTTAAATATCTCGCTCAAATTTTAATATTTTTATGTTTTTTTTTGTTTTTTTTTTTTTTTTTTTTTTTTACAGGATAACTGAGGATGATCTACATCTGGCCTAGTTTTTACTTTTTCGATTTTGCTTATATATTTTTTATATTATGATGGTTTCAATTTCAGAACCGGTTTTGAAATTTAAAGTATTTTTTTTTTTTAATCCGACACTAAAATCGAAAAAGGAAAAACTAGACTGGTTGTGGGTCGTCCTCAGCTATCCTATGAAAACAAATCATGTAAAAGTATTAAAATTTGAGCGAGATATTTGAAAAGAGTGCTCCTATAGACTTTACATTATCATCCAGGTCTTTTTCTGTGACTAGTATTGTGCCTTAAATTCTAAAATTATGTGAATGAAAAAACACGGTATATGATAAATATGTTGACACAGTTTTTAAATTAAACAACTATTTTAAATTCAATTTAATTTTGAAATTGCAAATGCTCGAATGTTGTTTTAGATACGTAAATAAAAAAGTTCAAACATAAAAATAATAAATTATGGATATTTGTTATACTTGTGATAAGCAGAAAATGACGTACTTCTCATCAATATTGTCAATATACAAATAAAAAAATTATAAAATATACAAACTTACTTTTGTAACTACCTATTCCTAGCTATCTCTAGCTTTTTAATTTTACAAAATTTACAAAGCTTAAATCTACATTTTACAACCAACGATCTGAAACTAGAACATTGATAAACGTAAATTTCTATGAAAACAAATATAACTTGTACCAATAATACAAGTATGTTGAGAATTCAAAAAATTATATTTTGGAAACAATTGCTATGTTGGAAGATAGTAACAATAAATAAAATCTTATTTTTAAGCTCACTGTAAAAGTAATTGACTTGCAGATAGTTGCAGATATATTGAGTTGCAGATATTTAGAAGGGGTGATTTTGCATCAAAGTTTGCCTGCAGTAAAACCATATTTAAAAAAAGCTTATTGATTAAAATAACTTTAATAATTGATTGCCAAAATTACATCTTTATTTATGAAAATATACACATTAATCAATAACATAATTAAATAATAATTTTGCCTTTGTGCTCATTTTAGCATGTAAAATTTAAATACTAAATTTGATTATTTAGGTTTCCAGTTATGTCAAAATATTTCATGCAGTATAAACATTACTGAAACTGTCTACATTGCGTGTTCATTATTGGAAAATGACTAATTAACTATCCCAATAATGAATACCCCTCTTAAAACCTTAAAAATAAAGGAAATTTTTTAAAATGGTCATTAGTATATAAAATTCAAAATTTGCTATTACTATTCAAACGAAAACATTCAATATTTGTAAGAAAATAAAGAATACATAAATTTATTAAATAAAAGCAGCTCCTAGCATATTCATTAAGATTTTCACTGAAAAACAGTGGAACTTTGAAACATTATTTTCTGCTTCCTGATTGGTTTAATTAAAAATTGTCAAAAATAGCCCAGATTGTAATAAATGCTAAGGGAAATTATAAAAAAATAATTAAACCAAAATATTTATTAGTTATTGTTTTATGAACCAAAAAACATGAAAGGGGGTCCATTTCTGCAAGGTTGCCTATTGCTAGCACACCTACCCTATGAAAATCCCGCCTATAAACTTAAAATAAAACCACAAACACGTTAAATAAAATTATTAATATTTTATTTACAAGATTATAGGTTAATTATAAAAAAGAAAACCATTTTAATCATGATGTATATTAATAGTGCATATAATAGAAATTTTAAAATTTAGTGTTTTTTCTATAGCACTGTCATATTGATTGTGCTTTAGAATTGCTCTTATTGATTGATTAACTTCTAAATTTTCATTTAGACTTACAATTGTTATACTTTGAAACTATTCCAATAAGAATGTTTATCAACTGAGAAATTTTCACCCACTATGATTACTTCTTTTATAAATTTTATAACATTTGTTAGGTTAAAAAATAGATTAAACAATTATTATTATTATTATTATTATTATTATTATTATTATTATTATTATTATTATTATTATTATTATTATTATTATTATTATTATTGCATATTCACGATTTCTGTTAATAGTTCTTTTTGTTACCCTATTTCTTATAAATTTATTTATATCCAGAGCAGATGCAATTTTTAAAAAATAAAACTATGCCATGCTTCATAACATTCCTTGATACAAAAATTTTAAAAGTATGTTTACAAATAATTTTATTCTAAAAAAAGGATTTCTTTATTAAATATTTTTATTAGCATTAAATATTTAGTAATTATATAAACAATTGTATATAATACTCTTCCATATGCTGCTATATTTATGGAAACATGTTGTTTTAACCAGATATTCTAAATAAAGAAACAAATTAGATTAAAATCCGATTAAAATCACTAATTTTAATAACCTGATCCAAATTATTGATGGTGAAGTTTTCTATATAAACAAAATAAATAATGTATTTGACTATTAAGTTTATAAAACATTTATGTTTTTAATATGTTTTTGAAAAGCTAACTAAAATCGTTGTAATAATAACAATAATGTAAAGCAAATAGCAAGAAGAAAAAAAAACATACCTATGTTTTGTTGACGTTTTCCTATCCAAATTGCTTTTTGCCGATCATGTTAAGTTCAATATTAATTATTATGACACAGACTGAAATCATTTTTACCAAGTCAGCGCCACAATAGTTCCCTTGAACTCATTTTTTGCTTGATATATCAGCTAAAAATTGCTCTTGAGAATTTTCTTGTTTAAATTTTTAAATTCGTTTCAATACGCGCACATAACTGCTACATGCTCTCCAGCAAACTTATTTTTGGCACCTTAAAACTTTATTTTATTCTCCGGTAAAAAGTCGTCTGCAGATGATCATGAATTTTTTAATGCGCATGACATTTTTTTTTCATTTTGCAAACAACAGATTTGGAAGTTAAATACACAATAATTTAAATAAGAGTGTCTCTAGTTAAACTTTTTTATTTAATGAATTTGGTAATTTCATTTATCTTTTACGTTTGTCAGTTTCAAAACTATTAAAATGAAAAATTATTCATAAACCTTTTTTATTATTTTATTTTATTTATAAATAATATTAACAATTAGAGTTTATTAGATAAAACATAGTTTAAATTTTTTAAATGTGTAAAGGTAAATATAATGGTGATAATATATTTTTTTAAGTAAAGTTAAGTAAACGTAGTAAATATACATCTTCTTAAAAAAATAAAAAAGTGTTATAGAGAATGAAAAGCTTTTCTTTGTCAATCTGTAATTTTTTTCATATTAATTATCTGTAGGAAAAATAAATCTTGTAAAATAACATTTTTAAAAACATACTTCTAAAACAAAAATTGCAAGAAGATGTCTGCCGTACAAGGTAAGTTCAATATTAATTATTGTGATACAGACTGGAATCATTTTCACCAAGTCAGCGCGACAATAATTCTCTTGAACTCGATTTTTATTTGATATTTCAGCTAAAAATTGCTTCATGAATTGATTCAAAAGTTTTTTAAGTTCATGCTTTTGTCACATTGCAATTTTAAAGTATGGTGGTATGTCACATATTTGTGACGAACGTTGCATGAAGTGACTTCCCAATGATGTATATTTTTTATATTGCCAAAACAAAACATAATTTTACATTAAATGTCATGTTTTAGAGACTTTTTGTAATTATTTTAAGTTTTCCAAAATGTTCACATCTAAAAAACAATGCGACGTCACATAATGGTGGCATTTTGGTCACATATGTGATGTGACCACAGTGACGTAACTATGAACATACATGCTATGTGGGTAGTTAAAAAAACTATTTACCAATTAAAAGAGAATTTATAATAAATTAACTTATCGGAATAATTAGTAAGGTGATTTTATAAAAATGAAATGTATTTTTCTTCCGAATCGGAACTCAGATATACAACTGAATATAAATAGTACAAGAACAAACTCGGATTGCGTAAAAATTAATGATGTCGAAAAATGATGGAATATTTGCAATCATTAAACTCATAGGTGAGTGCATAATACATTAAATATTTATTTATTTCTTTACTATCTTAAATTTATTTTGGTGTTCTTAAAGTTTTTACTAAGGCAAAAATAGTGACTTTTTGCACATTTACTTAATTTTCATAATAAAATACTCACGGTTTAATTTTGTTGACTTTTTTATTAGCTTTTCAGCTTGATGGATACATATTTTAAGAAAAAATGTTTCATTTGTTTTGAAATGTATAAAAAAGTAATATATTTAGCTGTCCTTATAGTTTTTACACGCACTGTATAACCGTTTTTAAAATAAACTTTCAAGAACTAAATCTCTGTAGTATTTATTGTGAAATTCATGATCTAATTTTTCATTACTACAATAGAAAAAGGTCACGGGATTAAATAAAATATTCTCTTTCTATCATATTTGTGGCCACTAAAAGAAAAACCACTATTCAAATTTAAAAATTTGAAATACAGAATGCTATTTATCACAGACAAGACGTTTCTTACAAAAACATACATCTTTATATTTAATAAAAAAATTATGTAACTATGTAGGACAAAATAATGTTTAAGGATAAATAATTACCTTATTACATTTTTTTTCTTTTTCTTTTTTTTTAATCGGAGAGAGATTAATTTTCATAATCTAAAAACTTTTACTTGATTACTGCTGCACTTAATCATTTCCATTTTTCTCCTTAAAAGTCATATGACGTATTTTCTTTTCTTTATATTATGTAAGCTATTTGAAAAAAAAGAAGCAATTTTTTATTTTACTAAAAAATTATGCGGAAATTTTTTGGCCTTTGTTGAGGTGGAAAATGATATATCATAGAAATTTTTCAAACTTTTTGCCGATTCAAACTTGAGTGAACTGAATTACATAGACTAAATTTACGAGATTATTATTGCAATTCCAAAAAAATTGAAAATCGTTTTTTTTGTTTATAATTTAAACTAATAATACATACTCCTTTCAGAATACCCAAAGGGTAAAATATTTCTAATGTATGAACATAAACATACAAAAAAATCGACAAATAAATAAAATAATAAAACGCATTTGTTTTTAAAACTCGCGTATATAAAATCATATGGCCAATTTGCATCCACAAAACTTAAACATACCGTAATTTCCGGCGTATTATTCGCGAATCGATCAACCATTTTTCGACCGAGAAAATTTTTTAAATAAAATTTTATTTTTTAGATCGCGGCAAATATTTGTTTTCAAATACTAAATAAAATTTCTGGATCGAAAAAAAAATTGTTTGATCCGCAGATTATACACAGGAAATTAAGGTATTACAATAATCGTATCAAAAAATACACTTTGTATATTTATTTATTTTCAATTTAAAGTACGGATCGCATGGTACATCGAGACATAAATTCGAACAGTAAATAATCTATTGTTCTAAAGCATAATTAAATAATATTTAGAGATTCATCAACATAATAAATTGAGTAAAAGACAATTTATATTTCATATTTATCATTAGATATCAGATTTGATAATACTGTTGCGTATATAGGGTTCTTTTGATCTTATGGTTAGACAACTTCCAACTCTTGTCTCTTAGAAAAGTTTTATATAATTTATTTACAGATCTTCAGAACAACAGAGTCATCGAAACTCACAAATATTACTAGATATTCAAAAATAACTGCTCAAATATATCGTACAAGTACAGATATAGGTCCCAGAGACTCTTTATACAACGTCTCAACACTTAATAACATTCAAAACAACATAGATAAAACTCAAGCAAACTTGCTTAACAGTCGCCTTGTTCACTCAATGACTGACTGGTAAATAATAACAACAACAGCTCGTATTGCTCTCCTTATATAGGCTCGCAGCATGCGCTAGAAGTTTCCACAGGCTTCTCGAAAAATCCAGAAACCAAGGAAAAACATTCAATGTATCAGCATACCTAAGGAGGGCTACCATAGAGAGGGAAGGGTTACTATCGCCAACAATCGCCAAGTTTGTCGCCAACTTGGCGATATATCGCCAAATTTGGCGACCAAAATTAGTCGTCAAAAGTGAAGCCAACTTGGCGATATCTTTATTATTTCGCCAAGCTGCCATAGACATTCATTGAAAATAATAGACAAGTTTGCTTGATAACAGGGGCAAAAGCTAATATTAGTAAAGGAATGGAGCTTAATAAGATTATTTACGTTATTTTACAGTACAAACACTAACTATTTACAAAATTCGTAACAATATAATTTGAAGACAACAGGATGAGACCGGACACGGAATAAAAAAATATCTTATGGCTGATCGAAAAATTCACAAGAAAGTTTTCTTTTCAAAAATTCTGCACGTATGTTCATGGTATAATTAAACTTGTTTGAAATACAAGCAAATTGATAAAATTTCGTTTTTTCTCATTTTGACAAAGTATTAAATAAACGGTGACAATGGGAATTTAAAAACGATTAAACTTTTCCATATTTTGAGCTGGTAAAATATGAAAGTTAAAATTGTGGAATTCCATTTAAAATTCTGTTTCATATTAAAATTTCAATGATTTCAAATATCTCAGTTATATTAAGAAATTAAGAAAAATTAAATCAAGTTTTTGTGTAAATTAAAAATTTATTTAAATTTTGAAGTACTCTTTTGTGAATGTATAAGAAATCGTAGTGTTCTAGAAATTTCCGCCTTTTTTTCATTTACTAACTTAATTGTTTCTTATGTAATTAAACATAACACGAAACATTTTTACAGAGAGTTTTTTTTTTAAACTTTGCGATAATTGAAGTTTTATAAGTGTATAATACATGGTAACCCACTTCAAAAAATTAGTTTGGAAACAAAAGCATCCCACATAATGTCCATAGCAATGTAAAAAAATGAAACTTTAAGTAAGGTACCCTGGGGTAATAACGCCACGTTAAGGTTCTACCAATTTTCACAGCTCAGTTTTAATTTGTATTTTTCAAACAAATATATGTTTTGATACAGCAACTCATTGACTATCTATATAAAAAAAATAATTTAACAGATATTAATACATAAAATGTAATGGCGTGATTTCTTGACTAATGCTATTTGGCGTTATTACCCACCTATATGGGTAATAACGCCATGCAAACAAAACTATGAAATAAGTTGGAATAATTGCATGTAGATTGCCCAATTCTAAAAATACAAACTCTCAGCTCTAGAAATTGACAAATTACATCCTAAGCTATTGAAAATGTTCAAATTTTTGTGAAAGTGTAAGAAAAATAAAGGTGTGGTGTGGGGGTGGGGGGCGGGGAGGATGAGGCAAAAGAATATCAGACCGTGAGCTTTTTTTTGCTTAAAAAGGACCGCTTAAATAGAATGATTAGAAATATTGCACAGTTTTAACTGTGTTTATTTGAATCAGTATTTAGGATGTAGCTCGGCCACTGTAGGGAATCAACCGGGGTAAAAATTGCAAGGATTGGCGTTATTACCCCGTTATAGTTATTGCGCTGTACATTTTAAATTACAAATTATCTCGAGAAGATATCCAAAATCTTCAACAACATTTTGAAAGTCCATGAAATGTACTACAAATTTATGTAATTAACAAAGTATTTCCGGATAAAAAAATAGTCTTCACATCACAAAACGTATCTCGCAAATTTTAGATCAAGCCTTATTTTTAGTTGCTTGTAAAAACAATAAGACCTAAAAATGAAACAAATTAACTTGAAGCTGTTATTTGCGATTTATATGACTCAAAACCCTTCTGCGCAGAGCACATGGGTCTCATTTACCAGATTATTTCATAATTATGCAAAATATTAGCACTTGGCGTTATTACCCCGTCTGGCGTTATTACCCCAGGGTACCTTATTTACGTTTAATTAGAATTTATTTTGAAATATCATTATTTTCTTTTAAAAGTGGAAAGAGATGTTGAACAAAACAAATAGGAATAAGTGAAGAGATTGGATTTTTTTTTTAACTTTTCAATTTATTCATTATTTCCTATAGCCAATTGTGACATCGAGAATATATTTTTGAAAACTCAATTGTTATGAACTTCTTTCTAAATCTCAAAAATCATTTCAAATATATATTTAATTGAACATTTTTAAAAAGTAAAAATTCAAACAAAATTTCAAAAATTTAAACAATAGATGTGTTACAATATGGACATTTAATCTCCATGTATATATATATATATATATATATATATATATATATATATATATATATATATATGTATATGTATTATGTATAAATATTATAGCATTCAAATTTTACCAAAATTGCATCATATAGTACATATTTTTATGGAATAAGTACGACTTAATTAAATGAAGAACGATACTTGATGTAATTCAATCACCGTATAAATTGTTTTATAGTATGAATACAAAAAAAAAAAAAAAAAAAAAAAAAAAAAAAAAGGAAGGTTTACTTGCATGCATTTTTTAGTATAATATAAGGCAGTTTCATGTTTATCAAAGTATTTATTTCCAAATTAACATTATCCAGGAAGACGCATCTATTTTAAAATAAGGGCCACACGTTTGTCTATTAAATACAGCGGTGAAAAGAATAGATTACCTATAAAAATACTTTTATTTTTCATTATAATTCATTATTTTTCTTAACTAAAATTAATTTAGATGGTTAAAAGCGCTCCATGAAATCATGCACGGCACTATTTCAACATGCAACTGTTATTAAACAATGCATTAACCAGGTTTCATAGAAATAAAAGATAGGTTGCACTTCGTTAGATTATGAAGCACTTTCAAACACATTAAGAATAATATACCAAAAATGCATTTATTACTTACCCTACACTTATTACTTACTGACTTACTTTTTGTGCTTCTTGCAGACGTTTGTGGTTAGATATCAGCCGTTTGTTGTCTCTAGCTTAATTTCGTTACAAAGTCCCACTCACCAAACCAATTTTTTTTTTAATCAATGCAGTAAAATTATCCTCTCTTGACACCTCCGCGATCTGATAAAAAATATCCCAACAATTTTAACAAAAATCAACTGCACTAGTCAAATGGGGAATTACTTTAGCAATTGATCCAACTGTAATGATTTCAAATGTTATTTATTAAAAAATATTTTTTCTCGTGGCCTTAGTCGTACTCGTAATTTTAACATGTACCGCGAACTGAAAAATAAAGGAAATTTTAGCTCAAAGAATAAGGTCCTTTGAAAATTATGTTAATACTTTTGCTTCAACATATTGTATTTTATTAATATACCTTTCTTATTGTCTAGAAGTATTATGTAACTTTTCTAAGAGTACTTTAATTTTAACAGTAATTTTAACTACATATTTCTGTAACTTTACGAAAACTAGTTTTGTATGTTTACACGATTTTTGTACTATGTACCGATAAAATTATAGTAACTATACAAATATCAATAATGTTATATTTATAGATTTCTTTTTTTTTCTTACAGAGCTGGCGTAATATCTTTTGTATAATAACATCCTACGATTCATTTCATATAAATGCGTACCTGTAATGTTATCTCCCGTATTTTCTTGAGCATATAGAGTAAGGTAATGCCTTAGTTTTTCGTACATATTTCATGAATTCTTATCGTAGGAAACACAATACTGCTAAAAATATTAATGATGCTTCGTTATATTTTCCCATACTAGTTCCAAAATGTTGTTTATATTACAGAATACAAAATCTATTTAACAAATTCAAATGTATTTGAAAATAATAATCATAGAGGAAGTATAAATATCTTTTTAATCATCAATTTGAGATAAATTTTGAAATTCTGAATGTAGAAATGAAATTTTCAAATATATATATATATATATATATATATATATAATATATATCAGAACAAAATGATAATACTTCTTCTAATAGGGCATATTCAAATATCATTCAATTAAGTAACAAATTTACAATGAATCTGAATAAATTATTAAGTATATTTTAATGTAAAATCTTAAAAATAATAATAATAATAAAATATTTAGGTGAAGATTGCGTATTTTACCATCCTTCATATATATATATATATATATATGAAGGATGGTAAAATACGTATTTATATATATATATATAATATACTAATATATATAATAATATATAATAATATATAATATATATATATAATACGTAAAAAAGTATTTATAAATATATATATATATATATATATATATATATATATAAATACTTTTATAAATACATCCAAAGTTATTCAGACAATACCATTAAATAGAATAATGAAACCAGTCTTTTTACAATCATATTATTAAAAACAGTTGAAGTTTGAAGAGAAATAGAAGGCAGATTACCAAATTACTAAGACATATATGGGTAAATAGACATTATATAACCAGAGTAATTCATATATTACCATACAATAACCAATGAAACCATTATTTTCCAATCAACTTATTGAAAACAGTTGAAGTTTGAAGTGAAATAGAAGGCTAATTATCAAAATAATGTAAGATAAATGGATAATAATACAGTAGAAGGCTTTTTTATTAAACTACTTCATCAGGGGTGTACAGTTAAAAAAAAAGCAAAAACACCCAACCAGTTTCTGTTATGAGACGTGCTAAAAGCTAAGAATTCGTCTCAAAATACACCCGACTGGCCGGAAGCTATTCACATGACAAATTAGTTATGTACTATATTGTATATTTTATAATGTAGAAAGATACTTATTGAAGAAAATAAAATCATTATGGCAAAATAACAATAATATAATATTCCTTTAAAAAGTAAAAGGGATATATATACTAAAATATTTACCATTAGCCAAATCCTAGCAAGATTGTATTGCAATCATATAAAACTACATGTGACTTACTAACAGTCAATGTTATGGTCATAGTATAAAATCACATAGATAATAAAATAAAGCAGTAACAATAATTATAAAAATTAGTAGAACATATATTATACTATATAATTCATAATATATTTAGAAAAAAAATAAATGCTACTATTAGAAGTATTATATTTTTATTTTTAATCAATTATTAATATTACTATATTAATTATTTAACTAGAGTATATTACTACAACTTTTAGCAGAAAAATAACTTTAGTGCTGCCATCTATAGGATTAATATATTATTTATATTATATGTTTATAGTGCTGCCCTCTATTATAGGAAACAAAAATTAACTAAATTATTTAATAGCTAAGAATTTCCAAAAATAATTTCTATTCTAATATTTTACAAATAATTTCTTTAAGACAAATACAATAGACAACCATATCTTATCTCAATAACTTGATAATTTTTAAGTTATGCATATTAGTTTTTAGGTAAACAAACTTTAATACTATGTGTAAAGTATTGTTTTTTTTTGTTTTTTTTATAATGTATAATAATTAACCATTGCGTATTAACCAGACAACACCGCCCTCCTCCGTATTCTAACATCTAACCCACCCAACCATCCTATTATTCATATTTTTTATTTTTTGTATTTTTTATTTTTTTTTGTATTATTTTTATTTTTTATAATTTTTTTATAAATCATTATTTTACGCAATGTGTTAATTATTTTTAAGATCATGTAATAACTTATTATATATTAAAGGCCACAGGAGTTCTTATCAATAACATCATATGGTGCTGCATAAATTAGCTTGTTAATGTATGTAATATTGGTTGAAGAGAAAATAGACAGTTTATACAGATAATATATTTTTAACCAAATGTAAAGGATAACCATAACTTATTGCAGTTTCTTGTACAGTTTTTAAATTATGCATTTTAAATTTATGTGAACAAATATTTTTAATTCTATGGGCAAAATTAAGTAATATATTGACATAGACAGATTTATGTAGGCAAGAATTATAATGAGTAAAGAGGTTTACTTTAAAAGGAAAGTCATTACGTTTATCATAAATATCAAATAGAATTTTATTATCAGAAAGAGTAATATTGAGATCAAGAAAGTTAATTTTATTATTAAGCATATCATTATAACTGTATTTTAAATTTTTGTGGTATGTGATTGGTAGCGAATAGTTAGATGACTTTTTAGAATATAAAATTATTATATCATCAAGATACCTGTATAAAAAACAATTAACAATATAATTATTACGTTCATAATAATGTAAGTAGAGATCAGCACAGATGGACGATACAATCCCACCTTCTGGAAGACCGACTATTTGTTTAAATATTGTATTATTAAATAATATATAATTATGATAAAGAATAAATTTGGTTAAAGATTTGAAGTAAGATAAAGATACTTGTATGTTAAGAGAACTCCTATATTCCTTGAATAATAAATTTATGATCCTGAAAATATCTGCAATATCAATTGTATTAAATAAATCATTAAAGTCACATGTTTTAATGTACTTAATGTTTTGTAAATTTTTGAAATTATTTACAAGATGTAAACTATTTTTTTATACTATAGAATTTATTATTAGTTTTTGCAATATCTAGCATTTTTGTAAGTATTGTTAATAATTCTTTACCTGCATTATTGTTATAAGTATTACACCCAATAGTTATAGTACGAAACTTTATAGGAATTTTATGGAATTTTGGAATAACCACAATGTAAGGATAGTTATAATTATGATTTTTTAATTGTAGTAATTTATAATATTGAGCTATATGTCTATTTTTAATAATAGTATCAATATCTGTTTTAATGAAATTAGAACTAGAATTAATTGCTTGATTTAATAATGCAGAGTAATAATGTTTACATATGAAAGCATAGTTGTTAGGAGATTTATCGACATATGTTATAATAAATTTATTTTGTAAGTTTTTTATTTCATCATTTAGTTGTTTAAAATTTAAATTAAAGGTATCGATATTCCTATAAAGTTCAATATTTAATTTATCTAAAACAATATATATATTATTTTGCCATCCTAAATTAATAAAGTTATCAACTTAATCACTAAAGAAAGGCTAGTTAAAAAGTAAAGCAAATGTACACATTTTAGCAAAACAGCGGCATTTCATGAAATTGTCGCACGTTTTATTCGCGCGTAAAGAATAATTTCTTTTTCTGCTGGATGTAAGTTTTTTACAGCTCATTTCATTTTCAAAATTGAATAATATAGCTCTAACATATTAAAAAAAAATTACTGTAGAAATTTTAAAGTTTTGTATTTTTTAAAGTTCCTTGGAAATAGGATAACCTACACTAAAATATACTCTTATCTGCCTACTTTATGGGTCATTAGGGAATAATGCAATACTTGAAAGTTAAAACATGAAACTCATAAAATATATTTAAAAGAGTAAATTCTTTTTCAACTAAGGATTTTATCACTACATAAAGAAATAAAACTGTAATGAAAAAAGAGTGTCCCTGTAAGTTTAATCCATAAGAAGAAAAAGTAAATTATAAAACTGTCGATTAAAGAAAAATTATTTGCAATTATTTTTTTAATTTTGTATATGCGTAGGGCACTTTTTAATTTTTTGAGACTTCAAATTGGTTTATCTTTTAATAATGTTTGATAAATAGATAACGATAAAGGAATTTATAATGACTTGTGTAATATAACTAAGTAGAAGTTTTATAAAAGCAATATGTGTCTTCTAATTTTGAAAATATTTCAGCTATTTTAATTCGAACACAAGACACAAATTCATTTAAATATTTTATTGACATTATTTTAGCGGAGTAACATCCATATGTGCTTCATTCCATTTAGCAAGTAGACTTATGCAAATGAAGCATTACATATAGAGCACAAGATTAAGATTTTGTCTTGAATTTAATTTTATTTTCGTCTTCACTTATTTATGTAGTATAATTTTTAAGCATTTCAACTTAAAAAATAAGGATATATTTATAAACATTTTCACCATGAAATAATCACAGTAACATAATACTAAAAAAATCTACTATATGTGAAACTTTTGATTTCTAAAACTATTCAATAAATAAATAAATAAATAACCAAACATAAAAATTAAATTTCATAAATCATATACTTGGTAACTATTTTTTTTAAGTGATGATTTGTGTATAGTAGCATTTGAAGAAAAAAATTATTTCGTAAGGAATATTACATTATACTTGCGATTTATTTAATTTTTAACGAAATGTATAACTGCTGTATATATATATATATATATATATATATATATATGTACAACAGTTATAGTACAATAGTTATATATATATATATATATATATATATATATGTATAACAGTATACATATATATATATATATATATATATATATATATATAATACCATTAAAAGTAGACAAGATTCACCAATGGATTTTATCAATAAAAGAATTAAATTGAATTATAGTAAACAATATTAACCATTTGAAATTAACCATTGAATTTAATAACTTATAGTACATTGAACATGGAAGGAAAAAAGAATAATATGAATACAAATGAAATTTGTAGAACCAAAGCAGAATCTTCAGGTCCCAAATACTTTGGAACTACAAATGGAGTGTGTGGTTTCATCTTCGTATTTGCCATGAAAAAGCAAAACAATACGAATTTGGGACTACCATCACACAAAAACCAAATTATTAAACAAGGAACAAAGATATTTTACAAAAAGGAGTTGAAAGTAAGTAAAAATAATAGTTTTCCATAACAAACAAAAAGGATAAAGCAGAATGGAAATATAATTGAACCGGAAAAATAATTAATAATCGATATTAACATAAAATTAAATTAATAAAATGAATAAAATTAGAATTAAGAGATAACATTCATGTTAACATATAACTTAAAATACATTTTTGTTACTTTAATCAGTAACATTTATTGTGACTTTACATGGTAAAAACTCATTATCTTAATATAGGATAATAAAAATTAAAAAACAACAATAATAATAATAATAATAATAATAATAATAATAATAGTAATAATATTAATAATAATACCAAAAATTATATCAATAACATTAAAAATAATTTGATAATTAAAATATAGCTATTTAATTATAGATATAACTAGACAAATATCCATATATTGGTGTAAATTAAACAGTTTAAAAATTATGTTAAAATAAATAACCCACTCTCAATTTTTTTTTTAAATAATTAACCTTTGCGTTTTTATCCATACAACACCACCCTCCCCCGTACTCTAACATCTACCCACCCAACCAACCTATTATATATATATTTTTATTACTTTTTAACATTTTTAATTTTTTATTATTATTTTTATGTTTTATAATTTTTTTATACATTTTTTACGCAAAGAATTAATTATAAGATCATGTAATATCTAATTATAAATTAAAGAATATATGAATTTTTTAGGATAACCATTATTTATAGCATCATATACAAGCTTTTTAATATTAGTATTAATTAAATGGGAAGAACATAGACATTTTATTCTATATAAATGGTTAAGTATTATATTACGATATACAGAATTATGAAGACAAGATTTAAAATTAGTAAAGGTATTAACTTTAAAATTAAATTCTTTCCTTTTGTCATAAATATCAGTTATAAATTTGTTCTCTTTTAATATAATTTTAATATCTAAGAAATTGATTGTATTATTAAAAAGTAGGTTTTTTGAAAGTTCTAGATTAGAAGGATAATCAACAGGGAATTGAGATAAACAGGTGTTATCAGTATCAATTAAAATTACATCATTTATATATCGATATAAATGTATTGTATTATTTAAATAATGACGTTCATAGTAATATAAGTCAGATAATACACTAGATGTACTACCACCTTGTGGTATACCAACATTTTGAATATATATATTGTTATCATGCATGATAAAATTATTATAGATAATGAAATTAGTTAAGGTATGAAAGTAATCAGAATCGATATTATGTGATATATCCAACTCGTGTTGATATTTTTTAAAAAGCTCATTTATGATATTATGTAAATCCGATAAATCAATATTATTAAATAAATCTTTAAAATCATAGGTAGTGATATTTTTTATACATTTAAGATTTTTCATAATATGGACCAGTTCATAACTATTTTTTATGCAATGTGTATTATCACTTTTTTTTGTAATATTATATATTTGATTAAGAATTACTAATAGAAGTTTGTTAGCAGCATTATTATAAGTATTGCAACCAATTGTAACAGTTCTGAATTTAACAGGATGCTTATGAAATTTGGGTATAAGGACTAGATAAGGATATTTAAAGTTAGTAGGGTTAATGTCTAATAATTTATAGAATCCTTTAATTTTACGATTATTGGCAAGTAAGTTATCATTAATTTTTTGGAATGTGTTATTATTAGATATACTAGATTTAAGCAGTTGATGATAATAAGATTTACAAATAATGGCATAATTATTAGGAGATTTATCAACATAAGTTATTACAAAGTTTTGTTGTAATTTATTGATTTGCTTAAACAGATGCTGTGTATTTACATATTCTAGGTGTGAAATATTATACTTTTAGGACCTGGTTAATTTATCGATAACTAATATTTTCCATTGATTAAAATATTCAATGGGTTTATTATAATAAATTGCAAGTTTATAAATAAATATATCTATATCATATGTAAAATGTTTTATGATAGATGTAATGTTTAATTTGGATGGAATTCTGTACATGGTCCCATAACCCATAATTCTTCTAAGTTGCAAATCATCTACAAGATTAAGATTACCAGTAATAATATGTCCATGATCTTTATTTATATATTTTTGTAGAGAGGGGTCATTGCATTTACAGAGTAAAGTACTAGCATCAAAAGAAGATTTAGCGAAAGAATTATAGTTAAAAATCGTTCTGCCGATAGATATGGGATACTTAAAGGTTTTAGAAATATGAATATTATTAATAGGAAATTGACAGTTTTTATCATTTAATATGGAATTAATATTGATTTTATTAAATATTGGATTAGAAAAAGTAATTACCATTTGAGTATTAGTTTGTAGATTTTTAGGTTTTTTTAGTAAATTTATATTGTAAAGGTTGACACGAGTCATAATGAGATCATAAAAAACATCTGAAAAATGTTTAGAGTAAGTTTTACTGAGAAAAATATTTAAATATTGTACTATATGTTTCTTTTTTATTCCAAAAATATATTTACGTATTAGAAACCAATTGTAATTTTTTAAATAATTACGATGCAGATTATTAATTTGTTGAATTATAATGTTTTTAGGAGTAATACTAGAAGATGAACCTTTACCTCTTTTGTTACGTGTAGTTTTAGGATTTATAAGATGATTTAAACTATGATAAATGGGAGAATAATCTGTAGTATCATTTATAGATGAAAAAACTTTAACAGATCTTTTAAAAACCTCACTATTAAGACCATAAGGATAAATTGTATTATAATATTTCATATATGAAGACTCTAAATAGAGACGCTCAGATTTATTTTTCTGAATTTGTATTATTTCAATAGTAGTATTTTTAAATTTATGTTTATGAAAATGCTGTATTTCAGCTGTAGACTGTATATTTTTTGCTAAATTTTTATCAGAATCTGACCGATGTTGATTCATGCGTATATGAAGAGGACCAGAAGTTTCACCAATATATTTCAAATTGCAAATGTTACACTTTATACTATAAATTACATTAAAAGCCTTACAAAAAATAGAAATATGAGGATCTGATACGATTTGTGACTGAGAAGTAGATGGACAAGTTTTACATCGGATATCAGAACATTTCTGAAAATATAATTGAGGAGGAGGAGCATGTATATGGAAACTGGATGACGGTCCAGGAGTAACCCTATTATTGCTCCTGTACCGGGCACTACACTGCAAAGAAGCATTGTGTATCTTGCCAGGATCGAGATTTTTACAAAGTACTGCCATAATATAAGAGAAAATACAAATATAATAAAAAGATAAAAATAGAAAAATTACAGTTAAATAATCGAGTATCTTGACTAATATAATTTACTAAAGAAAAGGATCTAGAATAATACAACTATAAAATGAAAATAGATACAATATGTACAAAGCTTTAAAGCAATACTCAAACCTCCAAAAGGAAACAATACACGACCATAATACTACCAACCCACACCACATATAAAAAGAATCATAGTACTCACAGTACAATAAATGCAAAATCACAAAATCGACTCATTTAAAAGTGAAAAAATCACCGTACATAATAATCCACAAACTTATCCAATTAACATATCAGCACAATGCTCACATTGTTACTACATTTCACATAGGCTTAACTAATCATAATTTCAATGTATTTATTTAATGTAAAAAATAATAAATAATGATAATTTCAATGTATTACTTTAATATTAAAAATTAATAAATAATGAATATTGATTTTGACATTTAATATACCATATATCAAGACAATGAATTAAACAAAATAGCAAAATTAACAGTTAAAATATTATAAATATACCACATATAATATTCATGATGAAACAATTTGCAACTCTTAATGGAAATCCTATTAAGTGGTAACGGAAAACTACATTGTAGAAATCTCACAGACAATACACAAAGGTTATGCGGATAGCAGCAATTACCTATGCGCACCATATTTATAAAATTGCTATTAGCAACGGATGTTATATATTAATTATATATAAGATACCACAATAGGAAAAAATTCATTATGACTATTCAAAATGAAAAGATATCAATTAAATATCAAATTGTATACATTCATAATTACACGCGCGGAGCAGCATAATAATTTGAATGCTAATATAATACCATTAAAAGTAGACAAGTTTCACCAATGGATTTTATCAATAAAAGAATTAAATTGAATTATAGAGTAAACAATATTAACCATTTGAAATTAACCATTGAATTTAATAACTTATAGTACATTGAACATGGAAGGAAAAAAGAATAATATGAATACAAATGAAATTTGTAGAACCAAAGCAGAATCTTCAGGTCCCAAATACTTTAGAACTACAAATGGAGTGTGTGGTTTCATCTTCGTATTTGCCATGAAAAAGCAAAACAATACGAATTTGGGACTACCATCACACAAAAACCAAATTATTAAACAAGGAACAAAGATATTTTACAAAAAGGAGTTGAAAGTAAGTAAAAATAATAGTTTTCCATAACAAACAAAAAGGATAAAGCAGAATGGAAATATAATTGAACCGGAAAAATAATTAATAATCGATATTAACATAAAATTAAATTAATAAAATGAATAAAATTAGAATTAAGAGATAACATTCATGTTAACATATAACTTAAAATACATTTTTGTTACTTTAATCAGTAACATTTATTGTGACTTTACATGGTAAAAACTCATTATCTTAATATAGGATAATAAAAATTAAAAAACAATAATAATAATAATAATAATAATAATAATAATAGTAATAATATTAATAATATTACCAAAAATTATATCAATAACATTAAAAATAATTTGATAATTAAAATATAGCTATTTAATTATAGATATAACTAGACAAATATCCATATATTGGTGTAAATTAAACAGTTTAAAAATTATGTTAAAATAAATAACCCACTCTCAATTTTTTTTTTTTTTTTTAAATAATTAACCTTTGCGTTTTTATCCATACAACACCACCCTCCTCCGTACTCTAACATCTACCCACCCAACCAACCTATTATATATATATTTTTATTACTTTTTAACATTTTTAATTTTTTATTATTATTTTTATGTTTTATAATTTTTTTATACATTTTTTACGCAAAGAATTAATTATAAGATCATGTAATATCTAATTATAAATTAAAGAATATATGAATTTTTTAGGATAACCATTATTTATAGCATCATATACAAGCTTTTTAATATTAGTATTAATTAAATGGGAAGAACATAGACATTTTATTCTATATAAATGGTTAAGTATTATATTACGATATACAGAATTATGAAGACAAGATTTAAAATTAGTAAAGGTATTAACTTTAAAATTAAATTCTTTCCTTTTGTCATAAATATCAGTTATAAATTTGTTCTCTTTTAATATAATTTTAATATCTAAGAAATTGATTGTATTATTAAAAAGTAGGTTTTTTGAAAGTTCTAGATTAGAAGGATAATTATATATGTATACTGTTGTTATGCAATAACTGTTATATTTTGAACTAACAAATATAATAGTTTCATTTAATTGCGCCCCTAGACATCTTGTGTGAATCTTCACATATTGATCTCAACAAATTAAAATGCGCTATAAAATTATTAAAATACTGATTGTTTTTTATGAGTTGAAAATATAGTGGTGAAAAAGAAATGAGAAAATCATATTGAGCTTAGTTGCAAGTATCAACTACACAACACTGAATGTATAAGTTTTCAATCCTCAGAAGACGATAATAATAATTTTTCATCTTAAGATGTTGAATAATAGAATTATATTAATTAACTTTACTGTACTTGGATTCTTTTGTTCCCTTCTATTTAATTTTTCTGTATAGTTTTTCTCTACCTAAAATGTTAGATGTGATAAATAATATTTTCTCCTGAATTTAATAAATCTTCAGAAAGAAAACAAATACTAAAGAACATAGAACAGATTTCACTTATGTGAATTTTTATTCACTTTGGTCAACAATGGGTAAAACTAACAGAGCGTAAAAGTATCCGGGGAAAGGTTCGTACTTAGATCTTTGGGTTCATCTCATAAATGCTATGTCAACGTATTCATCTAGAATAATTACACATACACCAGAATCTTCATTCTTATAAATTGGTATTGTTGAAGCTGTGACGCAAAATGAGATAACATCGTGCATATCATCCCTGCGGGTAACTTCAGTCTAAATTAAGCCAGCATGGGTAATATATATATAAAGCAGACTAGAAAGGTTTGACCTACTTTTTAGAAAAGGATTTCTTATTTTTTTTTTTAAATATTGAACCTAGAATAAACCTTCATATGCAATTTTATTCGTTATACAATAAGTTTTCAATTGCAAATTTTCTACATAAGCATATTATATCAGAAACTTGAAATATAGTTGGTTTTAATCGTAAAAAAAAAAAAAAAAACTATCGATCAAGGCTCCCCTCATATGGAAGGATTGGTCCCCTGTGATTTCCGTTTTCGCTCAATTCATTAGATTTTGATTTATAAACAATTATTTTCTCTATGTGAGCCTTTTTTTCGTTCCCCAGATCTCGCACTTTGAAAATTCGGTTTTGACTGCCTTTTTTGCAATATTTTCTGCATTTACCAAACAATCGACAAACATGGTACCTTGAGCAGTTTCTAAATAAGAGAATTTGTCAATTTGGTGCTTTTAAAAGGAAAAATGAATTTAAAAAAAATCAGAAAATAAGCAGTTTGGATTGGAATACACCCTTAAAACGCGAAACTTACTCGCCAACGGTAAATATTTACTCGCCAATGGCGAGCTGGCGAGTGGAAATTTCGCGCCCTGACTTAAAACCTGCTTACTTAAAGTTCTGCGATACTTTTCATCTGAAAAAAAGTCAACAAAATATTTTAGATTTAAAACTTTTAGATTGAGAATTCATCACAATTAAATATTTCTACACTTATTTTTATTATCTATATGAAAGAAAGACATTTGTTTGAGCATTCTAGTAGATTTGATTGATGTCTCTGAATTCTTTGAGAAATTTGAGGGCTGGTTCAAGCATACCGTATAGTCAATACTGTTTATTATCCCCTATATATATATTTTAAACTATGACTTACATTCAAGTAATCTAATTTGATTTATGTAAACTTTTATTCATATTGTTGGCAAAGCGTAAAAACTGAGTATGAAACTGAGAAATGTTTTCAAAATCCGACACGAAATGTGCCTTTTCTACACTAAACAAATCATTGTGATTTTGGTGTTAAAAAGAATGTTTACTCACACTTTTAGTAACAACCTTTATGATTTTAATATTCAGTATGCTTATTTTTAAGAAGAAAATAAAGATAGAAGATGAAAATATATTTTCTTTTTAATCAAAAAGTACTTTTATATGAATTTATAGCACAAAATCTCTAACAAATTAAATGTGTACTTCACAGAATTTCTCTGTATAAGAGGATTTGTATGGTACTAGGGATTTACAAAACTTTAAGGATTTAAGGGATTTACACAGCTCCCCATTGGTTTCAAAATAACCACACAAGTTTAGTTCTTATATATGTTAGGATATATTAAGTAATAATTTTAGAATACAAAAAGTTTTTCAAAGTGATGTTATTATATATGTATATACGAGTATATGCGTTCTCTGGCACTTCAATTCTACATAAATAAGGAAAAGATTGTCAGAACATAAACTTTCTCTTTTCCTCACTACTTAAAGATAAAATAGCATTTCAGGTATGGCTTTTCTAGAACAAATTGTTTAAAAAAATAAATGAAATTAATCGTTTGTAGAATCTAATATATATTAAAAAACTGTTTTTAATTTCTTTAATATTTACTTGTTGGTCGGAAATACTTTTTTTTAATTTTGATTTCTATCTATTATTATTAAAAATAGATTTTAAAAAAAGGAATACTTGCTGAAAAAAACAATCATTGGACACTGCTAAAGAATGAGAAAAGTAAAAAAAGTAAGCAAAATCAATTAAGCACGATTTGTTTAATATCCGGTTAGTATATAAAATTATGTATAATTTATTTCACCTCAACAGCTTGTGCTTTTTATATTTCTGTTTTTTCATATATTTTTTAAAAAATCAAACCTACTGGAACTTAACTAATGCACGAATAGATAACTAAAGGAATATTAGTAATTATCCATAAAATAGTTATTATAGTAATACAATATAGTAATTTACTTAATAAACAAAATAATTAACCACATAACTCAATTTTGTATTAAGATAATTGAAAATATTTTGATCTTTAATTCATTATTATATTTTTTAAATCAATGTCTAAAACCAAAAGTATATTGCATAAATGCAAAAATTAACCTTTGTCTAATAAAATGTTTTTAATAAGCTATTAATATTACAGAAATATATATATATATATTTCTGAAATTTTTTAATTCTGTACATAAATTTTGTATTTTCTATAGTTATACTACGCATTATTTCATAAAAAGTGACAATTTCCTGACATTTGGAAAAATCACATAAATTGAAATTCAATAAGTTAATTTAAAAATATTCTATTTTTTTTTTAAATTTATGAAAATTTATTTACGAAATATGTAAAATAATCTGAAAAAATTTAAAATTTTTATGATGTCTTTCTATTTTTTCTTTTCCATTTAAATTCATAGATATTACGAAAAGACTAAAAGGAAAAAAAATAAAATAAACATTAATGCAATTATATCCGTCATATCGTATTTTTAGTATAAATGCTGCACATTATATGAAAAAAAACGCAATTTGTGTGAGTACAATTTATGTGTATCTTTTAGGAATCTTTTTTAATATGTTAAAATAATTTTCTTCGAAATATTTTATTTTAGTCAAATTGGAAATTTTTAGTTATTGAGGTTAGTTATAGGCAATATTTCATAACTAAATCACCAAGCATAGATGTACATTGGTAATAGAAATACAATGTCATATAATATAAAATTCCTTTATAGAACATAAAAATGACAAAACTTATGGAGTTTCAGGTCAGTTTTCAATACATAGATAATATTACTTTACAAGTATTCAATCATACACATAATCAATTACACAATAAATCCAAGTCGGCTGCACTCGGGCAGTATTTTATTATGATTCATCGAGGAGTCGACGAGACTGGTGTATTGTGTTATTATTATTATTTTTTTTAAGATGTGATAGGACTGGCTTCATTCCTTTTAGTTATACACTAATTGAAATTTCCAGTCTTGCTTTCTACCCAGCCAATTTAAAAATAATTGCTCGAGGAGGGCTGGTTCGAACAAAAAAATATCAAATTTGTCAAAGAACAGAAATTATTACAAAAAATCCCTGTCGGCTTGGCCTATAGGCGGAGGTAGATTTCGAAGAGTACTCATTTCAACAACAAAAAATAAAATAGGATTAGAGATAAATCCAGTTTAACAACTTTGTTTGGCTATTTTTGAAAAAAAATTATGTTCAATTTTCTGTAAGAACTAATTTTATCAGAATCATCTTTATTGAAATTCACTCATATACCCATTCTGACAGCATATTTCGAAATATATTCTGACTTTATTAAAAAATCGGTCGATACAGTACATTATATAGTTTCTAAATAAGAAAAAACTGTCAACTGAATGCGTCTGAAAGCAAAATTGAATTTAAAAATGAGTCATAAATTAAGCAATTTGTTATATAAATAGGTCAACAATTCTTGAATCACGATCGCTACGGGAAATTTTGTACGAAGTGCCCACTTTGACACCTATTTTTAAAATATATTTTGCCTTTATCAAAACACTGAACAATATGCCACATTACACAGTTCCTAAATAAGAGAAAATTCCAAGAAAATTCATATTTTGTCCACAATAACTTATGTCTGAATCAGAGACTATTGAGCGAACATATACAGGGTGTCCTAGAACTTCGTGTACAAACTTTGAAGGGTGGTAGAGAACATCGTTTGGAACCACAATTACATAGGAAAGCATGGGTGGAAATGTCTTGTTAACCATTTCAAAACCAGTAAAAATGTACATGAAACTACAAATTTTTTAATACAAAATTAACATTTACACCAGTATTTAAATATGATTTTTCCAATTATTCTGTATGTGAAATGTATTTTTTTTTCTACTTTGCAAATATAATTTTCCGCGATTTCTGATGTCGTTCATATTTTTCCACATTTAGCAATTTCTAAAACCTACTAAGATACTTGACTTTAAAGTAACATAATTTTTAATTTAATTTAAAATTAAATTATTTCTTGTAATATTTTCTGTGTGATAAAGCGTTCTACACTGTTTCCGCATTTTGTCATAACTGTGTCTTTGTGTTTCTTTGAGCTTTTCACAGACAAAGCACTTGCATTGCTAAAATGTGAAAAAATATGAATGACATCAGAAATTGCGGAAAAATGTATTTGCAAAGAAGAAAAGCCAGACATTTCCCATACCATAATAAATGGAAAAATCATTGTAGGAGCACAGCTCCGGCTTCCTTGCAAAAATTACACTTTTGTGACCTCGATAGCGTCCAAAATATTTGTCGCATCGACACGAAAAATGAGCTGGACGTCGGTAGGGCTAAAATCTCGGCGAGTATTGAAAATCAGAAATATTCTTCAACACTAACACCCTAAAATTTTGGCTTTTAATTTTCCTATAGAGATAATATACTGAGTTTGAATCTTCCATTGTTGAAAAGAAAGGAAAAATGAAGTTTCTTTTTTTATCGATGCCATTTTCTCATAAAATATCAGAATAAATTTTCTAAAAAAATTTAACATAAAATGTCACGTTTTAAGAAACACTCATAAATTTCATAACTTTAATTTTTTTCATAACTTTTTCAAAACTTTTGAACAGAAGATGACGTCATGATTAAAAAAATGTATTTTTGCTCATAAAGTTGCCATATTTCTTTTTTCCTACATTTAATTAAGATGCTCATTTCAGAAGGCTTCAGTGAGTAAAAATGACACCATAATAAAAATTAAATTAAGTATTTCTTTTGATAAAATTATATATTTGATAACTAAAACGTCTAAAGAGGCATAAATTTCTGGATTTTGAAGACACTCAAAGTAGAACCAAAAGTCAACAATGCCGATATTTAGCAGCAAAATTAGAACAAGCAAACTTAACATTGGGTTTAGGTCTATGTTTACTAGGAAATAATTAAAAGTTACATCTGTAACTGGTATTTTAAAACGAAGTTTTTTGCCAAATCAAAGTCAGAAAAATAAATTGCTTCACTATCGTGCGTATGTGACATCCGTGCCAAATTATCAATAATTTGAAATTTACAGATAAATTTTAGTTATGAATAATATTTGTTTTATGAATTAGTCAAGCAAATGTAAGATTAATTACATATTATAATTATTTTGGGCACAGATGACTTACGCACCACACTCGCACCACACTGGCGGGATTTGTTTCTGATACCAATGTCACATAGGCACTGGGGTACATAAATGACGCCAATGTGTCATTATTTTGTATGAAACAGTAACCCGAATGTTGTTATTTATTTATTAATGAACGGTTTATTTACTTTTATTTTCTTTTTTAAAATTATAAAAATTGTTTTATTCTATGATTATTAATTAAACTTTTTTTTAATTTATTGTTATTCCCGTTTAAAAATATATGTAATTGGTACAGTATGCAACTGGTATTCGAAAACGAGATTTTCGCTAAATTCGCGTCATTGTGGTGCGTATATGTCATCTGTGTCATTTTTTTACAACTTCTATCTAACAATTCTTTTCAACTACTTTTCAACTTGCTGCTGCAATTAATGTTGAGAGTAAGACAATTCAATCTGCTCTAAAATTACCAACATGTTTTAAATCGTTCGGTAATTTAGGAAGTGAAGCAGCAAGAAATGTGCAGCTCAGCATGAATCCAGTATCTTTTCTGATTATTGATAAATTTCCAGTGATAGGATGTCACCTGTTGGCTGCCCTTGAGCAAAGATGTCGAGAAGGCAAATCTGTTAGCAGTGCGCTTTTTGGAGGTTTATTTGTTTATCTCATTGGAGATATTAGGCAGCTACAGTTTATAAAAGACACATCTCTGTATAAGAAATCTTCTATAAAAGATATTTTGGCTTTACGTGGAGAAACAGTGCTTAGCACTTTTGAAAATTATTTCGCCGTAACAAAGTCAATGACACAAAACGACGATCGTCAACAACAGTTTTGAGAAATTCTTGATTCGCTTTCGATGGGACAAGTTACATGCGACCAATATTCATCCATTATGCAAGGATGAAAAGCTATACTGCCCCAAATGACCTTGAAAGATTTCAAGATGCTATGCGCCTTTTTCCCACAAACAAGCAAGCTGAGTAATATAATAAAGAAATATTGCGTAAATCGAAATCTCCTGTAGCAAGAAAATTGGCAGACCACAACAATCAAATAGCAAGATGGAAGGAGGATGATCATGCATCTGGACTTCAAGCAGAACTTTTCGTAACAATTGGATACGGAATTATGCTATGAATTAATCTGTGGACATACGGAGGATTGGCAAATAATGCACTTGGAATGGTAAAAGACATCGTCTAACAACGCAGAACTTTGGCTTCCAAGCTTGCCTCAAGTTGTAATGGTTGATTTTGACGATTACTATGCTCCATTTCTAACTGGAAGGCTTTTCCCTGTGACAACCATTTCTAAATCTTGGAAAAAAAGTGTTTCATGTTCCCGAAATCAGTTGCAGTTGCAAAATGCATATGCTGTTACGATACACAAATCCCAGGGTTTAACTTTGTCAAAAATTGTTGTAGACATTGGTCCCAAACACTTGTCACTTGGCGCAACTTATGTCGCATTCAACAGAGTTTGTCGTTTATAAGATATTCTCATAGAAGTACCTTTCACAAAGGAAACGCTTGATAAAATTAAAAGAATGGGGCACTTGCTGACAGAATAGCATTCGAGAATTACCTATGGCAAATGATAATTGAATAAATATTTGAAAATGAAAATATAACAGCTTTTATTAAGATATTCTTTCACATTATTAAATAATAAATAAAAAAATAAAAAAATATTTTTTTTATTTTTAAATTTTTTTATGCGATTCAATGCTCCGACAAGACGTTTCCGCCCATGCTTTCCTATGTAATTGTGGTTCGAAACGATGCTCTCTACCACCCCTCAAAATTTGTTCACGACGTTCTGGGACACCCTGTATTATCGCAAATACACATTGCTAATCGAATACAATGAACTCGTTAGTGAGGACTTCCAAGGAGATTCATCTTTTGTCCGCAATAACTTATGTCTGAATCAGAAACTATTGAGCGAACATATATTATCGCAAATACACATTGCTAATCGAATACAATAAACTCGTTAGTGAGGACTTCCAAGGAGATTCATCTTTTGTCCACAATAACTTATGTCTAAATCAGAGACTGTTGAGCGAACATATATTATCGCAAATACACATTGCTAATCGAATACAATGAACTCGTTAGTGAGGAGTTCCAAGGAGATTCATCTTTTGTCCACAATAACTTATGTCTGAATCAGAGACTGTTGACCGAACATATATTATCGCAATTACACATTGCTAATCGAAAGCAATGAACTCGTTAGTGGGGATTTCCAAAAAAATTCATCTTTTGTCCACAATAACTTATGTCCGAATCAAGGTATTTATTTACATTAAAATGGCCAAAAATTACAAGCATGACGGTAGCATGTTAAGCTATCCTGGATAGTTTGACAAGCTGCAAACGATATCATATTTTGACTAGTAATATGACGAAGAGCCATTAGCAAATTTTGACTTTCTCAAGTTCTTGGCAAAAGAAAATTTTCTTTTACTTCTTTTACGTCACCGACAATTTCTTGATCTCTTAATAATCAAAGTTACTTTTGAAAAATATAATCTACAAAATTACATCTGATTCTTTTCGGTCACTTTTAGGTAATAGATAAAACGCATTATCCGATGACTAAGACGGAAGCGACATCTTCAAAATTAATTACGAATAAGAAATAATGGAGGAATGAATATTGTCCTCATTAATGAGATATACGCCTTAAGGGCACATGTAACATAACGTGGTTAAAATTTTTGAGTTTTTAACTATTGGTCTTAAAAATAAAGTTAAAAGATTATGGTGCTAAATGATTATGGACCTAAAATATTATGGCACTGGAAGGTTTTTAAATAATATATCTTTTCCTCCTCAGTCCTGATGTCGCCAATAGGTGACACTAATTTGTAGGACAAATTTTAAATAATTTTAAATCCTTCCAGAATAGTGGAAATTACTTCTAGACTTTTTAAATAAATATGTAATTACCATAAGCATCGACATATCGACTTCTACATCTTTGGAAATGTTTCATTGTAATTTCATACTAGATTTTGTGGTTCGTCTTAATATTTGTTTCAAAATTGAGGACTGTAGCACTGGATTGCTCAGGATTGAAGCACTGTGAGTGTGTATATATTTTATTTACTTTTTTTATAATGTATTTTTTACGCTTCGGTACACTTTTTTAAAATTCTATTTTATGTAAATCATTGAAACTTTCCAAAATTATGTGTAAATAACTTACTTCTTTAAAAGTATCTAACATTATAACTCTGAATGAAAAAAGATTTTTAAAAACGAAAAATATCCTCTTAAAATGTTTAGGATTTTCAAAGTCTAGTAAAATAGTTCTAATTTTATTTTTTTTAATCCAAAATGAAAATTCCTTCTTATTATTCATAGTATGTTTTCTGACACAACAAGAAATTTTAAGGTGATATATTCAACATTTTTTTAGAAATGTGTACCAAACAGACATATTGTTGAAAAAATATATAAAAAATTACTTCGTTTTTTATATTAATTTATGCATGAAATTAATTTCCATTACAGTGAAACTCGTTTAAGATACGAAACAAGGGACCAAAACCAGTGCAGATTGTTATTAACGTATTTCAGCCATTTATATTTCTCATTTTATCCATTTTTAACAATTTTTAGAGTTTAACAATTCGAATTTAAGGATTTTGAAATAAAGAATAACTTTATTTTTCACCAAAACTTTATTGAATACCTGTTTATACAGTAAAAAAATTAAAATGCCTTTATACAGTACTCTTTTCCAAAAAAAGAAAAAGACAATAAAACGAAAATTTTATTAATTTTTAGAAAACAGTAATTAAAATACTTTACATAATTAAAGGGGAAGAATAATAAATTTTCATAATTTTTTGAAAAACAAGCGAAATGCATCCAAGGAACAATAATTATTCGATACACTATAAAAATCGTGATATAGTCAGGCATGAGATTCTTCAGAGGATCCGCGGTTTTCCGCTTTTTTGTCATTTTCCGCGTTTCCGACTTTTTATATCTTTATGGATCGCGGGGAAAAAACGAGGTTTTCGACAAAAGATCGCGAAAAAACGCGATCTTCGTCAAAATATCGCGGAATAGAAATGCGATTTTCCTCGAAAGGGTCGCGGAAAAAAAACGCTATTTTCGTCAGAAGATCGCAGAAAAAAACGCTATTTTCGCCGAGCATTTCCCAAAAAATGCTATTTTCGTCAAAATATCGCGAGGAAAACGTGGTTTTTGTCAAAATAACGCAAGGAAAACGTGGTTTTTGTCAAAATATCGCGAGGAAAACGTGGTTTTTGTCAAAATATCGCGAGAAAAACGCGGATTCCGTCAATATATCGCGATAAAAACGCGGATTACGTCGATATATCGCGATAAAAACGCAGATTCCTTCAGCATATCGCGATAAAAACGCGGATTCCGTTTAAATATCGCGAAAAAAATCTCGATTTTCGTCAAAAAATCACAAAAGAACCACGGATTCCATCCTAAGATCGCGAAAAAACGCGGATTGCATCAAAAGATCGCGAAAAAAACTCGATGTTCGTAAAAAAATGCCGATTTTCGCCGAAAAGATCGTCGAAAAAACATGATTTTCTACAAAAGATCGCCGAAAAAACGCAAATTTAATAAAGGAATTGCTTAGAAAATACGAATTTTGTCAAAAAATTGCAGAAAATTTGCTGTAATATCATTTTCAACAACTTTTTGGAATTGGGTGGCAGATTAAACATTAACTTGCCATGTTTGTTAATTGATGTTTTAAGTGAAAACATGTTATATTTTAATTGGACAATTAGCTAAGATTGTTGTGTAAAACATTGTATCAGAAATGTGAATTTAAAGTAGAAACTTTAATTTCAGAACTACTTATAATATTTGGATAAATGGATTCTCTCTCACCCTCTTCCTCTCCCCCCCCCCAAAAAAAAAATAATTAAATAAATAAATAAAATTAATTAAGATTTAAACAAAAGTATTCACAATTTTGCTGCGAATAAAATAAGCTTCTGAATTGTTTTACATGCGCGCTGTTATAAATAATTTTTCATTTTCCAGTTCACACGCTTTTTTGAAATGTCTCATTTTCCGGTTCACGCGCTTTTCCTCTTTTTTTTTAACCTTTTGCAATCTCATGCCTGTATAGTTTTAGTTTCTTGAGAAAAAATCATTAACTTGGTTTAGTGCAACACAGGGCGAGATTTTATTACGAAGTTTTCTGCCTTGGTAATGTGATAGAAAATATCTTTCAACGGACAGGCACGAAAGTGGCAAATGAGAAAAAAGGTGGAAATTTTTTCCCATCCATACAGTGACACCAAACTTCTATAATTTAAGTGGTCAGTTTAACTGCTACTTATACAATTAAATTAAATGTAACTGCATGTATGATTGTTATTATAATTATTTTATTTTATTTAGAAAATATTAGCACTGTTAAAGGTGTAAATCCAAATATATATGATCAACTTTTGTGAAGTACAGTCATTAATTTTCCAAAACAAATATTACTCTGATTGTTTAGATGTGAAATCCCCCCCCCCTATTTCAAAAGAAAACAATTGCTGTGCTAAATTGGTCTTAGTTTCAGGAATACATCTCAAAAAAGGTATAATAGAAATTACACAAAAAAAGAAACTTACTTTCACTTTGAATGTTTTAAGTCATTTTTTTTTTCCTTGAATGACTTTTTGAACAATTTTATTTACATGACAGATGTTAGTATGACATAAGCTCATCTTTCATTTTATGTTTCTTTTGCACAAAAATTCAGGAACAAACTCCAAGGGTTTAAGTAGACAAAATGTCTGATAATTAAATTTCCTAGTCACTCCTCCCCCCCCCCCCTCTCATTATCCTTCCAAAATTTTCTTTGCATTTTTGTATCAATCCAGAGGATGTCCAAAATTGCTTTTAAAAAGGCGGAATTGCTCCTTTAGGAGGAACTCTTTCATGCCTGAACGGAGCGACCAGCATCCACCTAAGAGGCATACCGTCGAAGTAAGCTGAACTAGCTCATTACAGATGTGAATGATGGTATGGCTGATACACCTGTTTCTTTATCCGCGTCGTCTTCTACTTCTTTTGAAGACCTAAGTTCATCAGAACTTTTGACGTCCGCGATTATATCCGTGATACAACGAACTTCACTTGTCACATCCTGATCGTCAATTTTGACAAATAAGTCCTAAACTTTGCATTCTTTTTGATACTGCTCTTATTCTGTGATGTTAACATTTTGTGAAGTGCCGCGAAAAAGCAGGTGACAAAAAGAAATTCATAAAAAAGGGTACTCCCGAGGACGATTTATAGTAATAAAAATAATATAATAATAAAAAGCTGCTAGATAAGCAATACAAAAACTAAAATGCATAAAAATATAAACTGATTTCACCGAACAACTTTCTTATCCAATCAGCAGAGACAACAATCAATGAAATTTCAGATCCATCCACTGCTCCGTAAGAAGTGTGATGGTAAAAGAAATGAAAGTGGTAGTTGTTTTTGTATTTTGTTGAAAAAGAAATGTCAACCAATCAGAATTCAGCGTGCAAAAGAAAAGAAAATATTTTAGCGAGAAAAAAGGTAAAAAGATAGTATCTTAAGAAAAATAAATAAGATTTTACGTATTCTGTCCTAAAGACACCTGATAAACCGATTACATAAGCATCATTTCGTATATTAAGCGGGTTTTTTGACATCAAGGGACCAATTTTCTTCGTATATTAAGCGGGATCGTATCTTATGCGTACGTATATTAAGCGGGTAATTTTACACAGGTTTAATAGGCAGTTTTCAAGGGACCGAAGATAATTCGTATATTAAGCGGGATCGTATTTTAAGCGGGCGTATCTTAAACGAGTTTCACTGTATTTATATATTGGTTATAACGTATATATTTACTACAAAAAATTTTAATTTCTATCTCTATTTTTAAATAAAATACATTATGCTAAATATTTCGAAAAATCTTCTTCATTTTGCTTGTCCAAATGTTCTATGAACACTTAAGCGGAGACACAATAACAAGAATCCATTGTATTTTAAAAATTTTAATGCATCATCATAACTAGTCATGTCAAGCTATCACAATTCCAATCGTCTGTAATTTTTCCATCAATGTGCTGGTTATTTTCTTCTATTGCAGGATGCAAATCGAGCGAAGTTGGAAGAAATGAAAAAACAACACCCTCACTTGTCTAATCTAAACTTTGATCCGCAACTTTCAGGAAAAATCTTGCATATTTTAAAAAGAGGAGCTAATATTATAGGAAAAGAAGATAATGCTGATATAGTATTACTTGGTCCCAGGTACTAAAGTATTATAAAATATAAATCTTTATATATTGAAGTAATAATTGCATTATCAGCCTTTTTGCCTTCAATTATTGTATTTTTTTATAATTATTATTCTTATTATTACTATATACATGGATAAAAAAGAAACAAAAATCATACATAATTTAAAACTATAAAATAACGTTATAACGCACAAATACTTAGAAGTAAAGCCCCCCCCCCCAAATAATTACATATGGCCGTTTCAAAAATATTCTTATCCTTTTATTAAGTGGGGGGGGGGGAAGAGAAATATGAAATGAGATCAAAAGAACCCATCGGCTATAACCTCAAGCACTGGCTATTGTTTAATTCATTCAGCCAGTATTCGGGGCTATAGACGGGGTATTCTTTTGAAGACATTTCATTTTTCTTTTTTCACTGAAGAAGCGGATTAGAGTATTCTTGAAACGGCCATATGTAATAACTTGGGGGAGGGGGGGGGCTTTACTTCTAAGTATTTGTGCGTTATAACGTTGTTTTACAGTTTTTACTTTATGTACTAATATTCGTACAAAGTTTTTGATTGATATTTAAAAAATCATTTTTCAAGCGTAAATTATAAAACACTTTCCAGCACGTTTAGAAGAATATAACAAAACTGCCCCATTTCATAAATTAAAATGTTATGTCTAATTCAACCATATAAAATTTCATAACACATTTTAAAACCCAATTTCAGCTGTTTCCATTTACAATCAGCAAATTATCTTAATTCTTTGAGCATCCTTATAATTGATATGTAACTATTAACTACATGCACGCCAAAATTTAGCTCAATTAAAAAATATATGCACCTCAATTGAAAACTCCCCTTCAGTACTTTCATCTAATAAGGAGAATGGTCCGTGAATTCTTTTACGAAGCTCGTATATGAGGTACAGAATTTTATGTAACGAGTAACATGCAAAATTATTTAAATTTGAAATAGCATACCGAATTTTAAAACGCATTTCCAAAAATTATCACTTAAAGACAGTACTGTAACTTTTGTATGTCCCTGTTAATGAACGACAAATGTTATGAATATCTTATTTTATCGTAATCATGTTATAGTAAAATTCAGTGATTTATATTAGTTTCAATACCTTTTTAAATAGCCCAATCTCATTAAGGCAATAATTAATTTTCTGCAAACAATTTTCTCCATACATTAAAGGCTATTTCCATGAGTACTTGTAGTGTAAGTCACAGGCTACGATTTTTGATTACCAGTATTTTAGTACGAAAAAAATGTGATTAATTTTATTGGCACATTCTCAGTAATTGAATAAGGCCAAGCAGACTTTTCGAAAATAACGGTGGCTAACAAGTATATCAATTAATAAGTTGTGTGACTTACACTACAGAGCCCATGGAATTAGCCTAAAATGTTATGGATGTCTTTTGAGAGCCCTTGTAAATGAACTATTAATCCCACATGCCTCATATACAATACCAAACATACCTTGGTGCCCTAAATAAAGTTTATCAATTGCATGAAAATCCGAATGTGTCTATCAAAGTTAAAGCTTGGACAGACGGACAGGCAGACCGAATGCATAAACACGTTTCAATTTATTGGAAAATGTTAAAAAGCTAATGTATTCTGAAAAAAAAAAAACACATTAAATAGAAATACAATTTTCATAAATATGATGAGACAATAGATCTGTTACTAAACACTTCAGATCTTACATTTAAACAATGTAAGTTTTAAGTGATATATATAAAAGTCTTTTGAAAATATATTTGCAATTTTCCTCTTGTTTTATATCAAAACTTTCCCATTTAAATGAAAAACATCACTTGTATGTGCTTACATCTATACCTATTCCCATAGCTTTATTAAAAGATACTTTGTTTAGTAAGAATTGGATGGTATTGAAGAATATTTTTTAAATATTATTTATTGAAAATTTTTTTAATGTGTAATATAAAAGCACTGAGTCCTAAATAAATCTCAATAGACTCCCTCATAAATAACTGTAAATAAAAATTAGATCTGTAAATTAATCTACTCTCATTAAAAAGTATGTTACTGCTCTCTTTTTTATTTAGTCTGGATAAAACAGTATTCCCCCTGTTGTATTTTATATCCGCAATATGTTCTTTCATCTGATACTAAATTTTCTGGTCATACCTAAATAATGATTTTTGATTTGCCCCTCCTTTATGAATAGAATCATATAAACTCCTGAGATGTCGTCGCTACTAATAGGATCGATTTTTGTGTTTAAGAGCATCTTCAATTTTGGTGGAAGCTTCGCTACTGAACTTAAATCAAAACATTTTAAAGGATTTTTTATGCACTCAAAGAAACCAACTCAATAATTTACCATCATTCTTTAAATATTAATTTCACTAAAATTTTTATTTGTATTTTTAGAAACATCCCTGTGCATTTTTCAATGGAGCACTGAATTAATTTATCAGGTTAAATTAATTAATAAAAGAACTCAAATTTAACCACTTTAGTGTTTTTTTTTTTTTTTTTTTTTTTTTTTTTTTATACGTACAATAAATTGAAAACATGGGACAAATAATACTGTTTTTAAACTGGAGTATTCGTAATATTTAATCTAAAACTTTTTATCATTAAACAGTACGAAACTGTAATTTAAAAATCCCTTTCGGCATGGCCTATAGGCGGAGGTAGATTTCGAAAAGTTTTCATCTCAAAAAAAAAAAAAAAAAAAAAAAAATTAAATGATTAGAGATAAACCCAGTTTAACTACTTTATTCAACCGCTTTTAAAAATTTTTTAATTTCACTTTTCTGTAAGAACTGCTTTTATCAAAATCCTCTTAAACGAAATTCTACTCAAATGCCCATTTTGGCAACATATTTTGAATTATATTCTTACTTTATTAAAAAAAATTGACCAATATGCTCATTATATAGTTCCTAAATAACAAAAAACTGTTAATTAAATTCGTTTGACAGCAAAATTGAATTTAAAAATGAGTAATAAAATAACCAATTTATTATTTTAATACATCCACAATTCTTTAATCAAGATTGCTTTGAGAAATTTTGTACGAAGTGCCCAATTTGACAGATTTTTTTAAATATATATTTAGCCTTTATCAAAAATCTGACCAATACGGCACATTACACAGTTCCTAAATAACGAAACACTGTCAATTGAATGCGTTTGACAGCAAAATTGAATTTAAAAATGAGTCATAAAATAACCAATTTGTTATTTGAATACCCACAGTTCATTAATCATGATCGCTTTGGGAAATTTTGTGCGAAGTGCCCATTTTGGCAGCCTTTTTTTGAAATATATTCTGCCTTTATCAAAAAACTGGCCACTCCGTCACATAATATAGTTCCTAAATAAGAGAACCTATAAATTGGATGCGTTTGAGAACAAAAAAAGATTTAAAAATGACTCGGTAAAAACGCAATTTTTTTAATTTCCTCAAATTTCAATCATGATAATTTCGTGAAATTCTGTTCAAAATACCCTTTTTGGCAGCCTTTTAAAAAATATATTCTGCCTTTATCAAAAAACTGGCCAATACGTCGCATTATATAGTTCCTAAATAATAGGACCTGTAAATTGGATGGGTTTGAGAACAAAAATGAATTAAAAAATGACTCAGAAAAAACGCAATTTGTTATACTTAATCAATTTTTAATGACGATAATTTCGGGAAATCTGTTCAAAATACCTTTTTTGGCAGCCTTTTTAAAAATATATTCTGCCTTTATCAAAAAATTGGCCAAAACGTCGCATTATATAGTTCCTAAATAAGAGGATCTGTCATTTGGATGCGTTTAAAATCAAAAATGAATTTTAAAATGAGTCAGAATATAAGCCGTTTGGATTTAAGGTTTTTACTCCAACTCCTATTTTTGTTTAATTTATTTTTGCTATAAGAATTGGTTCTATGAAAAACTTGTCAATATAAAAGTTGTAGATCTTATTGTGAAGATGTAAAATAAATTTAATTAGATTTGATAGCTTAAGAATTGAGTAAGTTATGGGTTTTTTTCTTTTTCCTCCCCCCTTTTTCTTTTCGTTTTTAATTTTTTTCATCGGTAAAAATTTGTCCTATCAAAAACTTGTAGATACAAAAGTTTTAGATAATATTGAGTACATTTACATAAAATTTAGTTGGATTTGATATCTTGAGAATTGACGAAGTTATGAATTTTTTTCTCCCAAAAACCATGTTTTTTTCGCCCCTTGAGCCCATTTTTAACTTTATCAAAAATCTGTCATGCATAAACTTTTTGCCCATTGTTTAGAAGTAATATAAACTTTAAACTGATTCGATATCTATTTTAATTAAGAAGTTATCGCGTTTTTTCTGTTTTCACAAAAACCCTCCCTATTTCCACCCCCTTGGTCCGATTTTGCCCATTAACGAACTCGACCGAGATTTTAGGCTCCTTGATTTTATGTAAAAGTTTGAAGAAGATCTGAGCATAATTATGGAAGTTATCGTGTCTAGAAAAAAGTGATATACACCGATAGATAGATAGATAGATAGATAGATATATATATATATAAACTTTTTTACTGATGGTGGTTTTGGGGTCTAGGAGTCATGATTCGTGTAGATCCGCAAAAATTTTTCAGAAATTCCAACATGGGAGACAATGCAATAGGTAGTATTTCATACGAAATCTACCTAAAACGAATATATTTTTGAACTGACATTAATCTAAAATAAAACTATTTTTAAAAATCTTTTTTCCAGAATAACTCTGGAGATTTTAGTTATTAAAATGTTTAGAATTAAAAGACAAAATTCTTAGGAAAATATTTAATAAGAAGTAAACTTTTTCGAAAATTTTAAATTTAATATTTTCTCCAAGGAATCAATTTATTTTCAGAAAAGCGCAGACAACATTTGTTGAGACAGCGAACTGGCAAAGTCATTTTAGTCTCTGAAGTTATTTAATTTTTTTTTTTTTTTTTTTTTTTTTGTTTACCAGTCAGGTGAATTATGTAATGTTCGTGTCTGCGATAAATGAAACTTGTTGAAGCAAAGCTGCACTGTTTTTTTAATATACATGTATAGTTTTAAAATTCACGACATGCATACCATTAGAATCTTGAATTATGTCATATTTCCTGAGAAGGTTGTCTGAGACATAAAGAAATACAAAACTGTGATAAATTTGTTAAAAAATATATTTATTTTTTTAAACTTCTAAGTAAAAAAAAATTCAATTTATCAAAAAAAGTTGTTAGAATTTACTTTGTTCATATCAAAATTTATATGCTTTATTTCACTTAGTAATTTCATGCTTTAGGTAATGTAGGGTTAATTAGGTGAAAACGGCGTAGTTTTTGATTTAATTGTTTTAAAAATTGCTTATTAATTTTATTTTTCTTTGACTGATTTTTTGTTTAAGTTGGAAGTCTTATAAATGATTTAAAACAAATTTCATTTTACAGACATCATAGAAAACATTGAAACTTTAATTCGGCACCTTACCCAAGGGTGTGGATAAGAGGCCCAAGGAGAAGTCCCTGCTCCCTCCCCTCCTCCAATGACACGAAGAAGCTAGATTCGGTGATGAATAATGCTTTGCAGGAAAAACTGGTACCAGTACTCTCTAAGATTATCAGATTTATTTCACTGGTATTTAAACTAAGACTTATGTAAGCAAATAGAGACGTCACGAAAAATATTCTGCTCACTTACCAAAACTTTTAAACTGAACTAGCAATAAAAACGCACCACTAAAACATTTGTAAAAAAATCCAATCCGAAATTAAAGTAATAATAAGAAACCCTTTTGCTTGTAACTGAGCAGTGCGGCTTTTCCCTACAGCACTTGCGCATATGTGTACTACGTAATGCAGCATCTTGTATAAGACGGCATTTTTTCTCAAATAACCCTATATGATTACGATAATTAATCAAAATCTTTCCGATAGAAACCACGATTTTTTATTTGCAAGTTAATATTTATTGATTTTTTGTAGAATTTAAAATATGCCAGTTATTTTATTTTAAGCCCTGTTATTATGCTATAGGCCAGATTATCTCAAGCGTTGCTTCGCAGGAAATTTTAATGCTGATAAAATTTATGCAATTCATAATTCGCGGGAAAAGTATGTAAACTTTATTTTACAGAGGATCCTAAGGATGCCGCCAAAGTTCTCACTCTGGATTTCTTGTGATTTTACGAAACAACTGAAGTACAGTTACTTAGCTAAAACATTACTAGATAGCGTAAATCAGACGCTTAAACTTATGCTCCATCATACGATTAGAGAAGAATGAAGAAAATGGTATGAACACCATTTATACTATGGACATACAAAGAAGTCCGAATTCAACAACGGGATTTGCACCCTTCCAACTGTTACATGGTAGAGCACCAGAGAGTCCTTTGTCCGTTCTGAAATCATCCCTAAAGAGGCTCAGTTAGATACTATGCCAATTCACGAGTAATTTAAATAAACGTTTGGAAAGAGCCGCGAATGAGGCAAAATTATCGTCCGAAGTATAAAAAGGCAGAATGGCAAACCGTTATAACTTAGCATCGAAAGAAAAAACGCTTGATGTAGGCAACAAAGTTTTATTGTTAATTCGCGATTGAACTAATAAGTTATACTCTTGGCGGCAAGGTCCAGCGACTATTGTTGAAAAACGAAAACCGTATTCTTTTATAGTTGAATTAGCCGATGGAAGTAGAAAATATGTCCATCAAAATAAAATAAGAGGGTTTATCGCTAGGATCATAAAGGTCAATATTGTTTTTGACAGTGATGAGGAATTTGCAGAATTTGAGAAAATTCCTATTTTAAACCAGGAACAACAGGTTGAGCGAGACATAGAAGGATTTGAAATAAAAGAGTTTTATAATTGTCAAGTCAGAGATATAAAGTCTATTTTGAGGGAAAATAAACAAGTATTTATGGGCCAGTACGACCAGCTGAAATAGAAGAACACCGTAGAGATTTCAAACCGGTAGTAGAAAGGAAAAATTCAAAATTATACTGTGTACCTGTTGCGTATAAGGAGGAAGTTGATAGGCAGGTCCAGGAGTTGTTAGAATTAAACTTAATCGAAGTATCAAATGCTGAAAATAGTCAAAGAAATCATGTATACTGCAGGGGCAGATAAATATTTATCTTTGATTGATTTATTGAGAGGCTATTGGCAAATTAAAATGGAAAAGGAATGCAAACATTTGGCGGCATTTACTGCGCATATATTGATGATGTCATCATTTTCTCCGACACTTGGGAAGAACATTGTGAACATGTTTGAGCAGTCATCGAAGAACTTTCACAACAACAAGTTCCCCCAATCTCACTAGATGGGCGCTTGCCTTGCAACGCTTGAACCTGAGGATTTCTCATCGTACAGGAGCTCAACATTTGCATGCTGACGCAATTTCTAGATTACATAGAAAAATCTGAGAGGAACAGGCAGAGATTATCTTAACTACGTCAATCACTAAATAATTTACAGACAGAAAATGTGTAATAATCAAGTTTTATTTTTTTTTTTCGTGTAATTGTATTTGTATTTGCATATTGTGTCTCTAAAAGTGTATTAGCATATCGTGTAAATTTTTATATAGTTATCACATTAATAAAATAATACAATTACTGATAAGCGTGCCTTTCTTATGGAAATATCCCATTACAATTTTTTCGAGCGTAATTATAAATATTAATTGATTAATTTTAAGCATTTTTACATTAAACCACCACAAACATATACTGTGCAACTTGAATAATTATACTTGAGCTGAAATAACACTTGATTAAATTGTAGTCCAATAAATTAACTCTAAAAATTGCAAACAGATATAAAACTGCAACTTTGAGGCAATTTAGACGTTAAAAGATAAAAATAAATAATATATCAGGCATGAATATTTTATTTATTTTTAAGTACGCTTTTATCAAACAATACATTCATATTAATAGTTTTTGATTTTTCCATAAAAAAATCAATTTAGAAGTCGGAAATATGTTTTTCGTTTTTTCTGTATTTAATTATTTTAAAAAAGAAAACGGAAAAAAATATACATTTTTAATTAATTTACTTGACTGTGCTTTAAACAAAGCAATAATTATTTTCTTCTTAATTTCAAATGAAAAATTGTATTTTTCGTGATTAAATCCTTTTCATTCATAAATTTATATTCTAATATAGCAAAAGGTATTGTAAAATACATAAAAATTAAAAGTATCGAGTCAAATTAAACACTTAAGCATAGATAAGTTATGAAGTTTTAAAGGAATTGATAAAAGCATACATATGTTATTTTATTTAGAAATGAGTTTTCAAAAGTTCTATTATCGATTAAATTATCACTAAATAAATAAATTATATTTAAAACCATAAAAAAATCGATTATAAAATTAAAAATAGCGAGTCACATTAAGCACTTAACCAAATATAAGGTATGCAGTTATAAATTTATCGATGAAACACCATAGGCTATTTTATATAAGAAATAAATTACAGAAAGTCACAATATCGATGAAATAATATCATTGAAAAAAATTCACATAATCTATGGAATAATATCGATATATTTTGCAAAATTTCTTTCATTATAAATAATGAATGAAGTTATAAAAATCGATTAACCTTAAGCAAGCATTCACAGTTAATGTTTTAAGAACATTTATATATTCGAAAGTTAATTCTATTAATCATAAGAACACGTTAAAATTTTGAATATCAATTTTTTAATTCGTAAAATCAAATCTGTTGCTTAATACAATGTATAGTTTAATTAAATGCAAATGCATTGCTTTGAAACTTTAGAAAGGTTTACAAAAAATATTATATTTTATGATAATTTCATAATAAGGAAATAGTTAAGTATGAGAAAAAATATCACATTAAAAAAAGTAAATCGGATGCCATGACGTATTTCGATATATTCTATTTCATTTAATCTGTGGCGCCTTCTTTTTTATTCAGTGTAAATATTTTTATAAAAGCGTTGAATAAATAAAATGTAAATAATCCATCTTTCCTTTGGAGGATAATGCATTAGAATTTTCCAAAATCTTGCTTTTAAAATATTCATAAATTAAATCATTTCCTCAATAGTATATGAGTATTGTAATTTTATTTCAAAAATATCGAAAGCGCAAAAAGTATTAATCATCCAAATTTTGATTTTATGACAAATAATATCAAAACTCCTTTAACAGTTAAATGATATTTTTATTAAATGACTTTATGTTAATTGAAAAGAAAAGAAAACAAAACAAAAAATCTAAGAAAAGATTTCTCTACATTTATTAAAAGAAAACTGTGGTATAAAGCAATTATTAAATATTTAGTGAATTATAAATTTTAAACGAATTGGAATTAAAAAAATACATTTGATGACTGTCGAGATTTTTTTTCATAAACCAATCATGTTTACTAAAATGTTGTATGTCCCTTATTTATTTGCCAGATCTTTCTAAATAATATTTATTAAAACTAAAATGGGAAATTTGAAAGTCATTAACAATAGATTTAGAAATGTTGAGAAACACCGAAAATACTGGCGATAAATATATATCAATAAATATAAAAACTTTGTTAAATCACCATAAAAAGAAAAATTATACAGGACGCGTTTCGAGCTGCAAAATTGCCGCTCGTCATCAGCTGGTCCAAACACGTGTCACAACGGACAGAGTGGAAATACCGGTATTTCCACTCTGTCCGTTGTGACACGTGTTTGGACCAGCTGATGACGAGCGGTAATTTTGCAGCTCGAAACGCGTCCTGTATAATTTTTCTTTTTATGGTGATTTAACAAAGTTTTTATGTTTATTGAGATTTAGAAATGATTATAATTTATATTTGTGTATGATTATAAGAGAATAAACTAATAACTGGATCACAAAATAGTTCCATTGACTGAGCAAGATTCACTAAAATCTGAATCGATAAATTAAAAACAAAGATTATAAACAAATAAGTAGTTGGGTATCAGATAATAAGCTAATTAAGCTCAAAATGGATGTTTGCCAAATTCATAACTAGAACTTAACAGCAGACATTTACATTTTCTGTTGAAAATATTCCAGAACTCTTGGTAAACACGTTTTTTTTTATTACTTAAGCTTAAATTTGCAAATAATTCGTCTTGCATATCTCGAACCATTATTTTAACGTACTCTGCGTGCTTTATACTTCTTGTCCTCAGATACATGACCATTATAATCGAGAATGAAATGAACAAATAGCAATATCTGACTTCTAAAAAACATTTTTTTTTTTAATTTCAAGTTCTTTAAATAGGCAGAACTGTGCCCGAATTCTTCAAAATTTTATTTTTATTGTATTCCAAAACAGGTGTAATGTGTGTGACTTCTGATTGTCTGTTCAGTTGTCTAATCGGATATTTGCCTCAACTATATAATAAATAAATTTTTACTTATTTTCTAATATTAGAGTAAAAAAAAAAAAAAAAAAGCTTATAGGAATGTTAACGTTAACAGTAATGCACTATAATATTTTTTAACTTAATTTCAAATACATTAATTATGACACAAATTCTTCATTAACCTGTGCAAAGTATTCGCAAAATTCATACAGCTTTGTATAGGATTTTTAAAAAATCGCACGTTTTTAGCTTATATCATGTAGGATTTTCAACAAAATTTAACATCACTGTGAGAAAAAATAGAAATGTGTACTAGAAATAACATATTGCAAATAAAATATCAATATAATAAATGTTTTATGAAACATTAATATTAGCAGTTGTACTAGATAACTTTCATTTGTACAGGCACGAACGATAAGATTTTTTTAATCTGATTTTAAAGTCAACTTTATGCAGCAACTCTTAAAAAGTCCCAATTATCTATCTTGAAAATTCAGAGGGATATCGATGATAGAAGTAAGCTTTTAATACTCTCTAAAGACAGATCAATTATAAGGGATTTTCCACAAATAGTCAATATTTATTATCATTTTTTTAAATTTCTTATTCATTCTTATTTCATCTGGGATAACTATCAGAACGAAATTAAACGATGTATCAAAATTGAAGCTTTTGATCAAATTTTCTGATTGATATACCCGTTAAACTCTAATTTTCCCCCAACACTCAGTTAATAAAAAATGACAATTTGTAGAAAAAACATTATCAGTCAGTTGCTTTAAAGCAACTAAAAAACTGCTCCCTCTATCGACAATATCTTTCTGAATTTTTACGTTTTTTGTTTGGATTTTTTTGAGTTACTCTATAAAGTTGACAACAATTTTATGTATATGTATATATATATATATATATATATATATAATTCGAACATGCTCAGATAAAAGGCATTTCATGCAAGTACTCATATTTCATAACATATTTTACATATTTGTATTCCATTTTCATTATACAGTTTATAACACATTTTGCTATTTTTTCTGAAAAAAAAAAAAAAAAAACGTTAAATTTGGTAGAAAAACTTCACAAGGCTCGTATTAAAAAATGCGAGAAATTTTCGAAATAAAAGAAAAAATCCTAAATCTTCAGGAATATACAAGCAGTTCTCACAAAAATCAGTGGACATGTAGTAAGATATCCGCATTTTTGCAATCTGCAGAGATAGATGAGTTCGTGTATTTTAATGAATAGATGGTCCAAAATATTACTATTTTTTTTCATTTTTATAAGCCCCATATCTGCCCTTCTTAAAAAATGGAAGTTGATAAATATGTGTTAATAAAATGTGTATATTACACTGTAAAAAAAAAAAAAAAAAAAAAAAAAAAAAAAAAAAAAATCTGTAATCCTACAAAGGAAAAAGTTGCCGAAATATCTATGGATACTAATATTTTATCTGTACACTTTACAGGAAAAAATTCAAATCTACAAAACTAATTTTTGTAAAGAGACTGAAATCTGTAACTTTACAAACGAGTCTACTAAAATTACAGTTATCTTACTAAAATTTTATCTGTAACCTGGGTTCCAGTTACATGAAAAATTATTGGAATCCCAGTTTCCTAAAACATTTTTAGCAACCTTACAGATTTCTTCATTTTCAGAGAAAATCTGTATCTGTTACATAAAGTTTTGCTGTTGCCGTTACATAAACTTACAGACTTTACAAATTATGCGTAACTTTACAGAATTTTTTTTTTTTTTTTTTTTTTTTTTTTAGTATAGGAAAGTTTTTATCAGAGTTAATTTTGGAGTACATAAAAATACGAAATGCCAAATAAAATAATTTTTATCATTTTTAATGAAATATTTATTAGACCAATTCTTAATTATTACGAGACTAAATTTATTGTTATGGAAATTTACAATATTATCACACGATCCATAATAAATTTTTATATAAACTTCGTTAAATGCCAAAACTTCAAATTAATTTTCCGAGTATCATTTTAAAAATAATATCTCTATATTAGTGTCAAGTAGGACAAACCCCTTTTTAAGTAATTTTGAACGTCTAAGTTCCAATAAATTATAAGGAATTGCTCAAGATACCTATTAAAGTTTCTTTTATGGCAAATTTCTTCATCTATCTTTAATTAATTCCCTAACCTATCATCAATCATTCATTTTTTGTAACTTTTATAGCGTTTTTGGCATAATCTTTTGATGAAAATATTTTTCAAAAGTACATTGTTTTGGTCATTTGCTGTCTAAAAAATAAATTAGTTAATATTTCAAAACATTATTGTAAATAATTTTGTGTTTTCTGATGTAATTACAAGCTTTTCAAAATTTTTATAAACGGATTTCAATAGATAAAAGTGTTACATTGAAGCAATATACGATTATTATATGTGTATATATATATATATATATATATATGTGTGTGTGTGTGTGTGTGTGTGTGTGTGTGTGTGTGTTATTGATAATGATTAACGCAATAGTTCTATTTCAGGAACTAATGCACGAATATTTATCAAACTACAGATTTGGTTATTCCCTAAAATAAACTGGTATTCCTTAACGTTTGGAATAAATCGCCCCACAGTTGGTGCTTCTACGCGGTATTATTCATGATTATCGCATTAGCTGAGACTGAAAAGCTAATCCTCGGATGTTCATCAAATTAGAGATTCAGTTAGTCCTGATATGAGTTAGTATTATTTAATGTTTGAAGTAAATCGCCCAACATGTGGCGCTGCTATGCAGCATTATTCATGATTACAGCACTGGCTCTATCTCAGAAACTAATACACGAATGTTTTTCAAATTTCAAATCTAATTAGTCCCTGATATTCGTATTCTTTATTTTTTTCTTTCAATTAGTATTCCCTATTTTTTGGAGAAAATTGCTCAACAGATTCTTTTCAGATTTTTTTTTACAATTTCTGTAACGATCCTGTCTCAAAAACTATCGCACGGATTTTCAGAAAACATCACATCCAGTTCGAACTGGACATAAATTTTTGCTGATTAGATTTTGGTGTGAATAAGCTAAGCGGTGACGCTGCAATGCTTCGTTTTTCTGAAAGTATTAACGTGTATGAGGTAGAAGAAAGATTTCGCATTGCCACATCCTACCCTGTAAATAGCTAATGCAGTTTTCCCTTTTCTAATAATATTTTGCAATTGTGATCACAATTTTTTATGACCATGATTGGTACAAGTTAAAGCAATGTTTTTTGTCCATAGTTTTTATTCTTATGTTTTAAATATTCTGAGAAAAATCGTACATCAAAAAACTACATCTTTATCTCATGCATTACTGAAAATAATTCAGTTTTCTTGCTGTTAGAGAATTAAAAAGAATCACCCGTTATGAATCTTCTTTTATCTTTTTTCTTCCATATTGATAAGTTTGCTTTTGTTTTATCAAGATATGCATTAAGCTCCAAGCAGAAGTTACACGAAGCAGATCAAATCATTAAGGTAGTAGCTACTTATAAAAAGACTCTTACAAAAAGAAAAAAATCACTGTTACAAGTTATTAGCTTTATTTTGTGCTGTTTTGCAAAACATTCTGTAAATAAAATAAATAAGATTAACTAGTTGCATACGTAAAAGTTCAATCATTTATTATGTTTCAACTGAGAATACAATGAGTAAGCTCGTGTCAAATATAGCAACATCAAAAAATGAATTATTTATTTCCTTTGGCTTCAGTAAAGATAGTTGCATATTTTTACAACAGGAATATTTTTTATAATAAAGTTTACTGAGTACTAAGTATAAAGGATTTTTTTTATTTTACTTAATAAAAAGTTAAAAGAAACTGTGTAGTATTAAATTACTTGTAACATATTTTCCTCGTATAATATTTATTTATTTATTTATTATTATTTTTATTATTTTCATTTATTTATTTATTTATTTATTATTATTTTTTTACGAAACACGTATTTTTGAGCAAATACAGTTTTAGATACATTTGATTTCTTCGTAAAATTGAATTTTTATTTTACATAATTAAAATTTTAGATGCATTTACGCATAGATTTTAATGACGACTATTTGATTCACACATTCTCTAAAAATATGTAATAAGTTGTATTATAGCAAATATGTTATGTACTTTAAATTAATATTTAAGATAGAAAAATATACTGCAATTTTCTCACGGCAACAAGAAAACAAGAAAGTTTTTTTTTTATTAATAGTAATATAGTATAGTTTAGATAATTCTCAAATTACAAAACTAAACAACATTGAAAGAAGTCGATAGAAGCATGTTACTTTTATATACAATATAAAATATTTTCTAAGAAATGACATATACATTTATAAAATAGAAATAGTAATTAAGAGTTCTTTAACTTTAAAATATTTGTACAACAATCTCCAGAAAGCTAAATTTATATATGTAATAAGTTGTATTATAGCAAATATGTTATGTACTTTAAATTAATATTTAAGATAGAAAAATATACTGCAATTTTCTCACGGCAACAAGAAAACAAGAAAGTATTTTTTTTATTAATAGTAATATAGTATAGTTTAGATTATTCTCAAATTACAAAACTAAACAACATTGAAAGAAGTCGATAGAAGCATGTTACTTTTATATACAATATAAAATATTTTCTAAGAAATGACATATACATTTATAAAATAGAAATAGTAATTAAGAGTTCTTTAACTTTAAAATATTTGTACAACAATCTCCAGAAAGCTAAATTTATATTCTTTGAAAAAGTGAGATCCTCTTTACTTTTTTAACCATTTATAATTAACCAGACTTTCCGGAAGTGTAATTTCCGCTTACACCGCAACGTTTCCGCAAAGAAAATATTTTTTGATAAAAAAGAAAGGATTAGAAATTTTGGACTTGATTAAAGTGTTTGTTTCGCTTGAGTAATTTTATTTGTAATGCAGCAGAAACTTTAGCATTCCCAAATTACATTAAAAATTTAAAATCTTGAAAAAAAAATTGTGTGTTACACAAAAAGTTAATTAGGTATATCATTATTAATTCCAAAGACATTAAAAACAATCGAAAGAAAATATACCTTTTTCATTTAAATTTTTTATGTTATGTTTTTTTTTAACTTTTTTATATTTTATTATTTTATTTTAAACTTTCTTTAAACTATTTATGACATTCGTCGGATAAACAGTGTAACAGAATTAAAATAATATTTTGGATAGTTTTCTTTGAATGAAAAAAATGACTCTTTGATTTGATGCACATTAAAATTAATGTTTAACTTGAAATTTTCAAATTCAAAATTTGAACATGCAATCGCAAAAATATAACATTTTATAAATAGCAGAAAATATTACTTGGGTCTTTGTAAGGTAAGTTACGTTACATTTTGAAGTATTTTAAGTAATTTTAGTAATATAAACGCATACAAAAATTATTCAATATGTAAATTTCACATAGTTTGCTAATTAAACTTATTCAAAGACCAATTTAGAAAATTTAATACATTATTTAATTTTAGTGTTATTTCTTAATTTTGGCAGTTTTATTTACTATCGTAACTGCCATTACTGAGAAAAGAATATAAGTCGTCATATAAAGCGTAATTTTCATTATCATTTTTAAATAATTTTCATCCAAATTGACTATTTGATAGGTTTCATTAGCGAATCATGTTAAGTTTACATTTGAATTTTTTAATGTTACATTACTAAAATTACTGCAATAAATTATTTGAAATGTAAGGTAAGTTACCATGGAATGACCTACTTGGAAATCTAGACTATATTATACTATTAAAAGTGGTTCTGAAATCTTTACAAGTTTTGTATACTTGTAGCAGGACTGTCCAACGCGGAAACCGCAGGTGCAATGGAGCCCTTTGCAAATTTTGCTGGTGCCCTTTTGAAGGTTACTAGATTTAAAAAAAATAGTTCACTTAAAATTGATGCTATATTTAAAATCCTTGATAATTTCTTTAAAGTTATTTTTAAAATCTCTGCAAGTCTATTTCAAGCAGGAAAAATTAAAACGTATTTTAGAAATTTAATCATGTGTTATTGGGTTTCTCCACTAATTTATAATTATTCTTTATGAACAATGTTATAGAAATTAAAACGATAGAAATTGGTAAAAACTGCCAATAACTTTTTTAATATACTAAGATATGAAATGTAGAAACATAAGTGCATCTTTTCACCTTCCCTCGTGCATAAAGATCAGCTCTCTTGTTGTTTTTGTTATTGATGCTGTTATATTGGTCCGTTGCAGTTTTATAATATGGGTAAAGGGGCACACACACGGAACAAAGGGGTTGCACAAAAAGGGGTGTCATTTTTTCCTTCCCAGGCCTTTAAAATTTTTATTTTTTCCCACTTTGTTTTAAAAAAAATATATTGTGCGAAATGATTTTTTACCAATGAAAGCTCTTCCAGACTAACACTTTGGAACTACCGATGGATTGGTCATTAATATGTCTGTTTTTGTGTTTATACTTTTTATAAAGGCCTATTTACGGCACCAAAATAAATCACGAAAAATATATTCGTCTTTAAGGAGAGAAAAATTGTGATAGAATCTTACAGAAAAATTGTACAATTTGTAATTTCTACGATTTATAGGTATTTTGTTTTTTTTTTCTTTTTCTCTTTTTACACATAGATATAGATCCACATTGGGACCTTATGTCTTCTACTGCGATGTGCATTTGTATGTGTGTATCGTACTGTCATATAATTTTGCTGCATGTTTTGAGCATTGCTAATGATTGCACACTTGGCAAGAGCTGAAATGTGCGCCCCTGAATAGTGAAAGGTTGGATAGACCCGCCTTGTAGAAATAAAATTATTAGTCTTCAAATTACCCCTATTGTTACTTGTAAGCGACATGAACAGACAAATTTATACTAAGAAAAAAGCAAGGATGTCAAACAACGAAAATATTATTTTACAAAGAATGCTATAGTTACAACGGAAGAACATATTTATATATAACATTCGGTAGCAGTCCCAAGTTTTTACAAAATTTCTTTAGCACTGATAAATATAAGAATTTATCGCCTAATGTTGTTTATTTTATAAAGTATACAAGCATAAATCTGCATACGAACTCTGAATGAATATTCTTAAGATCTTTTTAACGTATTTTATTTTTTTACTTTTTTCATCTTTATGTCATGTGTCAACCAAAAAATCACAAACAACAAAAAAGATACGAATAATTAGAGCTACACAACAATAGCTGCTGTAAAAAAAATATGTGTATATTTCCCATTTTGTATGTTGTTAAGTTCCTTATTCTGCCTTTATTTTTTTGCGCTAATAAAAATAAGAATTTATTAGTATTCGTTTTTATAAAATACTCATCAGGGTGATACTTATATATGATCGATTAAAAAATATTTCTTATATGTCGAGATTTTTTCCAATACGGTAAAAAACGTAGGAAAAGGTTGAATGAAAAAGAAATATATTTAGATGTGGCTCAAGCTTGTTGATATTTAGCGATTTTATTATAAAACATGGTAATATTGATAAATACAGGTCAAAATGATAATTCCGTTTATGATAATAAATTGATTTCCCATTTTGTATAACCCAAAAATGCTATATTAATTATAAAACAGTTTAATGTACGAAAGTATAAGAAAGAATAATTTAATTAGTTTAATCATGTTTTCTTCAGTAATCGTAAGCTTTACCGTGCTCCTCCACAACATTCAATAATAGCTAAAAATGAGGTTCCTTTCGTGTAAGAATCCCAGTGCAGTATTTAAACAGAACAATACTGGAATATAATAAACAAATCTCTTGGCCTACTCATTTACCGTTTTAATACCATTTCTAACACAAACTTATAATCAGTGCTTGAAAGCTCATGTTCTGCTGAAAGAATCCGTGTGGTAGATTAATTTATTTGAAGAGTTTAATAGATTTTATTGATTTATACTGCTTTTTATTAAAGTTTTAGGAAAACAGTTGCTTTCTTGTCAAGATTCCTTGTAGTTTTTTGTTTATAAAGTATCTTTTTTCTTTCAAACAGGTATATGGATTGTAGTATCAAAACTCAATCTAATCACTTTATCTGAAGTACCCTGTTAATTCCTAGCTGTATTTATTACACGGATTATTACAATTAGATGTTCAACATATTGGCGTCCGAAGAGAAAACTACGCTCGGGACAAAGCTTCAATTTGACACCTTTCCTCGAACTTTTTCTTGTACCAGGCCAAAAATGATGTTGTAAATTTGGCACCCTCTAAATTTCAGCGACCGGAACGACCACTCCCTTCGTATCCTGTTTTGCACCTCGCTGGTTTTACGACTGAGAGCATCTGACAATTTTTTTTTAGGAAATATATGTGATCGATTAAAAAATCTATTTATAGTTGATAGTAAATATTTTTACCAGTTAAATCTGGTAAATGTTTCCCATTCCAATGTACTGTAAGGTGTACATTTCTTTGTTGCTTTTCTGTTAATTTCTGTGGTTAATTAATTGTAATAATTCTTTTTTCGAGAATGATTATTTTTTGACTAATATTCCCGTTCAGGCTGACTTCCGTAATATCATAGCCTAAATTTACTGTACTTTTGCCAAATACAAACATTGCTTTTCATTCAGATACGTCCTGTCTGTAGCTGTTGCTAAATCTGGAGTTAACATCTATGCACACTCCATCCTCTCTGAGCTCTATGTAGACCAAAACCAGATTCAGCCCTCTCAAACAGTTTTATTTTTTGCTTACGTTCTTCAGATTCATTTCCATCCTTTTTTATTTGAGGTATCGTTAGAAGACAAAATTATTACAACTGCTGTCTCTTTCATCTGTGAACATTTCTTTTTCTCAATATTGTGTTAAAGAGGTTTTCTTTTTATCAGCATTCAACTCCTTCCGAAATGCATTTATGTGAACTATGATAATTGATCTTCGTTCTCTATCTTCTTTTTGTGCTAGCAAGAAATCTATATCTTCAGATACTTTGAGTATGATCATGTAATAGTATGATGAATAAAAAAATAGTTTATTATCTAATTTTGAAGAAAGAAAATCAATGCTATTTGGCTTTGCGATTAGGCGTTTTGCACCCTATGTTCTACTTTAACAATCTTCACTTTTCGAATCATTTTTTTTTTCTTCTGAGAGTGTTCGGCATCTCGCTCTGACGTTTATGCAAAATTTTGTTACTTCTTCTGTTCTGACCACATACGCTTCTCACACTATCGATTTCATTTCATTACGGGGATAAAGGAAAAAAATCTCAATGACTTGAATATTATAAGTAATTTGTAGCTATTCATTTCAGTAATAAAATTATCAACAAGGTACTTATTTTTTTTAAATCATTATCACATCATTTTATTCATCTTTTAATAAAGTTTTTTTCTAGTTGAGACTAAAATAAAATACCAAATAATCTAACTCAATAAAAGTTTAAAATTCTCAGCAAAAGAAAAAGAAAATTTATTCAACAAAATTATTACTTATATAATAAAGAAAAACATCTAGAAAATAACTTCAAAAATTTTTAAAGCAAAATCTTTGGAAATGATATTTACTGTCTTTACATCAGTGAAATTATATTTAGATAATTACATTAATAACTGCGTTTACAGAAACCTATATGTATTTTATAGTGCAGATAAGTGTATTTTAGTAAAATTTATTATTATTATTATTATTTTAATATTAAAATTATAGATATTTACTATCTTTACTTCAGCGAAATTATGTTTAGATATTTAAATTAATGATCGCATTTACAGAAACTTATATGAATTTTATAGTGCAGAAAAGTGTATTTTAATACAATCTATTATTATTATTATTAAAATTTTAATATTGGAATTATAGAGTTTTTTCCAAGTAAAGTGAAAAGAAAACAACAAAATGACCTAAAATTATCCTTACTTGAGCTGACTATAATTATTATTTGTTAAACTGATTAAATTTTGCAAGAATTATTTTTAAATATAAGAGAATCAATTTAGAGGACGATAAAAATAAATTTTAAAACTTTTTAAATAAGGATCAAATTAACACTCATGCTTGAATGAGTATGTATATAGATTCTGCGTAGCAGCTGTTATGTGTTTTTTATCGTTCTTTAGAATCATTCATCTATATGTCATGCAACAAACAAATAGTTATAACCAAACTAACTTAAAATTTAAACTCGCTTAGAATCACACATCAACATCTGTTTGAAGTATATTTGGATATTTTCCATTTTGTATGTACTTAGTTTCTTTTTATTAATGAATTAGGATGAAAGGATAAGACACTCGATAACAAATACGATTACGATTTTTTTAATTCATGCAAAATTTATGTATTTATTCCATTATTGTTTAAATTTAATTTCGTTCAGAAAATTCAATAAAACTATGCGTGTTAGCATTTATTGCATTTCGTTTTCATATTAATTTTACAGGAATTAGTTAAAATCACATTGATATAAGTCATTTAAATTGATATTCGCTGATAAATGTTTAAAGGGTATTTAATAATGAGTATTAAACAATTAAAAATCAGAACTGTACAGGTTTTTTGGCTAAAAAGAACAATCTGCAACTATACTGCAAAAAAATAAATAAATAACAAATAACAAATTGAAAGAAAAAAGTACCATTTTTGGTGTCAGTGAAAATAGTTTAATTAACAGAAAGTATCTCTAACAGTTTTTTTCTGTAAAAAAGAAAGGTATTTAAAACTAAAAAACTAAAAAATAAAATAAATATTTCTTTATTGAAAAAACTTCTTTTTAAAACAAACTTTTTTTTTTTTTTTCTTTACAGTGTATTACGAGAATATTCTTTCTGAAAATTGATTTAATATGCATTGCAAATTTTAATTCGAATTCTCCTTTTTTGAAATGTAAAAAAATTAATATAGTCAAATACACCTTAAAAGCTAGAAATATTGTTTGTACTTACTACTTTTATATGTACTTTTTTATCCGTTGATGATGATACTTTTTTTTATTACCAATAGATTATATATTATAATAGACATTTAATTATATGTATTTAAAAAAAAAAAAGCCAAAAGACCTTTTCAATTGTGAAGTACACATAAATTTTTACAGCATCTTGTTTACATTATTTTTAAGGCATTTATTTTTATTTTAAATTTTAAAATACACATATTTGGTTTACCAGATAAAAAATTAATTAATTAAAGTGTTATTCATCTATTTTGCAAATCCAAAAGTGTTGAAAATCAAACACATGTTATCATACCTTTGTATCTATAATTTTTAGTAAAATATCAATATCTTAGTGCTCACACATGATTTCATAGATGTTTTATATGATATTATTATTTTTAGCAATTAGGGAAAAATAATTCAATTATCATTTATATTTTTGTTAATCATTAAATATCAACAAAAATATTAATTTTAATAAAGATAGTATTTTATAATAATTTTATTTACAACATAATGATTTCAGGAATATTTCAAAGAAAAGTCACCTTTCTGAACAAGACATTTATTGATGTATAATTGGGTCAATATACCTATACTATAACTTTCGGTAGTAATAAAAATTCATTGCCTTTTATTTTTCAGACTATTTCAGTCTCTACTTTTGTTATTTTTCTCATTTATGTTCTATTCTGTTATGTTTATGGCAGATATATTAAGTAAAAGAATAGAAAACTGCTTTTGCAACTATTGCTGCTTAGTTAATTTGATTCCATGTATAAAAGCAGTTACATGAACTGTTTTAGGAAGTAATATAGATGTTTTGTTATGGATTCAATTAAATTGGGTAACTCATCACAAATACAATTTTACGCTTTTATTTTATGATATTTCTTATTTCATTCTGATTAATCTGAAAAAAAATGTTTTGATTTTGTAAAAAAATATTCAACTTGATGGATACTTCTAAGAGTTTATCACCGCACTCATTAAACATCTTGCATATTTTTAATAAAAAGCACAAGTCAAACTTATATCTCTTTCTGTTATTAAATGATGCATCTATATTTACACATATGCATTAGCATCGATTATTTACTTTAAGTGAAAAAAAATGCAAAGAGGACGCATATTTTGTTACTTTCAACATTGTAGTGACGAAAAAAGTTTTCTTTCCATCATTTTACATTTAATCTAAAACAAATTTTTTTCTAGACCTACAAGTAGAAGAGATTTATCATTTTCTATCAAAAATGATTAAATGAAATAGGATCAGACTAGTTTAAAATAAATATATGTTTTATGAATGGTTTACGATGGAAAATAAAAAGAAGAAAAAATTATTCAGAACTTTATGTTTTATTTCGGACATTAAATATTAGTTAGAGGTTTCAGAATTTGATCTTAAAAATTCATTTAAATCATGTCCCATTTAAAGATTTAAATGAATTTTATGTTAAAATGTCAAATCATGCCATATTTAAAGACTTAAATGTAAAAAAAAATTAAGAATTTTCAGAGGAATGAAATATTTACATAATTCGCAAATAATCAAATGTAAGTGTGATTATATTTACGTAAAAAAATATAGCACATTTTAACTATCGAAAAATTAATAAACTGTTTTTTTTTCATTTTAGAATTATCATTTTTACTTACATTTATTTCTTATTTCATTAGGAATGTTTTTTTTTTATAGTATTTTAAATACTAACTCTTGATGTTATCTTTTCCCTTAATCTTAAGCAAGAAACTGGTAGCATGATTAAAAAAAGAGACAAAAGAAAAATGTAAAAGAAGATAAATAAAATAAAGTAAAATAAAATAAATAAAAATTAACTTTTGTCATATGTGTTTCGTTTATTTTAACAGTTATAGAGCTAAGGCCTTTCTCTTTCTTTAATCTATTTTGATTAGTAGAAGGCTTTGAATTAGTTTCCAGTTTTCGTCGGGTTAATATGTTTTCGAAGGTCCTGAACATTATTTGACTTGGTCCTAAACATAACTTGACCTGAATATTTTTTGAGGAACTTTTCATCTTAAGAACTATGGGATGAAATTTAGTGTTCATATGGATTCAATTAAATATTGATATAAATTGGTGTTCATTATTGTTATTATTTATTATTTATTATTTATTTACTTTTCTATTTATTAATTTATTTATTTGTTTTGCGAATCGCTTAACAGATAGCCTTGTTATGCTCCATTTTATACGATTTTCGAAGCTCTATTTCAAGAAATGATTCACGAATTTCCATTACATTCCAGAATCACTTACATGTTGATATAAATTGTTTTTGATTAGGTTTTGCTCTAAAATGCGAGTTGGTAAGTATGCTATATCCATTTTTCATAGTTTACAAAATATTCCAGTCACAAAATCTAATACATGGATTTTCTTCAAACCTTAGATTCAGTTAGATGTTGACGCAAATTGTTGCTGATTAAGTTTGGGTGTAAATCGCCCAACAGGTGGCACTGATACGTTGTATTTTTTTCAGGATGCGTAAGTATAAGCCAGCAGTATTCACATCTTAAGAAATAATGTACAAAATTTCATCAAATTTCACATTCAGTTAGATCTAGACATAAGTTGATGCTGATTAGTTTTCATGGAACTCATATAAAAAGTGGCTCTACCATGATGAAATTGTCACAATTTTCTCAAAAGATATACCTCAAATCTAATGTATGAAATTTAATCATATTTTATATTCAGTATACTTTTAAAGAACTAAATCCTTATTATATTGTCCAACAAGCATCTCTTTTATGCTTTTGATTTGAGAATTTCGGTTGCAGAATTCTTAGAGAGTGGGTTTCAAAAATCAATGGTATGTTTGAAAAGGGAAATGTTCATATCTGTTTTATAAGTCACATGATGAAAATATATTGGCATTTAATTTTGGCACTGCAAATGTTAAAATATTAACACGTATAAGACAGAAGAATGTTTTGGAATTAGCATATCTGACTAATTAAAAAATGAAAAGAGAAAAGACCAGCAAAAATTTTTAACTAAAAAGTATTCCCTTGTAGTTTTATAAAAGTATTTTTATTGCATTTTTAAAGTAAAGTATCTTAAAGTAATTCTTAAATATTCTAGTTTATTTCAATTACAATCTGATTTAATTATAAGTCTGTTTCAGTCTTTTCAACTTTTTTTCTGTTTGATAATATTTTGTGCAACACAGTACTGTAGGCACTCTTGATGAAAAAAATAATTAGGAACTAATAATACGATACATTGAAATGACTTTTAACATATCAAGAAATGCTTGCTAGTAGTAAGTAAGTTTGCTAGTAGTCTTTAGTTTACATTTGCCCGATCCAGTTGATAGGGCTCTTCTTAAAGTCCAGTTGACTTTAAAGTTTAACTATAAAACAACTGTGTTAGTAATATAAGCTCATGAACTGTCCAACATCGTAGTGATATGTTTTGCATAATTATTGCACAATCAAAAAAATCTTTAGTTACAAAACTACTATGAAAAAGAAACTTTCTTATAATCATAAACGTCTTTTTCAGAGAAAAACTACCAGCAGGACTAAGTAAATGTTTTGGAAAAATCTAAACTTAACATCCATGGGTCAAACAGCAATCAAAAGTTAACGGAAAAAAGCGAAATATTTCTTCGAGATTTCATTTCGTCAACTGCAATTTTTTGAATCAGAAAAGGGATCAGGAAAAACATATCCAGCAAAGGCATAGCATACCTAAAATTACTACTCAATGTCAACTTTCATTGATGTATTAGATGAGTTTTTTGAAAATAATTTACAAGTGCAGAAATTTTAAATTTAAACAAGAAAAAATATTCCGAAATACTGCGAAATTAGTGAGTAAAATACAATTTATTCATAAAATGATTCTTTTGTATCATACGTATGCTTTTTATTGCCATCATATAACATAGATTAAAATAGTAAGTTTCCAAATATTTCCTCAGTTCAGGTGCAGTCTTATTAAATGAAACTGATACTTAAGTTGTATACTGGTCAGATAACAGTTGTGATATCAATCCCATTCAAACTTTTTGGATTATAATGTATGCTAAAAAGACTTAACGGATGATGTCTACTAAAATGTAACTTAAAAAAAAGTCCTTATTAGTGCGTGATACTATGAAATAGGATATTATTATATCCAGTAGTTTATTTATTCTATGCTGCCCTGCTAGTGCAGAACGTAATCCTTTTTCCATATAACTGCACACATACACACTTGTAACATGAATTAGTATAGCAAAATTAATTATTACCTATTTCATTTGTTATAAAGTACTTTGATTCTTGTTTTATTAAAATAGCACATTTTTTTTCCTTTCAGAACTTATTCAATATAAATATGTGTTTCAGTAAAGTAATGTTTATGGCAAATTAATATTGTAGTTTAATTTTAGTATAACAGTATCACCTTTACATTAAACAGAAACATGTAACATTTTTCTAGCAGACATTTTCATTTTTTTCACAACCATGCAATGTCTTTGTCAACCTTTGTACATGATACAGCTTAAAGAAGAAAATGAAAATTTTCGCTATTCCAAAAAGGAATTAATATTGCGTTTAATTTTTGTTATATCTCTGTTCTTGTCTATTTTTCCTTCACACTCTTAAACTACATCAATTAGGTGTTATTAGTATTTACAAATTAATATTGAATGAGTAGAATCATTAAAGACAATCACAAAAATACAAACGGTTTAATAAAGTAGCTAAAAGAAACATAAAATTTATTTAAAAGTACCTAAAACGTTTCGAACATATTTAAAGCTTCCACTTCACTAATATAAATAAACGCAAAATCATAAGGGAAACATAAATCCACTTGTAGTTGAAAGAATGTGCCAGAAACAATTAAACTTGGGCAATTGAGTCAATTTGAGATAGCATTTTCTTGTGGGAGATAACTTGTTTCATTAAGGGAGACCCGTAAGAAAAAACCCAAAATTTTTATTATTGATTTTAAAGTAATGAATTTTGGTGTACTACTTAAGAATCTTTTTGTAAGGAATAATTAGCAAAAAATTTCACTTTTTATTAAAAAATATATTTTTTATGGGAATTTTTATGATTTTTTTTGTCGAAAAATACACTTTTTAAAATTACTAATCCTCATTCAATTTTCAATATTTTGGTATTACTGAAATTTCTTAAATAGTGTTATAGTATATAGAAAAGAACTAAGGAGAGATATTTTTAATTTTCTATTTTAATCGGCTAAAAAAAATAAATAAAAATACGCATGGTAAATTTCCTTAAATTCGTTATAATTTTCATGTTTACCAATTTATGTAAAATTTTCAGAAATAGTTAAAAAAAATCTCTCTCCTGACTTTTCTTGCAATTTTTTTTTAAGATTCTAAAAACATAAACACTTTGTTTCTAAATTATTTTACCACTGAGCCTTAGTACTTTGAACTTGGGCAAAATATGAAAAAAGTCATTTTCAGGAAAACACGTTTTAAATGGTCGCTAGTCCTTTAAACTCTATAGTGAGTACAATTAAAAAAGCTCATTTTCTACCTGTTCCAAGTGTCCCCGAGTTCTGAAATTTTGCATACATATTCGCAAATATGTATTTTATCGTTTTCTGAGATAAAAATGTTTTTGAACTTTTGATGATTTTTGGCCGAAAATGGGGTACGGGTCTCCCTTATGTATATATTTGGGATGTCTAGTAAATAATACTTCCAGCAAAATATGGTTTTTTTGCAATTTGACTTTATGATCTTTGCCACCTGAAAGCCTGGAAAATTATAAGAATTATATCGTGTAATACAGTTTTAGTGTTTAAATTTCTTTATTAACACATTCGCTACCGATCACGCGCCAACGTTAAGAGACCACTCACGCGCCAGCGCATGATGTGGGGTGATGTCCAATCGCCAGTCACACGCTAGCACGGGAAAATCTTACACCTATTCTTTGTTATAAAAATTAAATCGGCTTCTGGGAAAAACCCACTTCTACAGTGCGGCATTAACTATCATCACGTCTTCACGGAAGCGGCAGCAAACGTGATAAAGGCATTTTTGAGTTCTTTTAATCATATTTCCAGTGTATATCTAGTCTCTTTAATATGTATTGCGCCACACTGTTTACAAAGGATTCGATGAATTAATCCATTCCTCTGACAATTGGGGTAATTATATTTAAACTTACAGATGGAGCCTTTTCTATATTTAAATGGAATAAACGATGCAAATTTATTAAAAAGTTTAAAAAATTCGAGATATTCTCTAATAGGTTTCAGTAATATGGTACGGATATGAATTGTTTTATAGCATTCCGTTGAAAAATTGGAGGTGTCACTGTATAGGTATGACTATTTTTAAAAAGAAAAACCATCTTGAATTGCATCCATTATTCTTCAAATCATTCAAAATTTTTCTCTTTTCTATAGCGAATAGTTTTTCAGCGAAGACCTCTAATTAGTAAAGTTTTAATTTCTAGGGGTTTTTTTAAAATAAGGCATTCTGATCTGAAGTTTAGATAGTATAGAAAAACAAGTCAAAAATTGCACTTCATGCATAGCATATGAGGTACGTTCGTACTAAAACGAAATGAAGTTTTAAAAATATTCAGATCTTCGTGTATTGTATTCAGTACTTCGGATACAGTATAGTTGACAAAATCTTATGTGCGTCCCTGCAAATACTCTCTGCTTATACAAAAAGCAATTTGGGGTAAACATCAGCAATCTAGATCAATTTCATAAAATGTGAAATTGTTAAAAATATTTAAAAAGTGCCACAAACAATGTTTCCTTCTATGCCATTATGCAATGGAATGATTTTGTGTGGCCATGTACCCTCATAGCAAACATGGTCACAGTGACGTCACTGTGAGTCACTCTGGTCACATCACATCTGTGACCAAAATGCCACTACTCAGTGACGTCACATTGTGACTGAGATGTGACTTTCTTAAAAATCTTTAGAAATTTATAAATATCCTTCAAAACATGTTATTTACTTTAAAAAACATGTTTCTGGCAATTTAAATATCGTCGCTTTTGTCACAATTTCGTCACAATGTCAATGTCAAATTAGTCACAAATGACACATTTTTCACAAATTTGTCAAATTGTGACCACTTTGTGAAACGTCACAAAAGAGCTCTAAAACGGCCATAACGACTTCACATTTCAGTCACTGTGACTTCACATCGACGTCACATGACGTCACTCGACAATCGATGGTCACAAAATCACAATGTGACTTCACAACGACGTTGCAGTGACTTCACCATGCTTTACAGGTAATATAATAACAAATATTCTTTGTGCCACACATTGCACAGAATGTTTATTGCAGTATATACTTTATAGACGCATATCAATTTCATTGTGTTCTTAAGGGTGCAACATGATTAAAATGCACGTGAAAGTATTTTTTCCTCACTGTCCGGCATGTAACGGAATAACTTTTTACTGTCCCTGTAAGAAACAATATATCCGATTTTCATAACATTTGAAATGGCTAGACAAAATTATGCAAACATTATACATTTTAAATTTCAAATAATTCGGTTGGGTAGTTTTTGTTCTGTTAAATGTCGACTAATGGACAGGTGAACAAACGAATGGGCGGACTGAACGAAAATTATAGGTGCTTCGTATTTACATAATTACGAAAACACCTAAGAAGGGTGTCTTTTGAGTATACATAAGGCAGATAACTTTCATGTATGTTGCCATCCCTTCTTTTTACATGAATATTGAAAAAGTGTAAATAATTATAAACTTCAAGTTGAATGATTAATTGTACTTTCAGAGAGATGAATTTAGCTGTTGGTAAAATTAATGGAAGATTGTGGTCTTCAAAAAATACGAACACATCATAAATACATTGTCACTAAAGTTTAATAGTCATTCCAGGTAATTTATTTTATCCTTTATTTTATCTTAAATTAATATTTTAAGTTTGACTGTAACGATGTAAATTTAAGAATGTTTCAATTTTTTTTGCACTTACAATCTGAGTTCACTGTCAATTTTGAAACAAATAAAACTTTTTTTCGTATATCGAAAATATCTACAGAATGAAAATTTAATTCAAATAAAAAAAAAATCTCCTACAAAAGTACATCGTTTTGAAATAGGATATAATATTCATATCGGAGTTTAATTTACAAAAAGTGATTACTTTGGTTTAATAAAGCTTGCCGTATATTACAAGAATTATACAACCTCTAAATGATTACTACAGCTACGCGAAAGAGTCTTTCATTATTTTTTTGTTTATACGTAAGCGATTAATTGCGTTTTTAGCAAAATTCTTATTATTATCCTTTTTATCTTATGCCAATATTTTCATATCTAACTATGTACTAACGATCATACCGCACGTATTTATACACGGACACACTCAGGCATACGCACTCTTGCATTGCATGTATATACATATATATGAAAGGCTAATAAAGAAAACAATATTAAAATTCAAAATTCAAATTAAATTTGAAAATTTGACTTAAGATCTTCAAGTTGTTTTACTTTATTCTTTCCATCAAAACCCATTTTCTCATTTTCCCCATATTTATTACATAGTGACATTCTTTTTGTGCTTCATGTAGGCCATTTGTGATTAGTCACGTAGTCGTTATTTAATCCAGCCTAGTTTCGTTATAATGTCCCAGACATCAGTCAAAAGCTAATTATTAAATAAAGTAAAATTATCCTCTCTTGACACCCCCGCCCTCAGCTCGAAAATATTCCAAAATCCTTAACATAAATCACCAGCACCAGCGAGATGGACAGTTCTTTATTGATTTGATACTATTTTAATGATCTCAAATGTGAGTTATTGAAAAATATTATTTCTGATGTCCTAAGGCAGACTCGTAACAGCTGTGTACCATCGTACTAAAAAAATCAACGAAATAATAGTTCAAAGATGGAGGTCCTTGTAATTGTTGTTTAATGCTTTTACTTAAACAAATTGGATTCTCTTAATACTTACCTTTTTTAATGCCTAGAACTGTAACGTAAATCTGCATCAAACGTTAAAGATAAAAGTATAGTAAAATTACTGCAATTTTAATAGATTCTTTATAAAAACGACAGACTCCTGTAGCTTTAAGAAAACTACTTTTATCGATTTATTCGTTTTTTGTACCGTGTACTAATAAAATTATAGTAAGGATACAAATTTTTGTAACATCATATCTGTATAAATATAGTTTTTTTTTCTGTGCAGATATATAAAGCTTACATAATAAAATCTTACGGATTTTTTTCATATAAATGTGTAACATTAATGTTATCTACCATACATCTTACAGAATATAGAATATCATAGCTCTTAATTTTTTGTACGCGTTTCATAAATTCTTATAAAAAAAAAAAAAAAAACACAATACTGTTGAAAAAATAATGATGCTTCGTTATATTTTCGCACACTTGTTTTAAAATATTGCTTACATCGCAGCATAAAAAACTATTCAAAAAATTCAAAAGTATTTAAAATATTAAGCATATAACAATTAGAATGGCTGTTTTCTTATTGACAAATTTGAGATAAATTGCAAAATTCTGAATGTAGAATGAAATAAAAAGAAATAAATAAATAAAAATAAAAAATTACACGTAAAAATGATAATACCTCTTCGATAAGTTCAATAAAATAACAAATTTACAACTAATTTGAATAAATTATGAAATACTTTTTAATGAAAAATCTTAAAATTTTTAAAAAGCGTAATAAAATATTTACGTGATAAAGATTGCGTTTTTTTCCATCCTGCATACATGAAAACATGTTATAAGATTTATGTTTTTTCATTTTGCCATGGTAAATTAATAATATTAACAGCTTAATCACTGAAAAAAAACACATTTTAGCAAAATAAAGGCATTTCATAAAATTGTCTTACATTTTATTCACGCGTAAAGAATAATTTCTTTTTCGACTGCATGTAAGATTTCTTACAGCTCATTTCGTTTCCAAAATTGTTTAATATCGTTCTAACACATTAAAGAAAAAAATTCTACTGTAGAAATTTTACAGTTTTGTATTTTTTAAGATTCCTTAAAAATTGCATAACCTATGCTAAAATATACTTTTTTAGTGTGTGTCTACTTTATGGATCATTAGGGAATAGAGTAATCTTTGAAAGTTAAAACATGAAACGCATAAAATTTATTAAAAAGGATAAATTCTTTTACAACTAGGGATTCTTTCAGCAGTAAAAGAAATTAAATTATAGTGAAAACATTTGTGACCTGTGAATTAAATCCATAAGAAGAAAATGTAAATTTTAAAACAGTCGATTAAAAAAACATTCTTTGCAATTTTGAATTATTTTGGTAGATTGTAATAATGATCTCAAAAAAAAAAAAAAAATAGTAAAAGTACTAAAATTTGAAGGATATTAACACGAAGAAATATTAAAAAAAGGGAAATTAATGATACTAAAAAGCTTTCAAGTTTTTATGAATGACATTTTTACGAAAGATGTATATAAAAATGTATTAACTGAACCAGTTAAAGATAAATTAAATTATGTTTTTCTATGTTCTATTAAAAATACTTTTTTCTTTCTGATGTTTGCTTAGTTTTTATAATTTGCCTTAAATTGCCTCTCTTTTTTTCAATTTGTGTATGCGTGAGGTACTTTTAATATTTATGAGATTTCTAATTGGTTCAACGTCTAATGATTTCTCATAATAAGTTAACTATAATTGGATTTCAATAAACTGAATAATACAATAATATAGAAGGATTTTATAGGCAATATGTATCTACTAAGTTTGAAAGTTTTTCAGCATTTTTACGGGAACACAAGACACAATTTCATTTAATATATATATTATTATTATTATTTATATTATTAATAGTTTTATTAATATTATGGTCGCTGAGTAGTATCCATATTTGATACATTTCGATTAGTAAGCAATTTATGCTTTTGAAGCATTACATACAGAGTGCACAATTAAGCTATTGTCCTGAATTTTATTTTTTTCGTCTTGATTGATTCATGTAGTATAATTTTAAAGCATTTAAACTTGAGAAATAACAGATGTTTGAATAATAGTTTCACCATGAAGTAATCACAGTAACATAGTGCCAGTTATTATTTGTTAATTTTTTTATTTTTACAAATATTAAAAAAACATAAGAAAAAGCCTTAACATAAAAATTAAATATTATAGTCCATAAATGATATACTTTCGTTACTATTTCTTTTCTAAGTATAGATTTGTGTATAGTAGGATTAAAAGAAATTATTATTCCTTAAGAAATATCATAATACTTGCATTTTATTTAATTATTTTTAACTAAACAAGTGACAATATCATTTAATAACATCGCTAGACGCATAATGTGAAACTCTTCACACCATTTACCTTTTTAAAGAATTGCGTTTTAAAATTATTAAAATATTGATTGCTTTTATGTGAGTTAAAAATGTGGTGATGAAAATTGAATGAGAAAATGAAATTGAAGTTAGTTTTGAATATCAATTATACAACACTGAATATATAAGCTTAAAATTTTCTAGAATTATATTATTTAATTTTTCTCTAGCTGAGATCTTCTCTACACTGTTGTTTAATTTTTCAATACTCTTACAAGTTGTTTTTACTTTTCATCTGATATATTACATGACACAAATGATGCTTTAAAAATGCCGAACAACAGACAGTTAATTTTAATTAGGAAATTTTTTTGTCATAACAAAATGCAAAAGTAACTGAGCGAAAAAGAGTCTGGGTAAGGTTCATACCTGGGTCTTTGGGTTTACCGCATCAATACTATGACAACTTATCCACCTAGAACGACAGCATCTGCTATCGTCACTAAATTCACTCATTCGCTAAAATTGCAGCACAAAATGGGATAACATCGCACCCAGCATCCCTATGGTTTACTTGAGTCTAAATTAATCAAGCCTCGATAATATGTTTAAGACAGACTAGGGATATTTTATCCACATTTTAGAAAACTATTTCTTATTTTTTAAATATTTAACTTGAAATGAAGCTTTATATGTCATTTTATTTGTTATACAATCAGTTATCAAAATAAGATTGCTAAATCAGTTATCAAAATAAGATTGCTACACAAGCATAATATATCAGAAGCATGAAAAATAGTTGATTTTAATCACAAGAAAATAATAGTCCAAGTCTCCTCACATATAAGACGGTTGCTCCTCTATATGGGAGAACTGACCCACTTTTCTTTATATTAAAATGTTTGTATTTTTTTAAACCAAATTTTTTTAAATCAAAATGATTTTATGCTACAAGTATTAATTATTTTAAACAATAATTTCTAATATATGACGATTAAACAAACCTGTTTAGAAGAAATCACAAGTCATAGACGAAATGCTTCGTTTTATACACGATTTTGTCTGATCAAATATATTTGTATAACTGGAAAAATGATTTTTTGTCATTCAAAACAGTATTCTTTTAGAGACAAGTTCCGTTTCCCTAGTGTTTCATGTTTTTCGTGTCCGTATTTTGAAGCTATTGACCCGCAATTCGTTTCCCTGTCTTACATTTTGGGATACTCAAAAAATGGCAACACTAGTTGTATCATAGTTTGGATTCATCTCACTATATAAACCTTGATGAAATTTCACTACATATCCCTTTAAAGTTTTACAATCAATGCTGTGTTTTTCTTTTACTGTCGTATGAGCACTTATAATCATTAGCTTAATATCATTAACAATTTATCATTATCAGCTCAATATGATTAACAGCTTTTGACAAATTCTACTTTGGCGTCTCTTATATCAAGTTTATTCGGCCTGCATCACTTTTTCAATAGAAGTTGCTTTAAATTAAACAATATCAAAAATAGCCTTATTAAAAAAAGCATTTTTTGTGCTTTATTACTTGTGCCAAAAACGAATTTCGCAAAGAAAGATTATGCCCAAGCGAATTCAATATAAGGGTACAAACGATCAATACTACTGCTTTGATTATTTCCTAGTCCTTTCTAGTGCTTTCCACTGTTTTTTCCTATAGTGGGTAATATTTAAATGGAAAAAAATATCATCAGTTTTTCCTTTTATATTTAATTGAAATTTTTCTTGCAATAGATGCGATATCATTATTTACCATCACTCATTTTAATGTAGCTTTATAGTATAAATATGTATCATATTTATATATAACAATTAACCCTTCATTAGTAGGTAGTTTTCGTATGAAATACTACCTATTGCGGTCACTCCTATGTTGGAATTTTTCAAGAATGTTTGAAGATCTACGCCGAGCATGACTTTTACACCCCAAAACTATCGCCAGTAGAAAACTTTATCTATCTATCTACCTACATTACTTTTTTATGTAGACGATAACTTAATCTCTGTCAATTCGTTAATGGGGAAAATCGGACCAAAGTGGTGGAATAGGCAGGGGTTTTGTGAAAACAGAAAACTCTACTCCGGCGTCTCTTGCTGAACTTTTATTTGGTTTGTATCAATTTTTCAAAAGAAGTCGCTTTAAATTATACAATATCAAAAATGGTTTTATTAAAAGAAAAAGCTTTTTTTTTTTGCTTTATTACTGGTGTCAAAAACAAATTTTCAAAAGAAATATTATACCCAAGCGCATTCAACATACAAGTACATACGATTGATACTACAGCTTTCGTTATTTTCAAGTCTTTTCTGGCGTTTTCCACTGTTTTCATTCTTGATGTGTGCAATATATAAATGACAGTAATTATCATCAATTTTCACATTTATGTTTTATTCAGATTTTTCTGGCAATAGATGCGATATCCCTTTTTACAATTACGACATTTTACTGTAGCTTTATAGTATAAATATGCGTCATATTTATGTATAACAATCAACCCTTCATCATCAGGTAGTTTTCGCATGAATTACTACCTATTGCGATCGTTCCGATGTTAGAATTTCTCAAAAACTTTTGTAGATCTACAATGATCATGACTTTTAGACCCAAAAATTACTACCAGTAGAAAACTTTACCATCTCTCTACCTATATTACTTTTTTCTGGACACTATAACTTCTATAAATCTACTCAAATCTCTTTCAAACTGATACATGAAATCAAGGGGCGAAAAATCTCTGACAATTCATTAATGGGCTAAATCGAACCAGGAGGGTTGTGAAAACAGAAAAAACCTCATAACTTCTTAATTAAAATAGATTTTGAATCCGTTAGAAGTTTAAAACACTTCTAAAAAGTTGGCCAAAATTTTATGCATGACAAATATTTGATAAAGTTAAAAATGGGCTCAAGGGAGAAAAAATAGGAAATCCGAGAGAAAAAATTCATAACTTCGTCAATTCTAAAAATACCAAATTCAATTAAATTTTTTATACATGTTCTTAATATTATCTAAAACTTTTGTTTATTCACAATTTTCTATACGACAAACTCGTATCGAAAAAAAAGGTGCAAAAGAAAAAATTCATAACTTCGTCAATTCTTAAGATATCAAATCCGATTAAATTTATCTTAGACCTTCATAATAATATCTACAAATTTTATATGAACAAGTTTTACTTAGAACCAATTATTATAGCAAAAATAAATTAAACAAAAATAGGAGTTGAAGAAAAAATAATCTTAAATCATAACTTGTTATGTTGCGACTCATTTTTAAATTCATTTTTGATTTTAAACGCATCCAAATGTCTAGTTCTCTTATTTAGGAACTATATAATTTGAAAATTAGAAAGCTTTTTGAAAAAAGCTTTTTTGGAAAAATTCACTTTTTTTGAAAAATACTGTCAAAATCGGCAGTTTGAACAAAATTTCCCGAAGTGATCGTGATTGTAGAATTGAGAATGTATTCAAATATCAATTATCTTCTTTTATGACAGATTTTTAAATTCCATTTTGTTCTCAAACGCATACAATTGGCAGTTTCTCTTATTTAGAAACTATACAATGCGCCGTATTGGTCGATTTTTTCATAAAATTAAAATAATTTCAAAAAATACTTTCAAAGTGGGTATTTGAGCCAAATTTTGCTAAAGACGATTCTGATAAAACCAATTCTTATAGAAAAATGAAATTAAATGTTGTTCAAAAGCGACCGAATAAAGTTGCTTCACTGGGTTTATCTCTAATCATCATCTATTTGTTGTTGTTGTTGAAATGTACATTTAACTTCGAAATATACATCGGCCTATAGACCAAGCAACTGGGATTTTTACAATGTGTAATCGAAAAAGAAATTCCAAAACTATTTAATTAAAGGAGCCTTGGCCATCTGGTCAACCCTTCTTCGTGTTGAATAATTTTGACTAACCCCTTCCTCGTGTTGAATTTCCTTTGTGTTGGAATAATTTTGAAAATTTTAATCTAGAATAATTTTGTATTTTTTAAATCAATGTCTTAGAGCAAACAGTACCTTAGATTTACACAAAAATCAACCCGTTTTATTTATTCGAATAAAATATTTTGAATAATCTATTTATATTATAGAAAAAAAATACATAAAATTTATATTCTCTATTTATTATTATTATTATTTATTATAGAATTATAAAATGAGGAATTCTATTGCCCCTCTCTCGCTTCTTGAAGCAGTCATGTGAAGACTGTCTCTTAAAAATATACTCTCACGCACCATCCTTAACTATTTCTGTAAGAAATGACTTAAATTTATAATTCTACTTCAAATAAACAAGTTTCTTGAAAAGCATCTAGTTTCTTAAAAATGATCACAGCCTACAACTTTAGCGAATGTATTTAAAATGAATCTGGGCAATATACTAAAGTACAGAAATAAAATAAAATAAATAAATGAAACCCAGAAATTTATGAAAAGTTGGTTATATTTTTGAGAAGTCTTAAGAATATAATAGATAAATATATATTTTTGATTCTATAACTCACTGTGAAAAACATTATACCGGCTTCACCTAGAAGTAATAGTTAGTCATTTTCTAAATGCCTAAACTAGAACTATGGGTGCCCGAACTATGCGAATAGGCTAAGAAACTAAGCTGAATAGATGAAATGACCTAGTATTTTTAGTCTCTTGTTTTCTTCGTGACAAACAGCGTTGAATTTCTTAAGTAACAAGAAATTATCGCTTGATTTCTGGAATGGTTTCATAAACTAGAATTATAGTTACTAAATCAAGCCGCATCAAAGTGTTCGCATCTATTTGTAGAGATTTTCGAATAAATTTGACAACGAGAATATATGGAAACGCTCTTGAATTTTAGAAGGAGATTCTAGAACTCTCAAGCATAGAAAGGTAGAATTTATAACGATGACATGTAACTATTTTTTCTAGAGCCATATTTTAGATTTAGATTAATCTAGATGCCAGAACTCTATTTTTTACTCAGTGTGGTACATATAGTTTTGTTTAAAAAATGTTACACTTTTCAAATATTACTTTCTGAGTGTATGTTTTATTGCTTATATAACCTCTATGGAACAATACGCCCTATTAAATTTAGCTTTCCTCTCGAGAAACAATACATTTTAGCTGTATTATTGCTACAAAGCTTTTTCTGAATTCAGAAAATTATTACAGATTAATTCAGAAAATGTTTACAGAAACAATCAATATTAAAACTATTAAAATATTTGTAAATTTTATGCTACTTACATATTTAAAACGAAAAGCCGTCCTTTGAAGATAAATCTTTTACTGGGCTCCGATTGGATGAAGTATGTATCATTACTCCTATTGAGGTTTTCTAGAAAATTCCTTCAGATTCTAAAATTCAATTTTTTACCAAATCTTTTTAATGATGGTCATGTTTCCCCAAATCTCGTCAATGTTGGAAATTTTTATCAAATCTTGCCAATGTTGGTAATATTTCATAAAATATTGCCAGATTTAGCAAAATGTTGAACACTTTGTGATTTCATTTATTGTCAACCTTTACTTAAACAACTTTTTAACTGATTCAATATATCCCCTCCCCCGTATTGCTTCGTATTGACTCAAACATGAATCCCATGTCGAATTTTCTTAAGCATGTGACACGTTTAGGGTCTTCTCTAGCTTTGAGGTCTTTTTTTTTACAGTGTGGTCATAAGGATCATAAAAACCGCTCCTCGATGATACTTCTAGCAACACCGTTTCATGAAAAAGGTCCAAAATGTGGTGACATAAAATGCAACCCCACAGGAGGTCTATTTAGAAAATGCAGAAAATAAATTTTTACACAGCCCTCATACAACTATATATACATAATTTAAAATCAGGAAAATTTCCTTTGTCTATTCTTGAATAAAACACAAAATAATTCATCTTGATATCTGTAAAACGCACCAAGATACACCCGTCTAAACAGTTCTACAGATTTTCAGAGATTAAACATGTGTAGTTTAAATATGTGTAACGCAATAAATAACATCAATTTAAGAACTCGGGGAAACATTTAATAGATTATATATTGAGCTAGAATTCCTAATATTTTTGGGATAGTATTTATAATATTTAAACAAAAATTCATTATAAAATTTTTCGAAAAAAAAATATTTTTTTAAATTATATTTTCAAAGGAAAATATTTTTCTCAAATTTGACGAAACAAAATTAATGTAAAATTATCGAAAAAGATCTGTTACTAGTTTGAACCAATAATTTTTTAACGATTCTTAACTTATAACAATTTAACTTTAGAAATGGTGAAAAAAAATCTTGATGAAAAACGCGTTGAAACATTTAAACAAAAATTGTCTCTTAACCTTAGCGTTCTGTTGGCTCCGCCACGGAGCCGTCCGTTATAAAGTACAAAAACGTGCGAAGCGCTAAGTGATAATATAATGCCTAAAGGCTTTTTAAAAGCTTGCAATGGAGTAAGTGACTCATTGTTGTAGCTTAAATTTCTAATCAGCTTAACTTTAGCTATTTCCACCTTCTTTGTACTGTTTAAAATCTCAGTTTATTTAAACAAGGCTTTTTCAAACATGGCGATTTCGAGCTTTTCCAAACGTTTAATGCCACAAATTCACATATTTTATAGATCCGGAAAGGCCCATTTGCAAGTTTGCCTTCATTTTGCTTCCCCAGTCCGATTTTAAGTATTTGCTGTATTCCCGAGACAGTTCCTAATGTTATTTACGATATACGGCCGAACATGATCTTCACTCTAACCGTGCGTGGATCTTAATTTTTTCTTAATGTTCCGGCCGAACAGCGCATTCCAATAATGAATCCGGGTCGGCTGCGCTCGGGCATTCATTTTTATGAGTAATATTATTGGGCCGAGCCGAGTCTAAAGTACTTTTACCAAAATGGGTCTGGCTTCTTTCGTCCTAGTTATGCGCAGACCGAAATATTTAGTCCAGATTTCTATCCGGCATATATGAAAATCATTGTCTCATTATGGCCTGTTTCGAGCAAAAAATTTGCTAAAGCACAGAAATTATTGCAAAAAATGCTTATGCTTTTAAATTGCCATTAATCTGCAATTAAACTTCATTTTTTTCTTTTTTAAAGAATCTTTTTTTCCAGAAGAACTCTGGAGATTTTATTTATTAAAATATTTAGAATTAAAACTCAAAACTGTTAAAAAACATTTAATAAGAAATAAACTTTCTCGAAAATTTTAAATTTAATATTTTCTCCAGGAAATCAATTTAGTTTCACAAAAGCGAAGACAGCATTTGTGTAGACAGTGAACTAGCTAGCCAATTTAGTTTCTAAAGTTATTTAATTTGTTTTTTCGTTTACCACCCAGCTAAAAATGAACTGCAGTTTTTTTGTAGAAGTGAAGTGTTTTTGAGGTCTTTCTAAAATTTCTGTAGTCTTTCTGTAGTGCAATCTCAACTATAAAATCACTTCAGTTATTTTGTAGTTAATTAAAGGTGATTTTGCAGTAATTTATTTTAAACACTCTGTGCGCTATTAACTTTGAAAACACTGTAGTTTTTATAAAGTCATTTTATAATCAAAAATTAAAAAATATATAAGACTTTATAACCGTAGAATCACTGCAGTGAATTTGAAGTTATTATCCAACCATTAATTTAGAAGTACATTTC